>MNCI01033001.1:72017-86995 GCA_015680685.1 Gnetum montanum | reverse complement strand
TATCCATGTACTGCAAGGTTTATCCACAAAGCTCGTCTTTATTGCCGTACACAACTTGCGTTCAGGTACAAAGCTACTCGAATAAAGAACCGTTCACTTGGGGGACTCCTATTGCGGGCACATGGAAAATATTCTATCTTTGGGGTGATCAATCTGCCAAAGCTTCGCTACTTCTAGCCTATGATTACAAATGAGGGGAGTGCCACCTCTTATTTATAGATTTGGCGACGGACCGCGATATCGCGTACACGATATCACAGCTTGTGCATATCGCATCTCATTAGTAGGATAAGACCACCCATAGATAGTGGTCACAATGTCTTCCACCAGTTCCAATGAAACAATGATGGACTAGTTTGCCAATTTTAATCTAATATTTCTCTTCTTGAGAGGAGACAAGTTTCATGTAGTGTACATCTCATGAGAAATGAAATTGATACCAAAACCTAAGTTAAGAAGAGCTTTGCATGGTTCATTCCCAACAATCTGCAAATAAATGAGAGGACTTCCAAGATCAACTAATTTCATGGGAAGATTGTTAGCATGTATCCAATCAGATACAGTATGAATAAGCATTACAATATGGATCCTAGATAGATTTTGGTTTGAAGAAAACTTGAAGGAATTTGACATAGAGAAAGATGGAGGGATAGGGTTCTCAATCATAGATGTATTTGAGCGCAGAGGTGGATTGCGAGGTTACAAGAAAGGTCTTTTCTTTGATCGTGTATTTGAGCCACTTCGTTGATGATCCGATTATAGATTAATAACCCTAGTAGCATTGCATTATTGTAGTTAAGATAGTAGTTCACCCTACATAGGTGGAGCAGGTAGTAGCTATGCAGCTAGAGGAGGAAGATGTGTAGGGATAGGAGGAGGATAAGGGTAAGATGTGGCATCCCTTCTTTCATGTGGAGAATGAGTTCGATAATAATCAGAAGGATGGTAGTGAGATTAGAAAGTAGAAACGTGACTGAAGGAGTCACATGAAGACAAGGGTTGTTGAACATAGTACCCACAGGGATCAGGCTATCTATAAGGGTGTTGCTACCTTGGTGGTGCTAGCACCCATGATTGTGGTTTCTGCCACTGTTGATACTACTCATATGGTTTCGATGGAGTTATGCTTGGATAATACTATTGTTGCTGGCAGGACTACCTAAAATTACCTTGAGGATAAGGCAATCTTTTAGATGTTTTCCTTTGTGTTAGTCATGAATTCAAAGTATACACCCCAGACTCCTATAGATGTGACACAATGGGGTAACATTCCTAGGATGTACATATTAGTAGATGTCACATCCACCATCATTGTTTGATTCACTTTCTACAACTTCTCTTATTGAAGCAATCTTGCCCTAACCTTTTTAATAGGCACGTTCAACTTTCTTGTGCCTCCTGCGCTCATGATCACTACCTTGTTCTTTGGAATCTTTAGCAATTTTTAGGATAGCTTGAAATCTACTAACTATAGAGTCCCATAACTTATCAACCTTGGTCATAATTTCAATTGAAAATTTTGAAGTTGCAAGGTTTTCCTATTCACCACTATCATAGAATCAAACCTCCCTCTTGCAAATGCAAGGATCGTGGTTATATTCTTCTGCACTTTCTCTTTTTCTTAATTCATCCTCCTCTTTAGCTACTTGCTTGATTAGTCTTTGTATCTAATGAGCACTTAATTCTAATAGTCACCCTTGGGCATAAACATCAAGGATTCTCATTTCTAATTGAAGCCTATATACAATGTGATGAAGTTGATCTAGTTTAGAATAACCATGGCTAGGACATTTATGCATTAAGGAATAATATCAATTGATGGTGGCATCCAAGGATTCATGTGTTCCTTGTTTCCATCCTTGGATTTTCCTTCTCAAGTTGGACACTCTAGAGTATGTTTGATATTTATCATTAAACAATTCAAGCATGGTACTCCATCATCTGATAGATTCTAACTCTAAGAATTGGTATTGATTCTCTACTTCTTTGATGAGTGTCCTTGGGAACAACTTGAGTTTTTGCCACTCATTCTCTATGTTCTACAAGGAACATGCATCTTGAAAATCTTAGAGATGGTTTTATGGATTAAAGTTATATCCTCCTTCAAATTGAGGAATATTGTTCATGTCTAATCTTTTGATCCGATTATCCTTCACATGCCTTGTTGGAATTCGTACTACCTCTATAATGCTTACCATACTTTAGGTAGCAAGCAAAGGCTCATCAAGGCCTTGATCATGGTGCTTATGATGCCCTCTACTACCCCTTCGTTCATAGCAATGTGTCTTTCTTGAATGTCTGTGCCCTTAATCTTTCCTTTCCTAACAATTCCTTCAATCATTTTAGTCCCGTTGGTCATTTTGGTCACCTCCATCATGGTCTTGCCTCCTGTGGTCACAGTTAGAGCCAAAAGAAGAAGATTACAACAAAGGTGAAGAGCAAGGAGGACTAGCACCATCATGGTACATACTACTACCTCTTTAGTGATTGCAACCACGATCATGAATTTGTTTCTTATCTACATTCCTACCTTGATTTGCCCCTCCATATCCTTATTTGTCATTAGATCCATTCTTACTAGAACCAAGATTGTGAATCATGGACTGTAAGTTCTAGTTTTGACCTCCTTCATCGAAGTCAAAGAGAGGAATTTCACTGAATGGAAAACCCCTAGAGAAGGGTTCTCCATCATCCTTTTGGTAAAGCAAGAATGGGGAATCATTAAATCCTTTTCCCTTCACAAATTCATGGCATTGTTCTAACTATCGATCTCGTAGACGTTGTGCCTCAGTGAGATGATAATCCCTGGCGTTAATATCCTGCACAACATACTCAGCATGATGTTCTTGGAGACCCTATTGTATAAGAATTTGGTAGAGCATTGCATGAATAGATCGATCAAGTAGCAACACAGTGTTGCCCTCCATGTTACACCACCGCAACTCTTCATCCTACTGTAAGATGAAGGTGAAATTGGGTACATACTCATCAAGATGAGTATGTACCACTTGATATTGTTGTGACACCGGCTAATGAGCTCCATCAAACTTGGGCAGAGAAGCACTCCTATGAGAAGAAGACATTTTCAATTAGATGATAAAAATGCAGTGTGCTTTTAACTTTTGTTATAATAATTGTAAAATATGATATGACTCTAAGGTTTGTTTCAACAATTTTGAATGATTTCCACTAAATCCTAGATAGTGCACGAGACAACCAAAAGGTCCCTAACAACAATGTCAATAATGAATAGCAAGGTACCCCTACACCCAACCATACGAATCACTAAGGTGTTCACAAGTGATCTGGTCAAATTTTGTGGACCTATAGTTCTCCAGTGCACTGGTTCCTCTAGGAAGTGAAATGGGCATTGAGAATGTTCGTTGTCTTGCCAACTACACTTGTACTTGAGGTACATGATTTTTATCATTTTTATGTTTTCTAATTTTAATCACCTACAACAAGAATGAAAGGTAGAGTAATTTATGGTCTAATTCATTTACTGCCTAGCTAGCCTAATATAAGTACCCATCCCACTTTCTTGGACACATCCTAAACACATATAGTGCTACTAGGTTACCAAACGTTAAGCGTTGCTAGGTTACCAAGCACTATATGAAGGATTGAAGTGGTTGTGTTCGTGTTCATTAACAACTAGAATTAATTACTTAATTTAAATGCATTAAAGTAAATTTCATGAAAGTAAAGTGCATTAAAGGAAACATTAATCTATTCTTAGTGTTGCAAGGATTATTAAAAGAGTTCATTTTTATTCCTTTCACACTGTTGTGCTTAGGTACATCAATGTTCGAATAAAGATCTATACATACTTTGACTCCTACTATAGAGACTCAAAAAACATTCTAAATCTGGAGAAAACAAACTGCAAGAGCTTTGCTACTCTAACTGAAAACTATATGAAAATCATGAGCCCAAGCACTATATTTATAGGCTGGCATATATCCCACGATATCAAATATCAAACATTACATTTGGGCTTTGACATTGGATACTTGACATCAAGGCTTCGACATCGAATACCCTACATCAAAGCATGTGCAAAAATGTGATTCATCAGTAATGCATAGCCATTGTTAAGATGTAAATTAACTTTACATTGTTAAAATCATAAATGATTTTATTCTCTAACCTTGCTAATGTGGTTAGTTCTTTGATCATGCACTGACTAAATATTTATGTCATTTGAAAATTTTTTTCTCATGAGAAGTTATTAATGGATGGAACACTTGCCAACTATGGCATATATTTCTCAAATTTTTATAACTTCCCATGGTAATCTCCATGATATTTGTTACTAAGGACACACTTGGCTACCATAACTTAAATTTCTAATAACTTCCTTTGGAAGTTATAACTTCTATGATGGTTATGAATTAATGCTCATAGATATTTGTAATATCATTAACCTTTTATGATTATTGTAACTACCCTAAAGGACCTTCAAAGGTACAGTTAAAGGGGATTTTTTTTGCGAACAAAAGATTCAGAAGAGGATATTGAAGATGTCAGATGGCTTGCTAAAGACATCAATTTGGTTACTTTGTTTCAATCCTGTGAGTTCAATTCTTCCCATTTTGTTTTAGTTTCTTAGCTAATGGTTTAGATAGTATCATGCTTGGAAATTAATTTTGTGGTTTTTCCTAGGTTGTTTTTATAGCTCTATTTTTGCACAATATTAGACTCTTGTAAAGATTAGCCATAGAAGAGCTTCTATTGTTGAAAAGCTTGAAGAGTAATCCAATAGTAATGCCTTAACAAAATTTCCTATTTTGAGCATAAAGAATCTAGGGAAATCATTGGTATTTTGAGATGACTAAAATATTTTCATTATTTTAAAATGTATTGCCTTGGTATTTCAATCCTAAAATTCTCAAATTTTTTAAAGGATTTGTTGAATGTAATCTTTGACAATTATTAACTAGCCAAAATAGAGACTCATACTTTGTTTTTTTATGCAATGATTTTTGGTAGTATAATAAGATTGTCTTTACGAAATTACTTGTTGAACTCCAAGAGTTTGAAAAATTTGTAGTTTGATTGAATTGGAATAGCTTTATTGCAAATTGTTTCATCATGTCAATTTATCTTGCTTAAATATCTGAGATTTCACACAAACATGCTTTTTTTTCTTTTTCTTTCTAAGTCCATTAAATCTTGCTCTATTTCTAGTTTTCTTGTGGAATTCTCTCTAGGGGAAATTAGGAGTAGTGTGCTCAAATGCTTTTGCAAAATTTTATTTGTTACAAGTATCATACTATAAGAATCGTATAGACTAAGTGATTGAACAAAATAGGAATCTCCAACAACTCACAGTATTTGAAAAAGTTAGCCATATCTCTTTTATGATAGCCAATTATAGTTTTATACACAACCTAATCATTTCAACCTTCGCAAAAATAAACACATACTCATGTTTAATACATTTCATAACTAGTAAGTTTATTTGGAGATATTTGCGCCTTGGTGTTACCAGAGACCAACAAGCACCTAAACCCTGTTTGAAGAACACCTTCGATTTCGTGATCCCAAAGTCACAAGACCAGAGGCACCCCCACATTGGTGATTTGATCCCAAATGGTTGCCAACAACTATTTAAATAGAAATATTTTTTCATTCTACATTTTCTCAAAGTTTTTAAAATAGTACTTGATTAATCAATTTGCAAACTTGCCAAGAAATAAAATAAAGAATGTACTTTCGAATATTCCATTTTATAAGCCATCGATAGAGCTTCCTTATAAAACCATCCTTTACCTTGAGTTTCCATCATCACTTTTTTGGATTATTTATCCAATAAAAATTAAAAAGATTAGAACTATAAGCTATAAATTAACAAATAGCTTTAACTTCTAAGAGTACCATTCAAGAAGCATACTATCATATTGTGTGTATCTCTTTACTCTAAATTTATCAAGAAAGAAAAGCTTCTCAACTTCTTCTATCTATTTTTAATATTTCTTTGCTAGACCAAGATCCTATACAACACATCCAAAAATAATAGTTGGTTGAATAATATCGTAAAATTATTTTTAAATATCCTAAGCCATAGTAGATCCATTTTTACATTATCTTTTCAAAGCAAATAAGGCTTGTATACAACTTACAAATATTTGAATAATATATTTGATGAACAATTTTATAGTTGGCTATAACATCACTAATGTAATGTCACAAATTGAGATATGAAGTCACAATAAATGCCAATAAATATCCTCCACCTACCATATTTATAACTTCATTAAGTTCATAGGTAGCCAGAATCTTTCCATTTGATTTTTTGAATTTTGTAGTAGTGAGCAAGTACTTGTAGCATGTGTCTAAATCAATTGTCTAAAGTCTTTATTTGAGTGAATATGCCTAGATGTAACCATGAATGTTAATAAAGACCAAGATTGATTCCTACACATTGTAGCACTTTGACTTGGGATAACATTTACTTTTATTACAATTTATTTCCCATGAAACATTATTAGATATTTACTTTCTGATTGCATATAGAATCATGGAGGAAGAAGGACAACCTAGCTTTGAGCATTAAATTTATGTTAACTTGGTAATCATAGTGATTGGCTATTTGGTATCCCCAACAATGCTTTAGTTTAGTAACTCTAGCGATTTATACAAATAATCTATAAATGTGAGGATAGGCTAAGGAACATATGCTTATTGCTTATGGACTAGCTTAGGATTTATTTTCTTCTTTTTTTAACTAGATTAATTAATTAATTAAATTCTATGTTTTTAATCAACAAGGGATATTGGAACCCTAAAACAATTGTAATATAGGTACTCCCTAAGATATATAGTCTAACTAGAATTTTATCACTCAACATCATCCAACAAAATCAAACCAATGACTTGGAGCTTTTAAATCAATAGTTTTAGCACTATGTTTTTAATTAGTTTTATCACAAACCTACAACATCAACCTATCATACACCTCACTTAGGGAAGGAAGTGAGGGTGTCAAATCCTTAAAAAATGAACCCAACAGTTTAAGGGATGTCTTTTCAGGTTTTCATCCTTACAACAAGCCTAGAAAACCTCCCCTATCAAGTAGGAAAAGGATTATATCTTACCCTTATTCAGAAGCACCTACACAAGTTTTCACTTCTTTCTAAAGGGTTTTTTGTAAACATAAGAAGAAAAGTCTCTATAAAAATAAAAGAATACATCAATCAGAATAATGAAAAATAGCAATAAAAGTTGTTAGCTTTCTATTCTTGAGCCTTAAAAGAAATAAATACTATAGAAAATAAATTAATTGTTTAGTTTTCACTGAGAGATTTTTTCCTTGAAGTTTTTGCTAAAAGCAACATCTTTGAGAATCTAATATTTAACTTCTAAAGAGAGGTCATAGTTATGCTCTTGCTATTAGAAATTAATTGCATACCGAAGCTTCCAACTAGAGTAGAAAATAAGCAATTAAAGACATTTATAAATGCAAAGAAAAGAAGTAGAGAAAGCAAACTAATGAATAAGAATGACTTCATTGATGCTTGGATGAAAGTTATTATAAATTCTAGATGTCAATTTCTAAACATGTTGTGCAATAGGACACTCAAAAAATGAGAAAATGAGTCTTTACTTCTATAAATAGGACATTTAGGAGAAATAATTCTCATATTTTTAAGACAAGTGCTGATATGAAGACCTTGATTTTCCTTATCCATACAACTAAGAAACTACTATAAGCTTGAGTGTGCAATTTCAAGAGCATTCTAAGCTAAGATATTTTCAAGACAATGTTATGTCCACATGTTATTTTATATAACATTATATATCTTATTACATTTGTCACAAATCATGATTTTAGTTTTACAACCATTCAATTTTATTCATGAATGCTTCCAAAATTCATGAAGAGTATTAAGTATTTGTTATAATCCTTCCATTGAATTTGAAATTAAGATAATATCATCTATATCAAGTAAGAGTTTGACATGACTACTTCTAGTTATAATTACAAATTAAGCCCAAACTTTTATGCATCCACTCTTTAAGTTTATCAATAAAAAGTCTGAATAAAGAAGGAGAGAGATGACATCTTTGTTTTACATCAATAAAACTATTAAATAAAACTCTTTCTAGTTAATTTGTAAATTGAATGCATACCTCTTTGTAAATTTTTTTTTCATGGTAGATACTGTGTTGTGAGTTTGTAAATTTTTCCAAGTGCCTTAATAACTTTTTTTGAATGTTCAAATCATACATCTTTGAGAAATTTATAAATTAGATGGTTATTTTCTTATAGGAATCATCATTTTGAGTGATGGTAAGGTACTTGTTTCTCAAATCGTAAGACCTAGGTTTGAGTTTGGGTGATGCTCCTGAGAAGAGGTTAGGCTTTCGCTCATCCACCAACCCTCCTATGACCCCACTTTGACAAGATGAGTGTTAAGCCTTTAGGTGATGGTCCTTGATAAAATTTTTCTTGCATAAAGCCTTTGATGTATTAATAAGCTATTTTAAAGTGATGAGGTGATCTATAGTAAAATACTACCACCTAAACTTTGCTTAGGAAATTACATGTATCTTATTTTCTTTAGCTAATCTTCCAAGCATAAATTATAGAATAATGTCAAAAAGCTTCAAGAAAATATTGTTGATATTTGGATATTTTTTTATCTCTTTTTCTTTTTTAAGAGCATAATTGCTTTATGGATACACAAATTCTTTTCTAACCCCACTTGTAAAGTTAAATTTAACTTCTTTTAGATGACATTCTATACAAGTGGGTCTTCCCATTTAAGAACTTTTCCATATAAGTTATTTACATTAGTAGCTTTTCTTAATCATCATCATCATCCTTACCTTGTACTAGCATTCAATTATTTCTTTACCTAATTTAAAACATTTGATGTTGTTAACATTTTCTAGAATAGAAAAACCATCAATATTGGAGTTACCTTATGATCTTACAAAAATGAGCCACCTAATTTTGTGTATATGTTGATGCCATTTGATGAGTGGTGGAGTAATCCAACACCCAATCATACGAGATACAAGTGTTCACGCATAGCCCAATTGAATTCCATGGATGAGGCAATGTGATTATGCTAGTAATTGGTTTGAGTTCGTGATTGTTGTCTTCCCACATGGGCCAGTAAAAATCTATGTGTATGGTTTAACTCAAAGTGAGTTGTATAATAACTGATGTTGTGTTGGCTATGTCTCCTAGCTACAATGGTAAAGTGTGAAAATGGTTCTAAGTCTAAGGAAAATGATAAAATAATCTATGCTAGCCTAGAGCAATGAGCATCCGTTCCTAGCTTGATGTACACGCCTTGGACTCATGTAATCATTATTGAGATTACCAAGTGAGTTCACTGCTGAGCGAATTAAGTGAAACCACTATTGGGTTACCAAACAATTATATTTAACGCTTGAAACTAGTCGTACTCATTTTGCTTTACTATGAACAAGGAAAGTAAAGTACTTTGAAATATAAATGATTAAGCTAAGAAAATAGTAAGAATTAAGCTAATTAAAACAATAAAGCTAAGTGGATGCTACAATGATGGAAAACAATCTCGATCTTTATTTCCATCATTAACTGTGCCCAAGTACACTTCACTTGAATAAAGACTCTGGACAACTACTCAATGTCACATTGCAGGCATTGACTCTATCGCTAACTATGAAAACAAACTGCAAGAGTCTACCTAAGGTTGGAATGAAAATTGTTTGGACCATGTGCCTAAGTGTCATATTTATAGGGCTACATGTGTTTATGATATTGGATATCCGACATTGTAGCTTATGCCATGATATTGGGAATTTGATATCACAGTTTAAAACAAAATGAGAATGGAATTTCTTACAAAATTGGGAGGTAGATTTACTTGACACTGACTACTATATACATGATTCTTGAATATTGCAGTGGTGTTTACAAAATGACACAAGATATGATATGATAACTTTAACAAATGACAAAATTTAGTAATGCTTGATGTAGCCTTATGTAATTCTTGGTGGTAGTGGCTCCTCCATTAATTGCTTTCCCTTATCATCAAGCTTCTAAAATCTGTACCAGCTCAGGAGCACAACAAACAGGTTTTGTTCCTAGTAAATATATTTTAAATAATGTAATTGTTGTTTGAGAAGGTCTTTAGTAGGCATAAGATGAAGGTCAACATATCCTCTTTATGAAGCTTGATTATGCAAAGGCTCATGACAATAGTATGTAGAACTAATGTATGATTGAGGCAGATATGCTCTCATCCGGCAATTTGAGTAAAAAAAAGACATTAAGGATTTTTGGCACAGGTGATGTGTTTTAAATTTTAAGGTTATATGGTAGTTAAAAACATCGAGTATTTTTGGCAGAGGTGATGTGCTTTAAGGTTATATGGTAGTAAACTTGACCAGCCTTGCATCGTTGGCCCGAGGCCTTTTACAAACAATGTAATAGATTCAGTTTTGATTTCATTGCCAACAGTTGGTGAAAACAGCTCACTGTACCGCTCCCAGGTTTTTTCCAGGGTTTTGGAATGAGCACTCAAATCAATGCTTATCCCATTGTGCTGAGTAACTGAAATATTTGCTCGCAGCCTCTCTTCACTAGCACTAAGAAAACAGGGGACTTTGAATATTAGTGAAAGAATCGATACTGTCACACTTCCACGAATCACTCCACTAAGCTTGTGGTCCAGCACTTCCGCACGTAACAGAGTTGGTGAATTGAAATTGGATTGGAAGGACTTTAAATCTGAAATTTGATCGAGAGCCATACGAGTACTGAAGAAGAAACCTCTTGGTCTCTGCAGTTTTGGTAGAAAAGCATGTTCTAGCCATACATATTCAAATATGCAACCAACATTTCAGGCATTGTACAATAGTACTGCAGAAACTCACACGATGAAATCTTTAGAAACTCCTGCCCATTAGATGGGAATCTTGAAATTCTTGCAAGCAGAGACGGCCTAATGATGACTCCTCCTCCATTGATACGTGAAAAACTCCAAATAATCATCACCAAAAGTATGAACACTTCCAGAGAAGTACAGTTCTTAAACAAACCCAACAGTTCACGCCAACAATCCACATCACCAAAAGTCTGAATACTTCCAGAGAAGTACTATTCTTAAACAAACCCAACAGTTCACGCCAACAATCCACGTCATTTAATTCGAAGCAATTAATCTAAATTTAACATAATGTGAAATATAAGTGACATAAGGATCTAAAAAATAAATGTACATTTATTTCTATAAGACATGAATTAAAGGTCTACCAACTACTAATCACGAGTTCTAACTCAAGTTTCATTATACACATCAAATGTTCTCTAGTTACCCAAGTGAAGGTAGGGCGAATCCATATTCACAACTTGTATTATGTAAGAACTTTTACTTACCAAATTTTAGAAATACAAATTAAACAAAAGGATGAAATAAAGTAAGGGCTAAAAAACTTGATGTTACATCATCTCCTTTTAGGACCAAAGAATGTAATCATAGTTTAGCTAGGATGTAAATATGGTTGGATAACCACATTCTAGCTCGTAAGGCTTGGTCTTGCTTATTAACTTTTTCCTTCAAAACTAACTTCAATAACTTGTAACTTGAAAGAATCAAGTATCATATGAAATATATTGAAAGGTCTTGATAAATAAGGATGTTAACTTGTCCTCAGCAATCATGACAACAAAATTAGTAAACTACGGCTCCTAATGAACACAAGCAATGAACATCATTTTCTCTTGAATTTGGGAATTAGACCTGTCGACCAATGATTCAAAAAAGATAAAATATGCACTAACTAATGGAATTGTGTGATAAATTAACTAAATCTTCTTCTTCAAATCCAACTCCTTGTCTAGATGATTGTTTATGTCTAGACTTCAAAAATTGGTGTACACTACTTCCTACTTTAGCAGTGAAATCTATGCAAAGAATGAATGCTAATGGATTGGAACCAATATAGGATAGGAATAGCTTGTTCTTTAAGCTTCTTTCAATTTTGATTAATTAAATAAGATGCTTGAAAAAGTCTTAAATCTAAACATGTTGGATTGGTAATGAGATCTGTATTAGCCATATACACACACTTTTTCATGTACATCTTCAATATGAATGCTAATGCCACATGACTTCTTTGGAACCTTGATCATTCATTCTTTCTCACAGCTCAAAGCTTTAGAATGAGATGTTGGCTTAATAGTAAGAGTCTTAGCTTGAAAAGTAGGCCATAGGTTCAATTTCACTATGCAACATTGACTTATACATTTAAAAAAAAAAATTGTAAAAGGAACTCTAAACCTAATCTAATAGATCCAAGGGATCCTAGTGGACGTAAGTAGAAATTTTCAGTTTCATAATTCCCACCCAGATATTTGTACTCACTCAAACATGGCTTTCTTAAAGAATGTTGCATAACCATCCATGTTATGCAATAGACTAATATGTATGCATCAAACGAAAAGCCACCATAAGAACCATTTTGCTTGTATACACATTCATATTCTAAGTTCCTCAAAATGGAGCTAAATTGATGAAGGAATTCCCATGATAATACTTCTTGTAAACAAACAATATTCGCATCCAAACTTCACAATGCTACTAGAATTCTTAGGTATTGATACTTGTGCCAACTTAAAGTCTAATTTTGACATCAAAAATGTTGTCTCTTAGTAGTTGGAGTCCTTATGAGCACATTAAATGTTGTAACCTTCACACTTATTTCTAGATTATTTTCTAGCTTGTTTTTCTTCTTGAATGTCATACACCTTATTGAAACAAGGTTATAATTCTACATAATAGCCAATACTTGTAAGATGTATTTTGATGCTTATTACAATTGATTGTTCCAATTGCTTGATCTTTTTATCTAATCATTTTCTTTTAATTATTATGGTCTTTAATTGTTTACAATGATTTTATCTCATTGAGATACTAACTTTGACAATGTTGGAACTTCCAAACTAAGGGTCACATTCCTAAGTTTGATCCTAGGGCTTAGTGAACATGAAATGAGATTTTCAAGTGGAAAAATATGCACACAAATCTTTAATCTTATGGTCCTAAAGCTAGTCAAATAATGGTTATTCATAAATTTGTTTTTCTAGAAGAAGGTATGATCATCTTATTTTTAAATTTTTGTTTAATTATTCTAATTTAATTATTGTTTCTAGAAATCTAAAATTGGTTCAAAGAGTCTCTATATATGCTGGAAAAGGAAAAAATTTATAACAGCTAATGCAAATGTATTTTTAATTATTTAATAAAATAACAATTAAACCCACAATTATTTAATAAAATAACAATTAAACCCGCAACGTCCCAAATAAAAAGTCCCTATCTGGACAGAAGAGGACTTTTTGTTTGGTTTTAAAATCGATTATGCTCTACCCTGGAGAGCAGTTATTTTGTTTTTTAAATCATGTTTCCCTGGTGGGATGCATGCAAGAAGTGAACGGTGCGCCCATCTGCATCCACCCTCCCGATTTTCCCTGATACGTGCAGAAAGGGTTACCACAGTGATAGTTTGTTGATACGTGGAGATTTTCCCTGATTTGTGGCGCACAAGCTCGGCACGGGACTGGGCATGTTTGCGGGCAGAAATTGCAATGGCAATGGCAGAAGGCGGAGGCGTCCATGACTGCAGACGCACCGGCAGAGTAGTAAACAAGGCAAAGCCAATAACAATATATATGATTGTCAAACACGCTACACAGATGAAGAATTGAAGCCAAGACCAGGATTAGAATTTTTCTTTTTAAGCTCTGTATGTATGTGAGAAGGAGATGGATTGCTGCCGACGGCGCTAGCCCAGTGTTTGGCTGGCTCGCTGGCTGGTACCAACACTGAAAACAGCAGGCAACTGCTACTTACCAAAGTGCCATGCCTACGATTTCAATGAAATGAACAATGACCTTCAACTGCTCCATTGCATTTCAGCATGAAAATCCCAAACCTTTCGAATTCGCCTGGGAAGCATGCCTTTTGTTTTTTCCCCCTAAACCCTTTTTTTTTTTCGTTACCCCTTTGTTTGTCTTCTTTCCCCTGAAAGTCAGCCATCACTTCCAATTGCCCAGCTGTTGCATCTCTGGTTGTTTGCGTGTGTTTGTATCCTATCCAAGGTGTGCCATGAATTTCTATCTCACGCAAAAAGTGGACCAGCATGATATGTAGAAGTTTTTGTCACTCTCACGGCGATCATCTCTAACAGGTAAAGTTTTTTCTTTCATCAAGCAATATAAGAGCTTTTTTACGCTACCTTTTTATGTACATTTAAAGTTAATTTTTGCAATTTCAAAATTTTCCATCATATTTATTGATTGATAATTCTTTGGTAGGTAACATTGCACCTTTGCCTCCATGATAGTCATTTTGCTTCAAAACTTGTCAAAATGAATTTATTGTTGTGCTTGTAGTTTTTTATCATATTGATCAATGAAGTTAACGTCACTACTAAAGTTCAACCTCTCCTTGGTGCTCCTCTACAATTGTACTCTAAAACTTCTTATAATATATTTTATTTTTAAGGTCCAACACACTTTACTCTAGGTATCATAATTTGTAAACCATCTCCCTAATCTCAATTAGACTCTCATCCTCATGCATAAGTTTACAATATTTTCTAGTAGGGAAGAAAAGTGTACTAATTAATTTATTAATTGATCTATATGAGTTAATCATTAAGGTAGGTAAGTAAAGGGTTTTACTATGATTTATTATAACATGTAAGAGGAGACAAAATGTCATTTATCATGGTCACTAATTTGAATTAAACTTTTTCTTGTTATCTGTAGATTTATGATGTTTGATGAGACACGATTCGCATGAGCCGCGATATCGCGTCGTCCCCTGCGATATCGTGTACGCGATATCGCAGTCCGTCGTCAAGTCTATAAATAAGAGGTGGCTCTCCCTTGTTTCCCCATCCTGAGTTAGAAGTAGGGAAAATCTGGCGGTTTGATCACTCCAGAGATAGAATATTTTCCATGTGCC
>MNCI01033001.1:37144-67731 GCA_015680685.1 Gnetum montanum | reverse complement strand
TACACATTTTTGTTTTACATGTTTTTGTCTTACACATTTTTGTTTTACAAATTTCTTTAACTTTTCTTATTTTTGTTTTACAAATTTCTTTAACTTGTATTTGTTTTACAACATTGTTGTACTTTTCCATTTTGTANGCTTCCCATTCTCTCCTTTGTTTCGTCAGAATGGTGGTGACTCTTGTGGAAGGCATTCTTGTTATCCAAGTGGATGGCTTGACCGAATGCATTGATGCAAAGTCACTGAAAGTGGTTTGTTTGAGGCCAAAGTTGGAATGAGATTTGTTAAGTCACATTAATCATGAACTACACAAGGGGTTGTACACCACCTTGTTCTTGAGATTCCATTCCATTCTCTTCTCTCCATCCTTCTCTCCATTGTTCACCTCATTACCGGTTGTATCATTAGTGTATATATTTTGGTTGATGCATTGTTTTCTTTTTGGTAAATTCTTGTAGTTAAGACTTTAACTCTTGTTCCAAATGACATTCTTAGAGCCTACGGACTCTTTGAATGTGGGTTTGTCAGGGCATTAAAGGGCATGAGCCTACTTTGGGGAGGACCCACTAACATTCCTATTTGGTACACCTGTTAACTTCTTTTCCCTAACATTTTTGCAATTAATTTTATTTTGTTTTGTTCATTACCATCTTGACATCCATTCCCTCAATGCTATAGTTTTCCCTTTTTATCTATCTTTCTTACTCCTTTCCTTTCTCCATTCTAATGCTACCAGAGGTTCGTGATTAGTCATGGAGGTATAGGGCCTGATCTTTTCAATTTTCTCCTAGCCCCAAATTTTTTGATTTTCTTCCTAACCCCTACACCTTCGATAGTCATCATTACTATATCTCTTGATCCATATCAGCCATACCACAACCTAGCCAATGAACTTACACCAAAGCAAGGTATCAATTACATGATGAGTCATTTACCCTTGCTAATATAAGATTGTGTTGTGTGTGCAAATGGTGATCATGCAATAACGGACCAGATCTGGAGGGAACACATGGAATGGAGCAACGGTATATCAGCTATGAGAGGAGCAAGATCGATGGTGCGCTTACCGATGGACAACAAAAGGCGCAATCTTGGCGTTGGCAGCAGCAACACTTCTCTCTCTCTCTCTTTCTCAGCTACCAACTAAGGCCTGATGTCATTGTAATAAGGTGTTCACCCTTGTTGTCATGAACACCAATTTTGTCAAGTCTTGTAATGATGATCCATTCACATGTCATCCCATTAGTTTCATTCCCCTCAATAATCCCATACCTTCCCAATATTTTGTAAGGAACTCGAGGATGATTTTTTATTCAGTCATGGGGGTATGATGAGACACAATTCACATGAGCCACGATATCGTGACCGCCACGATATCGCATCCCATGTGATATCGCGTACGCGATATTGTGGTCCACCTCCAAGTCTATAAATAAGAGGCAGCTCTCCCTTATTTCTCCATCCTGAGTTAGAAGTAGGGAAACTTTGGCAATTTGATCACTCCAAAGATAGAATATTTTCCATGTGCCCGCAGTAGGAGTCCTAAAGTGAACAGATCTTTATTTGAGCAACATTGTACCTGAACACAAGTTGTGTACGACAATAAAGATGAACTTCATGGATAAGCCTTGCAGTGCATGGAATAGGATTTTATTTATTGTTATTTAATGTTTTCTCTTAGTAATGCAGAATGAGTACGACTTGATTACGAGTATCTAAGGATGTGTACGGTTAGTCAAGGAATCGGCTGCTCATCGCAACACAGTATGAGTACGACTTGATTACAAGCATCTAGTGTGACTACTTGGTAACCCAGTGGCGTATCCAAGATCTACACTTGGTAATCCCAGTGCTAGTCGTGCACCAAGATGTGTACGATTAGTCAAGGAATCGGCTGCTCATCACACTTAGGCTAGATTAGCTTTCTCAACCCTTTCCTCCTAGTTAAGTGCCTCAGTACGATCACTTCGAGGACGTGCATTATGCACGGTGATCCCAGCAACGATTAGCATTTGGTAGCCACGGTTGCATCGGTTCAGGGTGTGTACGATAAGTGGGAACGGATGCTGACGCTAGGTAATTTAGACTTAGTTCATTAGTTAGAGTTAGCAATTAGTTTCTCAACCCTTCACCTCAATAGCATAGGAGAAAAAGATAAAAGATCATAAAAATCNAATTAGTTTCTCAACCCTTCACCTCAATAGCATAGGAGAAAAAGATGAAAGATCATAAAAATTAGATACCTCAGACTTACTTAACCATACACGCTGACAACTACAAGTAACTCTGGGAAGACAACGAATGATTAACCCCAAGTGTTCCATGGGACGTGTAGGCACTTAGTCTACGGAGTTTGACTTGATCGCGCGTGCTACACTCATTTCATATGGTTGAGTGTAGGGGTACCTCACCATTCATCAATGTTTTTCCAACTAAAGAGAAGAACAGTAATCATCTTCATCTCTCTTCTTTATTTCAGTAATATGATTTAACTAATTAAGGTAGGAGAACTCTATGAAGATAGGGGAAATAGAGTTTTTATACACTGTAGAGGTAATTATTTAGGTGTTAGAATTGCCTACCATGGGACCTTGGCTACTGGACTTGTCATCATATCCAAACACTAGAGACAAAGAAGTTTTGATAAGGCATGCATTTGAGCTGAGCACTAAAAAGTATAAGGACCTCATGCCAATAAAGAATTCTTATTGAAAATGATCACTTACTATATAGCACCAACAACCAAGTCCAACAAGATTAGCTCATCCCATGCCCATGTCATGGAAGTCCTAAAGAGGAAAATCGAGGCTAATATTCTATATTTACTTTTCTTTGAAATTGAACGTTGATTTTATAAAAATGGCATTGTCAAAAGGACTTTATCCTTCTCATGTTTGATTAAGAAGTTATATAAAAGAAGAGACATAATTAGTCACACCAATGATATGCGAAGGAGGGCTAAACAAACTTCCTTCATGAAGATCTTGAAATCAATGCCCATGAAGAAACTATTAAATCTACCACCAAGGGTACTAAAAAATTTTGAAGCTACAACCAAATCCACAATAACACCAACAACAACATGACCTATTACATTATCAAAATCTCACATGCCACCACAAGAAACATTAGGAAGAATAATGTCAAGTTTAGTATCTATCATGGCATCAAGTGTTTATCATCTCATAATGACTTCATTAAGCTAGATCAAATGAATACCACAAAAGTTTAGCTAGATGAGGCATGATTTTTCTAAGATCTTAGTAACTATAAAAGGAACCCAAAGCCAAACAATGATAAACACTACGAAAAAAATGTCAATCAAGCTATTTGATGATTTGCCAATAGTCTCAAGAAATGTAGCATCATTCCAAGTGATTCTTGAAGAAGGTAACAAGGCTATGGTGATTGTTCTACCTCATGAATATCATGAAGATGTTGTAGGAGTTGTTGACTTATTGAATGTAGAATTAAATATTCTAATAATACCAAAAATTGATTTCATCACCCAAAAAAAGCATTTTAGTATTTGCAAGCTTGGGAAAATGGCTAAAGCAAAGAGCATAAGTATAGGTTCTTAAGTAAATGATACCAACATAGCATGAGTAACACCTAGAGTAGCTATTGATCATACGATAATAATTGCTAAAGCATTTGACATCCTTGAGAATGTGACTATCCTATACTCTAAGCTCCTCATCACCAAGGAAAATTTAATGTTACTAAGATACTAGATCAACAAACCTAGGTGAAGATACTCAAATTTAAGAAAGTAGAAAATGACCAATTACAACTTGTTTACCAAAAAGCCTCTATAATCAAATAGTAGGTTGCATGGGATGCATCTCAAGCCAAGGCAAAATCCTATGAATGAAGAAGAGAGTTGCTAAATTAAAAGAAAAGAATAAAGAGCTTGATATGATTGATAAAAGGTTGAAGGTAATGCAAAACAAAAGAGCTGCATTTAAAGATTACCTCTGCAACATTATGTCTAAACAAGTGAAGGTAAACTTGGAGATAGCGAGGTTGGTAACAGATAAGTGTAATATCTCTAAGCAAGAAGTGCACATCATCTAATAACAAATACCATTAGAGATTACAACATGGAAGAATAAGGCCAAGAGATTAGAGAACATTAAAAATCATTACTAGAATCAAGTTAACCTACAAAATGAAATTAATAAAGAAAATATTAAAAGGACAAACACCAAGCTTGAAATTATTCTTCACAATCCATATTTGGCAACATAGAGAGATGCTATTAATGCCAAGGTGGAGCAAGATTACTCCAATATTAAAGTAACCTTCCAAATACTAAATCCACATTAAGAAAGAAAATTAATTTTCTAAAAAACAAGAAAACTATCTGTCTTTAATTATTTAAATAAAGGATTACAACCAGGTTCCATAGCCTACAAAACATTCAAAACCACTCAAAACTTGCAACAATGCTCCAAAGCATGAGGCTTTATAAACATTTAATGGTTGTTCTCAATGAAAGATACAACCGATGTAAAATCTCTCTCACAACCCGAGATTGAGACCTCAACACACAAGTAAGACTAAAATACACAAGCCAACATACAACACAAGTAACCTCAGAGTTGCAACACATATGCACTCCCTCAATGTGCTCTCTCACATTCTTGATCAAGTTCAACACATGAACTTACATGACATCTCATCACTCCATGGTACAAGCATGAACACAATCCATATTTTTTAACCAAACAAGAAAAACCCCTAAGAAGCCTTCCTCAAGATGTGCTTAAAGATCCCCTACTATTTTCCATATTTTCTCAACTATTTTCAAACTTGGAATGATAATTTTGGAAATTTTCCTATCCTTTCGAATCATCTTTGGCCTTTTCAAGATGTCTCTTTGGAAAACTAGCAATTCTGTCGAGACATCTTACTCTTGGCTAAGATGTCTCCTACTAGGGTTGGGACGTCTCAACTAAGACATCTCTTGATTTTGTGGGATGTCTCACTAACATCTAAGACATCTCAAGCATTTCTAATATGTCTTGATTAAGACATCTATTAAAGTCCAAGACATCTCCTGTAAGCTCTCAACTCATCCTAGAGTCTCCTATCTTCTAGAATGTCTCTCTTGAGATCCCAGATCTAAGATAAGATGTCTTCTTAGAGCCTAAAACTTACAAAAACACATACATAGGGAAGGAACAAGGGAATCAAAAGATGTGTCCCTACACCACATTTATGGAATCAATAGCACCAAGCTTAAAATGAAGGATCTAGTACTCAACAATCTCACCACTACCTAGAACATACCAACTCACATTGTCTCAACCTCATCTTTATCACAATAAGTGCACCTTGAAATAAGATGGAGAATCAGCTAGTAACTACCTTTGCATTGTATGAACATGAATGTGTGAAATCTACATGAGTCAATTTATAGGCCAACAAGATAGTAAAGGATTAGACATGTAGAATGGATAAATATTAAGCATGCAAATGACAACTAGTAAACCTAAAGCATGAATAATACTTGTTTGTAACTTGGTTAATCAACACCAAAGAGCTCTTCCCAACTATATCATGTCTGTGAATTGTCCCAATGTCTTTTGAGTTGACAAATCATGCCTAGACTATAGAGGATTGATGGACTTAAGGAAAAAAATATGACCCTAGGATTCTTATATTCTTACAAAGGGGTTGGAAAATCTCCATAAAAGTCCTCAAAATAATGATAGATCCCATTTCAAAATAACATATAATATTTATCACATAGCGAATACTAACTCAAAGTGTTATATTATATTCAAAAAATGGCTAAAATCGAAAGTTCACAATGTAATATTTTCAAACCATAGTTAACTCTAAAAATTAACACATGAGACATGATTTTGATAAAAGGTTGAATCTATTCATTGGGTTAACTTTGTAATCTTCGTTATTATGTGTTACAAAATATCTATTGATTAGACTAACATTGCATGGTTTTATATTACAATACAAAATTACATTCTAGAATACATCAAAAAAATATATCGACATGGTGATTACTATCTTGGTTGTAGAAGGATAAAAATTTACAAAAATACATAGCTTATCTACTATCCTAGACATGGATTTAATGTATAATAATAGATATTATGACAATGATGACTAAAACCATAGTTACACATACTACCATATCAACAACTTAATGAAACCTATTTATTTTATCGGAATGGATGGCATTGTTAAAAGCCCATTCTAAATTATTTCAATAGGTATAACTTTTGTCATTACGTGCAAAGTTTGAAACTCATATTTGACAATGTGGATCAAAAACATAAGTACATGAAATAATGCATTTCAATAGCAAATAACTCTCTTTTATAATAGCAGTGTAGTAAAATGCATTTCAATAGTAAATAATGTGCTAATGACACTCTATCATAATAAAAAATGCATATCAAAAATATGTGAACAAAACTATTTTAGACGTAGTCTATTCAATCAATAAAATCATTTTAGAAGCAAATAATGCTTTGAATAACATTAGAACATGAAATAATACATAATAAAGAGAAGATAACGTTGTTCTAAGTATTTTTTTAATCATAAGGATTTTTAAATATATAGTGCTTTCCAATAGAATTTTCATTACAAACCAAAAAGCATTATCATAGTATCCAATAGCACTTATAAATATAATAGAGGTATGTGACACTGGGTACAATAGGCAATAGTAATTATAAACATAAACATAAATGGAGAAGTGCAAGATTATATAATCATAAATAAAAAGCAACATTGCATCATTGTACTAAATAAAACAAACATTAAAGTGTATAATACCATTTAATTAAACTTAATTAGGAAAATTAAACGATGACTAGCTTGGAAAATTTAAAAGATGACTAACTTGGAAAATTTAAAAGATATCCTAGCTGCCTATGATTTAAAAAATTAAATAACCTAACATAGAAGTCCTAACTCCTAAACTTCTAAATAGGTGATCTAGGAAATTAAATTAACTTTAACATAGGAGTTCCAACTCATAAACTTCTAAATAGATAAACAATTTCCAAATAGATTTCAAATGGAGTGGTTTTAAGGTAGATCAACATCTACCTTTTTTTCATCATCAACCTTGGAAGAGTCACCATGTGTGGTGATATCTACCAAAGTCCTTGATGTACCAATAGAGATGAATGGTGGTTCAATAAGGTTTACATCCATCACTTTCTTTATAAAGTCATACCATGATTATAATAGAGAAACCAAAGCATTTCTCTCACTTTCATTGATGGAGGTCATTTGATCAGCAAGCACTAGAATCAAGGTAGTACACATACCATACATTCTTATAAGATCTTGTTTTAGAGACTTTTCATAGGCTTTCAATTCCTTAATTTCTATATGAAATTCTTCTATCTTCTTTTTCTATATGGGCATGATCTTCTCCTTCTCTAAGAGGGCATTCTTGGTTTCTAATTTCCTTTGTCAAAATATAAATTATGTAATCATAAATCATTAAAAAAATTTGTAACATTTTTGCTTATGTTTTCATATTGCATACTTAGGTTGACTTCAGTATCATTTTAGCAAGACAATGGTTGTCTTGCATATGGCATGCAAAATTGTAGTACGTACTAGCCTCTTTGTTCAAAGATTCAATGGGCTGCAAATTTTCATTAGTAATGGAAATCCCATAATATTGTATGTCAAAGTGCCCTCTCTCACTAAATTTCATTCAATTATAAGGTCCTCAAAGTTCAACCTTGCCTGTTAAATAATCTCTTCTCAAAAGTTACTTTATGTAGTAACTGGCTTTGCATAGTCAATCGACCCCTCAATCAAGGCATCTATTTGAAGAAAAAGCTCAACACTCTATGCCACCAAAAGTGATGCATTTTTCAAAATCATGGCCCAATCACCCTCAACAAGATAGTTTTCCTTTAGAAGACTCTAGTTGAAATTAGTTTGAAATGCTTTTTCCTTCAATAGTGGTGTTAACAAAGTGGGTGAGGAGAATTGGAAATGTCAAATAACTTTTCATTTATCTAACTAAAGGAACCACCTCAAATTACTCTTCACACAATGACAAGGTCCTTGATAATTGTTTTCTCATAAGGTGGCTAACTCTTGATGGTGTTGCATCTACTACAATAGTCTTACAAATAGGAAATTGTGTGCTAGCAATGTCACCAACTATGAAAATAATTTTCAAACTTAGAAATTTTTGTTCTTCTAAGCCTTGGCAGTTTTAGATATTACACCAATAGTAGGTGCTTTCTTTGTTTGCAATGTTTTTCTCATAGCCAATAGGTTGATGTTGAAGCCTACTTTGGACCACCAACATTGATGGTGTAGGGACACCTCTTCTGATTCCCTTGCTCTACCCTACATATTATGTGTCTTTTTGTGATGATTTTGTTGAGGATGATTCTTGGATGTTTTGGCATGTTTGGAGGTGTTTTTGACTTATTTTGATGAATTTAGGAGGTTCCAGGGTCTATGGAGACTTGTTAGGAGACATCTGGAGGCTCCCAACATCAAAATGAGCACTTTTAATTTTGGCACAGTCAGAAGAGATGTCTCCACAAAAAGATAGACATCTTTCTAGAGACGTCTTTCGAAAGACATCTACTTGAAGAGTAGACATTTACCAAAAATAGTAGACGTCTCTCCCATAAGTAAGGGTTTCACAAGAGACGTCTACATGAAGCCAGAGGTGACTCAGATGCTTGGGAAACTTCCAAAAATGCCATTCTAATTTAGGAAACAACTAAAGCAAGATGGAAATAGTCAAAGCAAGATGGAAACAACTAGGGAGAAGGTGAAAAGACGTAGAAAACATCTAAAGAACCTCAAGTTGAGTTGAGGAAAGGTTTCTAGTGTTTTACCTTCCTATTGCTTATAGACATTGATATAATTCACCATTGTAAGTGTTGCAGTGCCAAGTGCCAAAGTGTAAACATTGAAGGCCAAACATTCCAATAGAGGCCAAGAGAGAGAGCTCTTGAGGGAAGAGAGAGCATAACCTTGACCATGAGTAGGAGAGGAAGCTTGTGAGAATTGAGGAAGGAGAGCTTGTGCAAGGAAGTTGAGTGAGAGGCAAGGAAGAGCATTTGAAGGAGATTAGGAGAATCTCTTATAGGTGTCTTGTCTTGAGCTTGGGCTCCATTGTGAGCAATTGAAGATTAAGAGGGGACAAGTGTGGCCTTTAAGATCCTTGGGAGAGTTGTGAGTTGAGTTTGGCTCCTCATCTTTGATGTATTTTCTATGTGTTTTGAGAATTATCTTAATATATGGGAGATTTTCTCCATTTTATTGTGTTATTCTTATTTTCTAAGCTAGACTTGCTTAGAAGTTGTGGTTTGGGTCCTATTGGGGTTTATTGAGGTGCAACACCCTTGCACCATATTGATATCAGAGCAAAGGTTTAGAGGTTTCCACACTTTTATGTTGAAGCTTGGTGTTTTCTTTAAATGAAAGGAACATTGTTGTGGATATTTGTGTATTTGCTTTTGGATACTGGTCTTCTTGCTTTAGGTATAATCTACAACTTCAATACCCTTTTTTATGTCATCAGCACAACTTCCTTCAATACCATCTACACCACCTGTTTTCTCATCAGCACCCTCTCCCATGAACATTGGACTTACATCACCTGTTTCTTCACCAACACCTACACCACCTTTTCCCTCACCAGCACCCTCTCCCATAAGCATTGGATTCTAGGTCAGTGCTTGTATAAGAAGAATACATCACTGGTTTGTCGCTGGATATTGATATCTAATAGTAATAGAAGTATTCCAAATGATTTTGAGTTAAAACAAAGCGATGTTTAACATTTCATGGGTTGCAATACAGAGGAAAAGGCTCTTCTACCTGCTGTTTATGCTAAAACGACACCTTTTAAATTAGTTAACTGCATACAATCTAAGATATATATGGTACAGAAAGCACATTGATATCTCGGGTTTTTTTCAGCCAACTCAATGGCTTCTTTCTTATGGCAGCAACCAACATCAAAACAATCCCCTACTCCGACCTCCATAAATATAATATATAATTGAATCCCGAGGTTTCAAACCCATATAAACAACACCCTCAAATCATAACCAAAATCCTGAAGAAGCTCAGAACGTTACTTACAAATAAGATTAAACAAAAATTAAATTTATTATTACGGACGTAGAAGTTATTGTGCAGAAGAATTGCGTAACTTAATAAGTTGGAAACTTGCTTGAATTTGAGACTTTTCAATTGCATTAAATTATTATTAAACTGTACTGACATACCGAACTGATAAAATACAATCAACAGATTAATAATAAATGGGTTTTAAAGACTAATGCAGTGGTACTCTTGCAATGTAGTCCCAAGCTACATTTAAGATTAACTTGCCAAAGATGGTTGAATCTAGCCAAATATTAGTAGTGGCATTAATAAGAGAGTAAACAATCTTAGAATGATAGGGAAAAACTTGATGATCAGAAGTTCAAGAAAGATCTAAAAAACCACCAAGGGAGTCTTGAATAACAACACTTTTGTTCAAGCTATCCAAAATCGTACAAAAGGTAGACTTTTGAGCAGCATTAATACCGTAAATAAGGTGACATTCACTCCAAGTAATCCAACGATTATGAATGCGAAGAGAGGAGAGGGAGGAGATGCCAAGCTTATCCCAAGTGCTATAAAGACGAGGATGCTTAATGGCCCAAGGTTCATTGTGGATGGGAATCCACCAAGGAGAAAGCTTATCAAGTGTAGAGGAAGAGATAGTGATAGTGTTAAAGTTCCAAAACTGACTGATATAACACCATGCCTTCCAAATGTGTTTGATGACAACAGGACCAGAAATGGTAATACCAGTGGGAAAAAGAATCTAGTTAAGGAAATGAGTATTATTCCAATGCGTTTAAGGAAAAGAAGCTTCCAAGGTTCAGAGCCAGATAAGCATTTGGCCATCCATTTGGCACATAACACAATGCCCTGTTGGTAGCAATTAATGAGGCCCAAACCGCTGTCCTCTTTATGAGAAGTACAGACATTCCAAGCAACCCGACAAAATCCTTTCTTAGTATGGCTGCTGTTCCAAAGAAAGTGTTTGACTAGTTGATCAATGCGACAATAAGCAGAGATGCTAGGAGTCCAACAAGAAGAGTAATACACATGGGTAGCTTGGAGAATATGCTTGCAGACATTGTTCAACAGCTAATGCTGCAGTTGAGCTCTTGAACTTTTTCTCTCTCGTTTTTCCTAATTTCTTGTAGTTTCTCCTCTTTTGAGGTGAGCGTGTCCTAATTTCTTGTACTATTTTCTTTTTTCTCTATTAATTAAATTTATTTTTTGGGGTCGGACACCCCCTGCAATGTAGTCCCAAAAATTTCAAAGTCGAACGACAACCTTCCACCTCCCAATGCACGCTCTTATACATTATGCACGCTCTTATACATTGAAAGTTGGTCCTATATTCTACGTTTTAATATTTTGTCAAATCTGGAAAGTTGGTCCTATATTCTACGTTTTAATATTTTGTCAAATCTGGAAAGTTGGTCCTATATTCTACGTTTTAATATTTTGTCAAATCTGGAAAGTTGGTCCTATATTCTACGTTTTAATATTTTGTCAAATCTGGAAAGCAATACTTGATGAACATTAACCGCTGCCCCCATCCCACCCAAAAACCTGGGCAGTTCGATTTGATGCAGTTAATGTATGATTGATGATTATTGTGCAGTTCACAAGCCATTTTATCAATAAATAAAATGCAAGAAATTTAAACACTTTCTGCATCATAGCCATCTATAATTTTAGGTAAGCAAACTGGTTTATTGAATTCTAATACGATTTTAAATCTTTCTAATTTCCTAAATATGATTGATATTAACGAATTACGTTTTCCTATTTCAAGAGTTCATTGTATTTTTATATAATTTCAAATTTTTGGCTTTTCATTGAAGGATTGTTTTGTATTTTACAAGCCCTCTTGCCTATAAATGGAATATAAGAAATTCAAAAACAATTCACATCACAAGTAGTTGTCTACGAATGTGAGAAATTTATTTCAAGTATGTCAAAGATTTATTAAATTTCAAATTGGGTTTTTCCATTTCAAGACAAGGAATTCGAAATTGATGATGGGGAGGAGTAGATGGTGTTTTTAGGGGACAAGAGCAACAAAATAAAATAAAGGTTGTAGATGCTAGTGATGGAAGTTTAATCTTATGTGCACTCATCCTCTTCTTAATCATCCTTGTATAGATTTAAAATCTTATAAATCGTCCTTAAAAATAATTTTGTTTGACTTTTTATATTGGTTCTCAATCATATAGATGTCTATTATATCTAATCAAGTTGGGCAAGAGCTAAAGGCTTAAAACCTTTTATCATCCTTTCTATGCTCTTTTTGTCTCTAAAAGTTATGAAAGTTCTAACCTCATTGCTCTAGAGAAACACCCCTTGACATCATCCTTTAGACCTAATGTCATTAAGTGTTCTAGAGCGAACTCAAGGTGAACGACACCTTAATGTCCTCAGGAACATACAAGCATAGCAAGACTACACAACACACATGCAACTCATTAATTTATGGGTTAGAAATATCATGAGGACATTTTGATAATTATATGAGCAACCAATCCAATGCAACACACACATGCAAAGCCTTTACAAAATGCATTAGTAAATACATAAGATTCATACATACATATGCACATACATGGAACACTACAATGTAACAAGGGGCAATGACACTACAATAAGACAACAAGAGATGTTGGAACCTTGAAATAATTATAATCTAGGTACACCGCAAGATGTATAGTCTAATTAGAACCTTATAACTCAGCATTGCCTACCAAAACTAAACACATGATTTGGAGTTTTCAAATCAAAAGTCTTACCACTAAGTTAACATCCCATTGTACAACAAGACAATAAGGATTTATCCTACACTATGTGCATCTAGCCTTGACTATTCTAAGAAACTATCAACCTACCAACTACCTCCTCTATACTTAATGTCTCATCCTCAATTAAACTAACCTTATACCATTCCTAGATAATAATTTTTTAAAAAATAAAAATGTAAATCAAACCTATATACCCACATCCCCCTATATGAACTAACCTAATAACTACTCTTAAACCTACAACCGCACTATTCTAACAAATTAACAACCTATCCACTCGCTTACCCCTTCAAACAAAGAAACGCTAACTAAACTAAGTAACATACCCCCTTAATACACAACATATAACCTTCTATAAAAAAATCAAACTAACACAACCAATTCACTACCTCCTCTTTATGCCTGTGTCTACAACATATCCTCATTTTCAAAATCCTCAACAAATGCTACTAGGGTTATAGTGTTATTCTAATAAAGTAAAGATTGTTCTTTCAAGACAATAACATAGGTCATTATATAATATAAAATAAGTTAGTGAGGCATGCTCAATTAGTTAAAGCATATGGTTTATGAGTTACAAGTAACATGTTTTGTTGAAGTTCTAATTAAACATTTAGATAGAATGTTGCCTCTAATGTAGCTTAGGACTTTTTGATTAGGAAATATGTAGAGGCCTAATAGTTTTTGAAGATGCCATCTTTGGTTGCCTAAGAGCTAAAGTATTAAGATCTTTTACAATCTTTTTTCGGTTATTTTGGTCTCCAAAAGTCATATAAACTTTCCTATAAATTAACTATGTATCAAACATAAGTTAGGATAGTAAGTCTATTATTTTGTTTGTAATTGGACATGAGTTTTGCTTATGCTTGAGGTAATGTTATATTCTACCTAGCTGATGAGCTGCGAGGTACGCCTACACCCAACCATACGAATCACGGGTGTTCACACTACTCGGTCAAATTCCGTATACTATAAGCACTTGCATACACCAAACTCTAGCCAGCAAAACCTTGTGTTAGAATGGTTGTTGTCTTCCCAACCTCACTTGTGGTGTTTTGATGCGATGGTTAAGTCAGATTGAGGCAAATGATTTCTATGGCTTTTCTCTTTATCTTCTAGAGTCTAATTCTTGAAATGAAATGTAAGAAATGGAAGGTTGCGTAATCTATAATTTTCCTATTCTATCTCTTAACTTTCCCTAGCATAAGCATCCAATCCCATCTTCCGTGCACATCTTGAGCATCCCCTAACCGCTACTGGGTTACTAGACGTTAAGCATCACTAAGTTGCCAAGTGTTGGGTTTACGTTTGAGATAGTCGTACTTATGGATTTTACAAGATATAAAAGAGTGATGACGATTAAAGTGATAACAATGAAAACTTAAGAAATTATTAAAGCATAGGAATATTAAACTATTAAATGCTTAAATGATTAAATCCAATTGCTACAAAGATGCTTAAAAAGGTCGTCCTTATTGTCGATCACTCCAATGGACTTAGGTACATTAGCACTCGAATAAAGAGTCAGATACCTTTCTCACACCTGCTGCAGGCACTTGGAAAATATTCTAACTCTCGCGAGAACAAACTACAACAATCTTGCTACAACTACTCAAAAAGATGCCTAAGTGTGGCGGAAGCACACTTATTTATAGCTAGAACAGACTCTACGTAAACGAGGCCATGTAAACGTATGAATAGATGCATCAACAAGGCCGCATCAATGTAGCTGTGTATACGGGGCTCCGTATACATGGCCCAGTCGACGCATCAACTAATGGGCACTTCATCATACCCCCAGGACTGAGTGAAAACTCGTTCTCGAGTTTTATTACAATTTGGAAGGTATGAATTTATTATTACAACACACATGATGCAACACATCTACAAAGACACTAACTTTACTAATGCACCAAGTGCCTGAGTGTACAAAGAAGAATGAGTTACAAAATGGTAGTGTTCAGAGATAAAATTGAACACCCTGATGACCCTGGAGTCTCTGCTATGCCAAAAGATGCAAAAATTACTGAACAAGATCACACCATCCCTGGTAGCGGTGGTTCTGACGAATCTTCACTAGCCCCTAGTGCATGTGGTGGCTGTGGCGTGGACGATGGTTGTCCTACAGCAACTGCAACTTCTGAACGCAACTGAAAAGCCTCCAAGAGAGCCCTCATTTTCTCTTCTTTTCTTCTAGGATCATTCACTATCCAAGTAACTTCACCAATGTGTGTTGGGATTGGAACTACCGAAGGGCATGGAAGTGCAGGAAAGAGTTCTTTTAGATTAACAAACCATGCAACGAACTATTTTCGTTTGCTGTCAAATGCTCAGATTGATGTCTACAGCTGCTGGTAGTCATTCATTCATCGGGCCAAGTTCTCAGCGATTGCATGTTGCCCTTCAAAACAAGTGCAGAGAACCTCGAGTTCTGCATTTATTATTTCCAAATTTTGTTTTGTCACTTTATGTGCTTGGAACTCGCCCTCATATAAAGAATACAAGGTGGCCACTTGCTTCTCTAGGTCAGACCATAGCCTTCTTGTTGTTAGCATAGTTAGGTTTGCATAACAAAGGTTGGCCAACTCCATGTACTTTGTCATTTCTTCAATTTGCAGTTCCTTGAGGCAGATCTTAGCTTGGTTGTAGGTGTTCAATCCATCAAAGATGGGTTGCCACACCTCGCCTCCTTCTCGGAGCTACTGGAGCACTTGGTTCAATTTGGCCTTTGCAACTTGAATCTGCTTTTATTTACTTCCTTCTATAATCCCACTTGGTCCCTATAGTGATTTTTAACTTTTCAAACTTAAGGAATTCATTTTTCCAAGCAATAATTTCGATAGCTGATTTTTGTTGCAAGGCTCGAACTTCCTTCATAGATAGATTACGATTTTCAATGGCCAATATCCTCACATTGGTGTTCCCCTAGCTAGCTCCTCCTGCTGTTGGTGGATGAAGTCTTTCATGTGTTGATTTTCAATGCCAAAATTGCACAGGCGATGAACTTCTGCAATCAACCTAACATTCTCCTAGTATACCTCAACCAAGTCTTTGTTTAGATGATATGCATGAGCATCTATTAAGTACTTGTCAAAGATCGTCAACTCTCACTCATCTTCAACCGTTTAAAGTTTGGCTTGAAGCTATTGAAAAGCTTCATCTCTGGTGAGTTCATGGTTGAGAAGATTTGGATCCCCAAGTTGGGCTCTTAATTGGGCAACTTCCATCACCAAGCGTTGACAATTCACTTGAGCTACTTCAAGTTGCCCCTCCAAGATGAGACACTTGCCCCTTGCTGAGAGCAGCTCTGACTGGGTTGCAGTAATGTTATCCGAAAGATCAAAGACATCCGAAAGCGATTGCCCAGTTCCCACCAGTCAATCCAAAAATTCTTCATGTTGGGCTATGTTGATCCTACTACATGAAGTTCCTGCAGATGTCTGTACATATTCAAGTCCATGTACATCTAGTATAGGTGTTGTTGGTGCATTAAGGGCCATAGCAATCATGTCAACAACCACTTAAGCCACAATTTCTTATCCCTAGTGCTGCATCACCAGGACAGTTGCCCACTCTCCATCCTCCAAGTGTACCAAAAAAGTAGCGAAATTTCTTGAAATTTCAAGAAATAATTGTTGGATGGAGACCATTACGTCTCAAACACCAAGATTAGTTCTTGTAGGTACTTGTGTTTGGGCGACAGAAAACATCAGCCCTACTCCCTCTAACAGACTCACCAATCGAGCCACTTGCTCTATATGGCACATCACAGGGCGATAGACTAAAGGGTCTTCCCCTCCACTGGTTCCTACAAGTTCCTCTTGTTGACTCAAGAGCAATTTTTGAATTTCACGTATGTGTTCTGCGATTGTCTACAAGCTTGACCTTGTTGTTTGCGCAAGCAGTGGAGGTGGTTGCTGCTCTTTCTCAAGTCATGTGGTGGCCGAAGTCTTATCCTTTATCATCTCCTTCCATGAGGCAATCGAGGCGTGCTGAAGTGTGTCATTGGTGTATCATGCTATCCCTACCCATTTGCATAATTTTTTGATTAGGCATGGAAAGGGTAGAGCCTGCCTTCCACATTCTCTTTCAGCAAACCTTTTTTCAATCTTCAAAAACAACCATTATGGAAGGCTTATTGGGAATTTTCCGCTTAGAGTGGTACATGCATGAGTAGAGAAGGCAGTGATCTTGTTGGGTCTTACCTTTGGATTCCAATGGTAAGACACAATTTTTGAATATACCCTCTCTATGGTGGTTAAAGTGACAAACGCCTTACGATCTACCCCATAGCACCGCCTAATCCATTCCACTTTTACCTCGGGATCTACTTGCTTAGGGATCTCTGCCACATTAGCTCTAGTCTCTAGCAACCACAAAGCTTGTGAGATTGCTTTCGCAGAGTAAGAGACATAAATGTCTTTGATTCTTACTCTGGACCCCAATTGTTGATTTGTCTAGAAGACGTAAGTCTCTCCTAAATACCATTCACCACTGGATGTGATGATTGGCCACATAGGAGAGTTTTACAATTAGGTATTCACATCTTCTAGTGCATTCTCTAGAAATGGTCTGAAGTTCAACTCTTGCAGGACCATTCGTTGCACCTCCCTCGGCCTAATAGCATCAAGACATGCCTAGGTTAGGATGACCTCAAGTCGTGACGCTATCACCGGAGTCTCATCCCCTTGCGATTGTTCACTGGGAATCTCCTCTTAAGGAATCTAATGAACAGATTCCACATCAGGTCCTTCATAGAGGGGGCTAGTTACATGGGAGCCATTCGTGTGCTCTGGATGTCACACACCTCATCCTCTTCCTGTTCTTGGNCATAACTATGAATTAAAATATCCATAAGTTGCTCAAAATGGCCCTCATACACCTTCTCATTTTGACCAAGTTATGGTACTAGCACATGCATCCCATTAGATTTCCAGAAGCATAGTTGATGGGTTAGAAACAAAAAAAAATAAGGCATGAGTTGTAGTCTAAACTGTTGTTTTTGTTCCTTCCCTTAAGAGGTGTTAAGTCTTTAATAATTTTAATGATCATATTATAGACCTCACCCCCCCCCCTGCCCGCCCACGATGAAGAGCATACCTCTAGTTGTGAAAGAGGGGAAGGATAGGTTGATTAGGATGCATGGTAGAAAACGTAGGTGCTTGGGAAGAAGAAGTGAGGCAGAAAAAATGGAAAAACTCACCCAACTTGTGTGCAAAAATGGATAAAATTCCTAGCACAACAGTGGTATATATAGTTTTTTTGTGTTGCATCGACTAGGCCATGTATACAGGGCTACGTATATGGGGCCTAGTCGACACAGGGGTGTAGAAATCGTTGACCAGAATTGACCAAAGAAGAAAAAGCCCAAATTGTTGAATTAGAACACAAAATTGGGATAGTTTAAGAGTTGAGATATCAGGGACTTGGCTGATAAAAAGAGAAAGGTAATTGGGGTTAGAAAAAGAGTCAAAGGTTGGAGAATGTTATGAGATAGAACTCAACAAAGAAGAATGCATGCGATAGTTAGTGCAGAAATAATCAACCAACAATATCAAAAGGATGGGAAACGAACAAACGGAACCAAGGGATATGCAAGTGGGTCCTCGCCATAGCAGGTAGTAGTCCCAGTAGCCCTTGCATCAGCAACACTAGGGTTCGTGGACCCTAGAGTCAATGAAAGGTGACCGCAAGTTAATACTCACATCCATGAGAACCTGCCGAAGCATTAGGAGTTCACGAAAATCATGATAACCCATCAAAACATAAGACTGGCAATGAGGTGAGTCATGGAGAGAAATGGGTGAAAAGAGAGGAGTGGAAATTGGAATTCTAATTATTGGTCACATGAAACCCCATGTGTAGTTTGTGGTTAAGTGACATAGTAGGACCCATCTCGAGTTCAAACCAAAAACCAACCACATATAGTGACATTGTAGTAACATGCAAAGACTTGCCCATCCCTAGGAGCACAAGCATAGACTCACAAATAACCACCACTCCAACATGCATGAGAGAAAAGAAGTGAAAACGGGATTAAGTTAGAGGGGACAAAGCAAGTCCCATAACTAGTGCTTGTGGCCCATTAGAGGTAGTCTAAGGGGTGTGCTTTGAATTCCCATATAGTTATTATCATTTTGGAACCACACCATGCAAAGACCCATGCATGTTTGCATGCATTGGACCAAGGGATGTGGTTTGAATCCTCATGTTTTTTTTTTCAATGATGAGGACCACACCATGCAAGGCCAAATTGCCAAGGATCTTCCTTGTATGAAAGGACTTGGAGTGGTAAGAAATCTGTGAGGATACTTTCGCAAACCAGGGAATAGAAAAGTGCAACGAATGTTGCATTCCCCTTGAAGTCACACTCGATTCAAACCATTGGGTCATCCCCAAGTCTAGGAACTACACAAGTCACAAATTAATTAAAAAATTTTTAAGTGAAAGGGGTTTGCATGTTTCCAAAGGGAGGAAACCATGGAGTGGATGAATGGGTGGATGACATGGACTCACTACTTGTTTTGTGAGATAAAAGTAGATGTAAATTCCAAGAACAACAATGCGAGGGTAGGAGCAAGATATAATAGGTGGACCATTTCACACAACCCATCGCAATGAAAACCAACCGCACCAGTACATCTGATGACAATAAGATGGTTTATTAGCAAACAACTGGAAATTAAACACACACACACATATAAATAAGAAAAAAAATAAATAGAAAAGTAAATAAAGAAAGAAAAACTAAGTAAGAATGGGCAAACATACGAACAATGTTGGAAAATTAAAAAGTGTAAAACAAAAAAGTTCCAAAAATAGTGAGGAGCTTAGTAGAGTGGGTTAGCATGGAGAATGGTCTCCCCCACGACTAGGCTGGAAGGAGGAGACTCGAAAAATGGAACGAGGTTGGCCTTGTGATGATAAGGTAGTAGCATTGGTTTGATGGAGTTCATGGAAAGGTTTTAATTATTGCCTATTGACTAACTATATTCTCATGGGGTCCTCAGGTTTATGTATAAGCAAGGCCCTGGATGAAAAGGTCTTGGAGATAATATAAGATCCCTCCCATAGTGTTTGAAACTTAGTACATTGCAGTATGTGTGTAAGGTTCCAGTAGAGTACCTTATCTCTACATCGAAATGTTACCTTCTGAATCCTAAGATCATGATGTTTTTTATTATAAGCCTTGTGTATCTCATTTGCTGATAGGGCTACTAGTTGATTCTCATCTAGCACACTTAAGTTGATAAGTCATTCTCATTGTGCTAGTGACAAGTTAAGACCCAAGTCACTAACTGTGGATAGTGTTTGGAGTTCTACTTGGACTGGAAGTTTCGGTAGCTTTTCGTACATTAACTCATAAGGAGAGTAACCTATAGGAAGTTTCTAGGTGGGGTGATAGGCCCAGAGGGCATCCTTAAGTTTTGTGCTCCAGTCCCTCCTATATTTTCTAATGGTTCTAGTGAGGATTTTGGTAATCTCCCTATTGGTGACTTCGGCTTGCCCGTTGGCTTAGGGGTGATAAGGTGTTGTAAATTTATACGTAACCCCCAAGTGTTGCATGAGTTTACGAAAAGTGATGCCTGTGAAATGCTTTTCATTGTCTAAGATGAGTGCATGTGGGACTCCAAACCTATTTATGATTTGTTATTGGACAAATCGTGCGGCGGTGTTTGAGGAATAGTCAATGACGGCTACTGCCTCCACCCACTTTGTGCAGTAGTCAACAATGACAATGATGTACGCCTTCCCATTGGACATGGATGTGATGGAACCCATGAAGTTGATGCCCCAAATGTCGAAGGGTTCCAGTGGTTGGATCCACTATTGAGATCCCTCCATTCGTGCAATCACCCCACCGTCTCTCTGAAATCACTCATAGGAGCAGGCAAACCATTGTGCATCCTTGAAGAGTGTAGGCCAATAATATCCTGCAAGCAGGATCTTAATGGCCATGTTTCATCCAACATAGTGGCCCCCACAAGGGCCCTCATGAGCATCTTGAAGGATGCATAGTGTATCATCATTAGGGACGCACCATCAAACCAAGCCATCTACACACACCTTATAAAGGTGGCCATTGATTTCAATGAAGCACTTGGCCTTATGAAGAAACTGTTGTTTCTGCCAATGGTCCCACTCCTTTGGCAATTCTTGGGTTATGAGATAGGTGAGGATGTGGTTGAACCAAGGTGATTCCTTGGGCATTTGCTTATCGATTGCTCCTGCGAAGAGGAGTTCATCTGGAAATTGGTTAGAGAGTGGCTCCTCCTCTTCCGAATTATCCCATCACAATCGAGATAAGTGGTCAGCAACCACATTCTCAGTTCCCTTCCAGTCTACCATAGTGAGGTCAACTTATTAAAGAATCACCAACCACCATATGATACGAGGACTCACCATTAGTTTGTTCATCAGGAACCAGATGGTACTATGGTCAGTATGCACAAACACCTTGTACCTGAGCACATAGTGTCAGAATTTTTCTAAGGCAAACACCATCGTCATTAACTCCTTTTCGATGGTGGTGTAGTTTAGCTAAGTACCCAAAATTTTGTAGCTTTCATAGTGGATATAGTATGGGCGTTTCTGGTCATCCCACTGTGTAAGCATGGCTTCCAATGCATAGTTGGATGCATCTGTCATGATGTGGAAGGGTTTGGACCAATCAGGTACCTATAGAATTAGAGTCTCTATGAGTTTCTGTTTAAGTGTTTAGAATGTAGATTAATATTCCCTGGTCCAGACGAATGGAGCATCTTTCTTTGTGAGTTCCACCAACAGCTTAGCGATCTTCGAGAAATTTTTGATGAAGTGTTGGTAGTAACCAGTGTGGCCAAGGAATGAACGCATATCTTTTACAATGCTTGGTTGACTAGTGATTCCTTGGATGACCCTGATTTTTTTAGGATCTATGCTATTCCCTTCTTGTGAAATACGGTGCCCTAGAACAATGCCCTCTTGGACCATTAGGTGGTTCTTTTTCTAGTTGAGCCATAGATTAGTTTCCACACATCTTTTCATAACTTGCTCAAGGTAGTCCAAGGTTTGTTCAAACATTGCTCCATAGGTAGAGAAGTCATCCATGAAGACTTCTACCCCATTGCCAATTTTCTGCTGGAAGATGCTGAGGACAAGGCGTTGGAAAGTTGCAAGTGCATTACACTGGCCAAAAGGCATTTTTTATATGCGAAAGTCCCCCAGGGACTTGTAAATGTTGTCTTGGCCTGGTCTTCTGGCACAATTTGGATTTGGTCATAGCCATTATAGCCATCCAAAAAGCTATAATAACAATGCCCTGCGATGGTATCCAACACTTGGTCCACAAATGGGAGCGGGAAGTGATCCTTGAAGGTAGCTGTGTTTAGCAGTCGAAAATCTATACAGACCCTCCATTTGCCATCCTTCTTTGGCACAGTAATGAGTGGGCTAACCCATTCACTATCCGCAATGAAGTAGATGAAGCCCACTTTCAGCAACTACTCGATTTCATCTTTGATGACTTGCTTCAATTTGGGATTCAACCGCTTTTGTGATTGTCGACGTGGCTTCATGGAGGGGTTGATATAAATCTAATGTTGGCAGACCCTGGGATCAACTCTTGTTAATTCAAGGTATAACCATACAAAAGCAACTTTCCATTTTTTTCATCACCTTTAGCAACTTCTTCTTTTGTTCAAGAGCAAGGGTGGCATTGATAATCACCAGCTTACCATTCTGCAAAAATGCATCTTCTAAATTGGTTAGTAAGGATTTGAGTTCCAAGGGCTCTTGTTTAAAACTTTTAGGGATTTGTAACTTTCCCCAATCATCATGGTCATCAACAATGGATACTTGTTAATGGACCTTTTCCAAATCATCCATGCTCTCTACATAGGCACATACAAGCCCCTTAGATGGTTCCATGCATAAAGTGCTGCTAGTATAGTCAGCAGTCAGCCACTGGGTGCCTTCTTGATTTGTGGCTACTACGTATAGGCATCATTGAACTTGCGATTCTTCAGCACACCGACTACATGCTTGAATAGATGTTCACTTAGCAGACCGCAATTGTTGCACACAGTTGCACCCAGAGTCACTGTACACGATGCATAGAACACACTTCTTCTCAATCTTTCCAAAAGGGTTTTTCTTTAAAATTTCAAGGAAAAGATCTCGGAGTCCTAATCATGCATCCACTGTGCTCAGCCAGGCTCTTCCCATTATGATTGGAAAGTTCCCCTTGCAATTCTCAACACAAATAACCAGGAAGTTAATAGGATAGGACCACCCACAAATGGTGGTCACAATGTCTTCCACTAATCCTAAGGGAATAGTAATGGATTGGTCTACCAGCTCGAGTCGAATGTTGCTCTTCTTAAACAGGAGTAGGTTCGAAGTCTTGTACATGTCATGTGAAATCAAGTTGAACCCTAACCCTGAATCTAAAAGAGCTTTACATGGCTCATTTCCTGCCACTTGAAGATAGATGAGGGGGCTTCCCAGATCAGTTAATTTCCAAGGAAGATGGCTTTCCTTTATCCAATTCATCACAACATGTGTGAGCATGATGGTCTATAAGTTAGAAGGAATTTGGTTTAAAGGCTGCTTAAAGGGTGGAACGGTGGAGGTGATTGGAGGTTCAGAGGCACTAGCCACAAGTGTGTGTGAGGGTATGTTTGGGTTATTAGGCTAGAAAAAGGAACATTTTTGTGGCTTCACTTTCGGTCCACTCGGCTAAGAAGTCGGTTGTAAGTTGACAACCCTCATAGCATTACGTTGTTGTGGTTGTGGTGGTATTTCCCCCTACATAGGTTGAGAAAGTGGTAGCTGAGTGAGGTATTGATGAGTAGGGATGGTAGGAGAAGGTGATAGACAATAGTAGAGATGTGGGTTCTCCCTCCTAGGTGATGGAGACTATACTCAGAAGTATTCCAGGGGGTGGTAATGATTTTCAAAAGTCGCATGACTAGAAGAGTCCTGTGGGGAGACTGATTATTGAACATAGTACCCATAAGGATCTGGCTACTAATAAGGGTACTACTACCTTGGAGGTGGCATCCCCCATAATTGTGGATGCTGCCATTGCTGAAAATATTCGTAAGGCTGCAATGGTGCTCCACTTGGATAATATCCTTACTGCTGGTGGAACTACCTAGGATTGCCTTGTGGGTAAGGCAACCTTTGGGGTATTTGCCTCTTTACTAAGCAAGGATTCAATGCATACACCCCATACTCTTGTAGATGCGACACCATGGGATAAAACCCCTTTAGATGTTCATATTAGCATATGTCACACTCATCATCTCCTTCTGTATCAGAGTCTACAACCTGTTCTGCTACAGTAACTTTTCCCTTACCTTTATGATAAGCACATTTAGCTTCCTTTCTCCTACGCCGATCACGATCATTACTTTGCTCTTTGGACTCCTCTATGATTTTCAAAATAGTTTGAAATTTTTCATCCAAAGGGTCCCACATCTTGTCAACCTTAGCCGATATTTCAAAAGCAAATTTTTGTAGGGGCAAGATTTTACAGTTCACTGCTGCATCTAGTGGTGATTCTTCCTCATCTTCACAAAATCATACTTCCCTATTTCTGATGGAGGGATCCTAATTATACTCTTCTGAACTTTCCTTCTTTCTAAGTTACCCCTCTTCTTTAGCCACTTGCTCAATTAAGGGCTGTAGTTGATGGGTCCTTAGCTCCTATAGTTGTCCTTGGGCATACACGCCAAGGGTCTTTCTAGTTTCAAAGCAGAGCCCATCAATTATATGGCAAAGCTATGCCCATTGAGAGTAACCATGACCAGGGCATTGATGGAACAATGAGTAGTATCTGCTGATGGCTACATCCAAGGGCTCATGACCACCTTGCTTCCATCCTTGGATCTAGTGTCTCAGGTAAGCCACTCTCGAGTAGGTTTGATACTTGTCATTGAAGATTTCCAACATCGTACTCCATCTCCTAATTGATTCTGACTCCAAAGACCGGTACCATCTTTCTGCTTCTTTGATAAGTATGTGGGGAAACAGCTTTAGTTTCTGCCAATCATTATCTATGTTTTGCATGGTGCAAGCATCATGAAACACTTACAAGTGAGTCTGTGGATCACAATTATATCCCCCTTTGAATCTAGCGATGTTGTTCATGTCAATGCACTTGATCTGACTATCTTTCAAGTGCTTACTGGGTATTTGAACTGCCTCGGTGATATTGAGCATACTTCGAGTAGCCAACAATGGTTCATCCGAGTCATAGTCCTGCTGAAAGCCACGATGTCTGTGGTGATTTTAGTTGCCTCTCCTTTCTTGGCAGTGAGATTCATGTGATTGGTCATGCCTTTCTTCACGTTGTTCCCTTCAACCCTTGCAATCACCATCATCCTAATCCTTTCTACCATAGTTACAATCAGAATCAGAACTAGGTGAAGATAGAGTGGAGCGCGAGGATGGAGAAGAGGGAGGGGAATCGCCAATACCCTGATGTCGATCTCCTCCTCTACTTTGATGATAGCCCCGATCTTCACGTCCATCCTTACTTTTGCCATGATCTTTCCTGCATGACCCTCCATCCTCTTGGGGGTCTCAGTCACTTGATTGCTTGCTTTGAATGATGGACTAAATGATTTGATGCATCGGAGGAGGTTTGACTACATGGGAATCGTGAAAGACAAGTTCCTCATCATCATGCAGTTCTTGCAAGAATAAGGGGTTATTGAACTATTTCCCCTTCATGTGTTTGTGTTATTCTACTTGCTGCTGGTCTTGTACACATTGTGCCTCAATTGGACAATAGTCCCGGCAGTCATGGTCCTCCATGATGTATTCCACATCGTGGTCCTGAATGCCCAGTCTAGTAAGATTATGAAACAACATTCCAGGAGTCGATCGATTAGGCTGTAATATGATGTTGCCCTCCATGTCCTACTAGTGCAGATGCCCATCCTGATGTAGGATAAAGGTGAAGTTGGGAACATATTCATCTAGATGCATATATACCACTCAACATTCTTGTGGCACTAGTGCGTTGGATCCATCTCGCCTGTGAGAAGAAGACATTTTTGATGTTAGATAATCCACTAATTGGTGTACCTTACTTTTTACTTAGACCATCTAGCGTGTGTAGATTTTTCTATCCTAGGTCCATTCCAACGAAGTGAATGATAATAGGTTAGATAGTGCATGTAAGACTAACAGTCCCCAGCAATGGTGCCAATGATGAGTGGTGAGGTATCCCTATGCCCAACCATACAAATCATGGGCGTTCACACGCAACTCGATCGAATTCCGTAGACTATAAGCACTTGCATACAGCAAACTCTAGCCAACAAAACCTTGTGTTAGAATGGTCGTTGTCTTCCCAACCTCACTTGTGGTGTTCTGATGTGATGGTTAAGTGATATTGAGGCAAATGATTTTTATGGCTTTTCTCTTTATCTTCTAGAGTCTAATTCTTGAAATGAAATGTAAGAAATGGAAGGTTGCATAATCTATAATTGTCCTATTCTATCTCTTAACTTTCCCTAGCATAAGCATCTGACCCCATCTTCTGTGCACATCCTGAGCATCCCTTAACCACTACTAGGTTACCAGACGTTAAGCGTCACTGGGTTGCCAAGTGTTGGGTTTACGTTCGAGATGGTCATACTTATGGTTTTTACAAGATATAAAAGAAGGATGACGATTAAAGTGATAACAATGAAAACTTAAGGAATTATAAAAGCATAGGAATATCAAACTATTAAATGCTTAAATGATTAAATCCAATTGCTGCAAGGATGCTTAAAAAGCTCATCTTTATTGCCAATCATGCTAATGGGCTCAGGTACATTAGTGCTCGAATAAAGAGCTGGACATCTTTCTCACATCTGCTGCAGGCACTTGGAAAATATTCTAACTCTCGCAGGAACAAACTGCAAGAATCTGGCTACAACTACTCAAAAAGATGCCTAAGCATGGTGGAAGCACACTTATTTATAGCTACAACAGACTCTGCATAAACAAGGCCACATAAATGCATGGACAGATGCATTGACGGGGTTGCGTCAATGCGGCCGCGTATATGGAGCTTCGTATACATGGCCCAATCAACGCATCGACTGATGAGCACTTCATCACTAGGTTTTGTTAAAAATTTTATTTATTTATTTATTTATTTTGTAATAATTTTGTACTATATATTTTCCCAAGACATATAGCCAACAAATATACTTGTAAAACTTAGGTAAAAAATAAAGATGACTTGAGTGTAACTTAAACTGGTAGCATTTTACCTACATAATAGTTGTGAGACAATGGGTTAAGCAGTTGAGCTACATTTCATTGTCATCTTTTCACAATTCATTAATCCATTGTAAGGATCTTCCTACTAATGTATTTTTAAACTTAAGATTTATTATTATTATTATTATTATACATTTTTATTTGATACTTTAGGTATTTGTAACTTGTATTAATTTTATGTTTAATGGTCTTTTAAATACCTAAAAAATGAAAAAATATAGAATAATACACATATAATATGAGATGTTATTATACGCATGTATGTATTTTGATAATTTTGGTATTCCACAAAGTCCTTTATAATCATAGCAATGATTATGACTAATGATTAGCAATATAACACTTGCATTATCTTACTTTACAAGAACCACTTAGGAGAATCCATAATAATTATTAGTAACCTTGAAAAACTCATGATAGATCTAAATAGAAAAGAAAGAGGAGAGAGATACAAGAGAACATTTAATATTATTACTTTAGTTTAATAATTAAAATAGAATATTGGTCCTTAATTTATACTACATTAGGTACTAACTATAGCATCCCAATGTACTATCATTAAAAGTACTTAAACTAGGTAAAGACAAGCACTTCTATCATTTAGATAATTATCGCTATTCCAAGTTAGATTCTTCAACTTAGATAATCTAATAATAAGAATCTTCATTCCTACTTGGACATTATCTTTATTTAGCTCATAGGATAACTTAAGTTATAGTCTAACTATACTTTTATTTGACTTTATTCAATGCCCATGATTAGATGAAGGAACCAACCTTCTTCAATTTTCCCCATTAATTTTTTATTAATAAAAGGTTGAACATCTATCTAAACTTCTCAAGTTTTTCTTCACCTAAGAATTTGATAAAGATGCCCACAACTTGATCATTAATTCAAACTTGAACTAGTTCCACTAGTTTTTCTTTCACCATGTCATAGATGAAATGATGTTTGATATCAATGTTCTTGGATTTTCCATGGTATGCTAGGTCTCTTAATAAAAATATTGCATTGATATTATGATAATAGATGTGTGTTGCCTTTTGAACCTTTATACCAAGTTTTTTATAAAATATTGGTAGATATTTTAGCTAAGTTGCTACCTCCACTACTGTAATGTACTCATCCTCTATAGTCGATGTTGCAATTATGTGTTGCTTTGATTGCATAGCTACTGAAGAAGAAACAATGTCTCATTGTTGATTTTATGACCATCATGATCTCCTCCCATATCAACATATGACTATCCATGAATCTTAAGCTTATCCTCCTTATGATAGGTCAACTTGAGATCCAATGTACCTTTGATGTAGCTAAAAACATGTTTTGTTTTCTTAAAGTGAGACTAATGTGGTTGAGCTAAGATATTTGATAAGAGTCCCACTGCAAATTGTTGCTGAACCCCATCACACTCAAGAACTTATTACACTGTCAATGAACATGATCTTCATTCTTTTTCTTTTATCTCTTTTTTTTTCGAGGAAACTTTGCTCATGGTGTACTTCATTCTTAAGGTAGGAATTCCAACACAAGTCTAGCTAATTAGCTGCACTACCAAAGAACATGGTTCTTTCAGAACTTTGCCCTTGGTGTAGTTAGACCCTCCTGTATGTGCCTTTAATTACAAATCTAGATGGCATCATAGCAAGTCTCCTAGGTGGCTAAGGATTCTCAAGTGGAGATGAACACACTTCACCCTATTGCTCATAGGATAGCTATGGATCATCACACTTGAAGACTGGGGCTTATGAGAGAGAAAATGACATTTTCGAAGGTCACCTAGTTATTGTGGCTAACCATTTTCCAGCATCACATATCCTACATTCACATTATCATGATGATAACATGATAGGTTAGCATAAATCCCATCCTCCATACTCCAACATAACTAATAAAACTAAAACCTTGAAATAGACTAGGAAGAATCATAGCATTATTGAAATATAGCATATAAAGGAGGTTTTATATAATAGTAATAGGATATATCATATAAAGCATTATACTTGCATTATTTTCCAATGGTGTCATGATGACCTAATGCCTAGTAACTCAAATGATCATAATGATTACCAAAATCATGTTGAAAAGCACAAATCAAACCAAAACCAATATGCTAAGAAAGAGATGATGGAAATGCAAGGAAAATATGCAAATGCAACTATATACAAATGAAATGCATGGTGAAAGGGAAGAAAGCATGCAACTAAGGATCTACCAAGTGTCCATGTGGGACACCTGAGTAGAAATGCTTTAGATGAAATGCATTAAAATTTATATGTAACTTATATTCTTGCAAATCAGCAATTTTGTAAACATTAGGGCCAATGACATCTGTAACTTGGAATGGACCTAACCAAATAGGAGTAAACTTAGTTTGAGGGTCAGTTTGACCAAATGCTCTATCTCTCTTAAGGACTAGGTCACCTACTTAAAACACTTTGGTTGCATAGTTCTTATCAAACCTTTTGCTGACAGTTTGTTGATGACTAAATAGATTTTCAATTACTTTAATCCTTTTAAGCTCTAGATTCCAAATATCATATGTAAATGATATTAAAGGCTCATCAGTTGGTAAATAGTCTAAGAAAAACTATTATGTAGGGATTTGCAAATTTATTGGAAATATTGGTTCTTGTCCGTATAATAAATCATATGGTGTAGTTTTGATTGATTCTTTATAAAGAATACTATCTGCCCAAACTGCCCATTTTAGTTGTTCATGGGTTTTGGGAGATCATTTTCTTAATTCCATCTAGTATAATTTTATTAGAGGACATAGCTAAACCATTACCTTCTGGGTAATATTTAGTTACAGCCTTGATAATAACATTATGATCTCTAGCCTAATTTGTAAACTCTATGAAGATGAAGGTAGGTCCATTGTCGACTACTAAAGCGTAAGGATACCCATATCTAGAGATTATATCATTTTCTAAGAAGTGAATAACCTCACAAGATGATGCATTTTTAGTTTCTTTCATTTCTAACCAATGTGTGCAATAATCAGAGGTTGTTAAGATAAATTTGTGTAGGGTAGTAAACAAAGGATTAATCACATCAATAAAATCTAAAGCCCATTGTGCAAATGGTCTAGTTTCTATTATAGGTTGTAAAGAGACTAAACTCTTAGGGTCTTTACCTATAAATATTTGACATCGGACATAAGTTCTAACTAGGTTGTAAGCATCGTTGATCATAGTGGGGTAATAATAGCCAACCCTCACAATTTTATGAACTAACGAGTGGTATCCTATATGTCCTTCTTCATGGAAATATTTTAAAGCATTGTTAGCCTATTCTTGGTTCAAGCACTTAAGGTATATCCCTTGGAAATTCTTTCTAAATAGTTCATCACTTGATGAGACGCGACATGCACTGTGCCACGATATCGCGTACGCGATATCGCGTCTTTCCCTGCGATATCGCGTACGCGATATC
>MNCI01033001.1:8535-30113 GCA_015680685.1 Gnetum montanum | reverse complement strand
TATTCATATGGTTGAGTGTAGGGGTACCTCGCCACTCATCATCACTCATTAGAGTGAATTTAGAACATTTTGATACTAAAGGCTTCCTTTTATATCTAGGTAAATCTGAAGGACAATGATAGTAGGTTAAATAAAATTTGATATCACCATACCATGGATCATGCAATCGATTGGGAGCCAATGGGATATCATTTTCCTCATCAATGGATAATATGTAAATAGGAATTGATTCTTTATCTTTGAGTGCATCGCAAGGCTTTGGCAATTAGATTGGCAAGACCAGTTCCTTTAACTAACTTGGCTACCTTCCATTGAATATCATATTCTTTCAACTTCATAACCCATTTAGCACGTTTTTCACTAGGATCTTGTAATTTAGCTAAAGAAATTGTCGTTGGGTCATGGAAAATGACAAAAACCTTTGTGTTTAACAAATAGTAGCAAAATTTCTTTAAGGCTTTTATCATAGCATACAATTTCTTTTCTACAAGTGAGTATTTTAATTCTACATTCTTTAAAGATGCAGACACGAAAGCTATGGGTCTCTCACCTTGATCAACTACATTTGCGATTAAGACAGCAGTGGCAATAACATCACTAGAAAAAGCATGTAAGTGGAAATCATTTGCATACCAAGAAGAAGCTAAGATAGGGGCATCTATAATGGCCTCTTTAGTAGCAAGGAAAGCATTCTTTCTTTCATCTGTCCAGTGCATGTTACTATCTTTCTTAAGCATCTCATTCAATGATCTGACTAATTCAACATAGATAGGGATAAATCATCTAACAAAGTTAATTTTCCCAAAGAAAGCCCTTCTATCAGTCTTAGATAAAGGGTAAGGTACTTCTAAAATTGCATTTACCCACTCAAGATTAATCGCAACCCCATCCTTAGTTACTATATGACCTAGAAATTTACCACTTTGAACACTAAAGATGAACTTCTTTACATTCAAAGTGATGCAAAATCATCTGCATCTTATAAAAATATTTCTAAGGTCTCTAAGGTGTATACCCCAATCTTTGGAAAAAATGGTTAAATCATCTAGGTAAATAATAATACACTTCCTAATTAGCCCCTTAAAAGTTTTGTCTGTGGCTCTTTGAAAAGTGGAACTAGCATTTATGAGACCAAAGGGCATTTTCACAAATTGAAAAGTTCCTCATTTTGTCGTAAAAGTTGTTTTATACTAGTCATTCTTACTCATTAAGATTTGATTATATCCTAAATATCCATCCAAAAAGGAATACATTTGAGCATCGTAATAGCTCCTCCATAAGAGGGAGTGGATAATTATCCTTAATACAAGAAGTATTAAGGTTACAAAAATCAATACATAACCTTAACTTGCTAGTTTTTTTCCTAACAGGCACTATGTTTGATATCCAACTTGAGTGTCTCATTGGGTAAATAATTTTGGGTTCTAGGAGCTTGTCGATTTCTACTTTCATAAGGGCTTCAATCTTTGGATTTACAAGTCTAAGTTTTTGCCTAAATGGTTTCCTTGAAGGAACAAACAAAATCCGTGAACTGGCTTTCCAAAATGAAATCATGTAGCAATGTCATTGTTAAATTTTAGGCTATTTTCAAAATTCACGTTTAAAATGTGATATTGTAGGACTAGTGAATTGAGTTCTTGAACAATTTGATTCTTGAACATTTAACAGGATTCACTATTAGCATCCAACCAGACTGTCAAATATAAAGAGTTATATATTGTAAGGATAAGAAAAATGAGCCTAGATGGAAGTTTTTCTTAGGAGATAATTCAAGGCTGCTACGACAACCCCTTTTCATATCATGAAACTATGTCCTAGTGATTAGACTAATAAGTCATGGCCTAGTACCCAGCATGGGCAATGTTGGCATCAACAACTACTTCCTACTTTAGCAATGAAATCTCTACAAAGAATTAATGCTAATGGATTGGAACCAATATAGGATAGGAATAGCTTATTCTTCAAGCTTTTTCCAGTTTGATTAATTAAATAAGATTCTTGAAAAAGTCTTAAATCTAAACATGTTGGATTGGTAATGAGATCCGTATTAGCCATATATACACACTTTTTCACCTACATCTCCAATATGAATGCTAATGCCACATGACTTCTTTGAAACCTTGATCATTCTTTCTTTCTCACAGCTCAAAGCTTTAGAATGAGGTGTTGGCTTAATAGTAAGAGTCTTATCTTGCAAAGCCTAGGTCATCGATTCAATTTCACTATGCAACATTGACCTATACATTTTTTTAAAAAAATTGTAGAAGGAACTCTAAAACTAATCTAATAGATCCAAGGAATCCTAGTGGACATAAGTAAAAATTTTCAGTTTCATAATTCCAACTCAAATATTTGTACTCACTCAAACATGGCTTTCTTAAAGAATGTTGCATAACCATCCATGTTATGCAATAGACTAATGTGTATGGATCAAAAGAAAAGCCACCATAAGAATCATTTTGCATGTATACACATTCAGATTCTAAGTTCCTCAAAATGGAGCTAAATTGATGAAGGAATTCCCATGATAATACTTCTTGTAAACAAACAATATTAGCATTCAAACTTCACAATGCTACTAGAATTCTTGGGTATTGATACTTGTGTCAACTTAAAGTCTAATTTTGACATCCAAAATGTTGTCTTTTAGTAGATGGAATCCTTATGAGCACATTAAATGTTGTAACCTTCATACTTATTTCTAGATTATTTTTAAACTTTTTTTTCTTCTTGAATGCCATACACCTTATTGAAACAAGGTTATAATTCTACATAATAGCCAATACTTGCAAGTTATATGTTGATGCTTATTACAATTGATTATTCCAATTGCTTGATCTTTTATCTAATCATTTTCTTTTAATTATTATGGTTTTTAATTATTGACAATAATTTTATCTCATTAGGATACTAACTTTAACAATGTTGGAACTTCCAAACTAAGGGTCACATTCCTAAGTTTGATCCTAGGGCTTAGTGAACATGATATGAGATTTTCAAATGGAAAAACATGCCCACAAATCTTTAATCTTATGGTCCTAAAGCTAGTCAAATAATGGTTATTCATAAATTTGTTTTTTCCTTCTTCTCCTTGAACCACCTTTGGATTTCTGTGAGGTAGAGGTGAGCAATGTTCACATTGAACTTTCCCACTAACATTGCACTACCTCTAGCCACATATGTAGAGATTCAGTTCAATCTCTTGGTGGGAAATAGGTGATAATTCTCAATTTTAAAATAGATCTTTTGTTCTATATTCAGTTCACTGTACTCCTTAATGTCCTTCCCATACGCCGACTGCAACCATAGCTTCCTAGCATTTGTGTCAGATCTTGTTGATATATATGCCATCTTTTCCCCTTCATTGAGCACATTCAGCACCTCTGCAATTACCTTAACTGAGTAAGACACCGAGATCCCTTCAATTTTTACTGTAGCATCTACTTCTTGATCCTGCCAAAATTGGAGTGTTCCTCCTAAATACCACTCCCTATTTGTTGTCAAAGTAGGCCAAAAAGAAGATGACTGAAGTTGGGCCTTAACTCCTTCTGGAGAAAATTCCCAAAATGGACCAAAGTTAAGCTCCACAATTATTGTTGACATGATGGATTTTTCCTAAATAGCCTAAAGGCATTCAAGTGATAGTGTAAGTTGTTGTCCCTAGATAGGTACTTGTGGAATGTCTACTTCTGCTTGAGTAGATTGCTCTGTGGTAGGATTTTGTTGATGAATACTGAAGGATTGTGCCTCCTACTCTCGTTGTTCTGCTTGTGGGTTTTGCTCACTCACTTGTCTTCTTCCACTACCTTGTGCTCTTTTGCTTACTAGTCATGGAAGTTCTCCTTCTACTCCTCTTTTCGGGGTCATATGTAATCAATTAAGGGTTTGGAATTACTAGAGTATTCTCATAAATGAGAAACAATTTTGTGCCTTACTCATACCCTTAGTTGTATCAAGTTCTTAATTCATTATGATTGCAAAGTTAGAAAATTTTTCAAGAACAACCCCATTAGTACTTTTCTATGGCATAAAATGAGTGGTATGATTAATTAGGAGTCTTCTTAAAGTTATGTTGGCCTTAACATGAGTAATTTACTTTAAAAATTCTTGATATGTCCCCTTAAACTTACCCTTATAATACCTTCTGGTCATTAACAATTTCAAAAAAAATTAACTCAAATTGTCCTCACTGGTACCCCTTGTGACATCTCCTANCTTATAATAGCTTTTTATCATTAGCAATTTCAAAAATCTTAACTTATATTTTCCTCACTAGCATCCCCCCCCAATGACTAAGATGAGCACTCTAGGATCACATAGATTCAAAAATCACAAAAATCAGAGCAATAATGCACAAGCTATGGGCACTAGAAGATGAGGTGTCAGAGTGCTTAGTTGCAAAGAAAAATCAGCAACAACTCTTCTCTTATGAAAATAAAAAATGAAAATTTTTTTCTAACTCCCCCATGCTATATATAATATTTATAAGTGTGATATTATAAATACACTATCGTAGATGCAATATCGTAGGTGCCTGTGATATCGTATCTATGAAATCACCTTAGAAAAAATCAAATTTTCTTAAGGTTTTTTATGGAAAAATTAAGACCCATTGGATGGCTAGAATATATGCATTATGTTGAAAGGGTCCTGAAATGGAGATGATGCTTTAGTTATGAAGAATAAGCATTGAAAGTCTATGATTAACAAATCTCAGAATATGAAAGTATATGAGGTGTTGATGAAATGAATGAAATAGACAATGGTGTTGTGCCATTAGAATGAATAGTGTGAATGATATGGAAAGTGTTTATTGTTATTTATTGGAATTGGAAGGCTCAAGATAATGTAGAATTGCCTGGCAGGTATAAGATACAATAGTTATACAAGTGGATCCCCCCTAAAGTAGGCTCCAACCATTAATGCCCTTGTATAACCATGCCTAAAGTGCCCTAAGGCACTTAAAGAGTTGAATGTAATGCATACCTATTGAGCAAAACACACATATTAGTATCACCAAAATCAAAAAATTACGCTATGTCATTCAAAACCATAAGTTATGATTGAGTATACAATGAGGTGGAATGGATTTTAGAAAGGATTGCAAATGTGAGATTACTTACCATAGACATAATGATTTCTTGTGTTTGATTAATGTTTAAGGTAATCATTAGCCTTTGTGTTCAAGATGCAAACCAAGTCTAGACCAGATCCCAATGACATCGCATCGTTTCATCCCTTGGAAATACAACCATAAGACTATCAATGTTGCAAGGAGCATTGTCACTTGGCGTATTGTCCAAGGAAAGAGTTTTATTCATGGCACTTTATTTTTATTGTTGTTTTTGAGAAACCACCTACCTTCAGGCATGGGTAACATGTATTTCTAGTGGGATCCCTAGAAACTTATTCTGTGCTCTTTTATTTTTATTTTGTGTCAACCATTTAAGGTAGCACTCATATAACTCTTACTCCCATTTTGCATTAGATCTACAATGATATAATACAACCTTAGCAATAGGATAGAACTCACAACAATGGTCCAGAAGAATCCCCAAATCCCCTTAATGCCACACCCTTTTCATTCCCCCTTGGTTCTTCACTTTTTTGTCCAAGCATAATGATCACAAGTTTATTCTTAGTTTGATGATGAAAAGAATATCATTATGGCTATGGTAAGAACCTTGTATTATTGGAATGAATGGATGGATGATGTGGTTTCACTATATAAACAATCAGTTCATTATGATTTGATAACATAGCAAAATCTTAATATCATTGGGTGACATCTTGCCTTTATTTGTGAGATGTCTTATCAGTAGTGAAAATTATGTACAAAGGATTTGAAAACAAAGCATGAAAGAAATGGAAAAGATAGTAAAAATTGGGAAAAATTGTAAAGAATGAAAAATATTCAAAATGGAAAATATCAAAGAATTGCAAAATCATTAAAAAAAGAAGAGAATAAAAGAATGAGAAAAATTATTTTAAAATGAAAGATATCAAAGAATAAGAAAATATTAAAGAGTGTAAAATGAAAGAAAATGAAAGATTCAATAAGGTTTAGTAAGGTACCTACGACTCTACATCGACACCCCCACAACTATTGTTGAAGTTAGGTAAACAAAAGATTGAAAAAGTAGAAGACTGGTGGATAGGTTGGGTAGACTCCTTTGAATGTTCATATTATGGTTTGACTTGTTGGATATTAACAAGGATAAGCATATGTGAGCTAGATGGGTGGTGAATGTGTAAGGCACTAAATGAATAAGTGACGTGCACAATGTATGGTCCCTACTAAAGTGTCTGAAACTTAGCCTTTTGGGGCAAATGGCTAGGATTGTAATAAAGGACCTTGTCACCTAGTTTTATAGTTACATTTCTTATCCATGAATCGTGCCTTAGTTTGGAGTAATGCTTATGGACTTCACTACCCATGAGTGCTACTAACCAATTCTCATCTAAAAGATTTATATTCATCAAGCATTCCTTTTGGGCTAAACTCAAATTGAGGTCAAGTTCATTAGTAGTAAATAAAGTGTGAAGCTCTACCTAGATTGGAAGTGTTGGCAACTTGTTATAGACTAACTCATATGGGGTGTACCTTATTGGTAAGTTGTAGGATGTTCTATAGGCCCAAAGGGCATTATTTAATTTCATACTCCAATCACATATAAACTTGCTAACCATACTTGTGAGCATTCTAGTAATTTCACGATTAGTAGCTTCAGCTTGACCTTTTACTTCGGGATGATATGGTGTTGTTAATTTATGGTTAACCCTAAGTTGTTGCATGAGTTTCTTAAAGGTAATATTGGTGAAGTGGGTTTCATTATTTGATATCAACACTCTTGGTACTCCAGACCTATTCACCACATGTTGTTTAAAAAACTTAGCAATTGTTTTTGTTGTATAGTCTATCATTGCTACTACCTTTGCGTACTTTGTGCAATAATCGACAATCACAATAATATATGCTTTTCTGTTTGACATCAGTTGAATGGGCCCCATGAAATCAATTCTCCAAATATCAAAAGGCTCTAGTGGTTGTATCCAATGTTGTGATCCTTCATATGTGGTTGTGACTCCTCCATCTCTTTGGCAACATTCACAAGATTGTGTGAACATGTAGGCATCTCTAAAAAGAGTAGGCCAAAAGTAGCCTACCATCATTAGTTTAAGTGTCGTTTTGTGCCCTACATAATGGCCACCACATGGGCCTTTATAGGTGTCCTATAAGACTCTTTTCTTGTCATGACCTAGCACACACCATCTAACAAGCCCATCTGCATAGATCTTATACAAGTTGACATTAATTTCCATATACCATTTGGCTCTGTGAAGGAATTATTCACGTTGTTTTCTACTCCAATCAACAAGAAGCTCTTGTGTTGTGAGATAAGTCAGGTACTCTATGGTCCATGGCTTTCTTATCGAATCTACAACCTTGATTATTCTAATAAATAGGTCCTCTTTAGGAAATTGGTCTGAAAAAGATTCCACTTGGTTGTCTAAATCCCATTTCAACCTTAATAACTGATTATCTACTATGTTTTCTATTCCTTTCTTTTCAATCATTGTGATGTCAAACTCTTGAAGAATCACAAGCCATCTTATCACTTTGGAACTAACTGCTAAATTATTCATCAGAAATTAGATGCAACTATGATCAATGTGGATGTAGATTTGGTAATCAAGCACATAATATCTAAATTTTTCAAGTGCATATACCATAGCCATCAACTCCTTTTTAGTTGTGGTGTAATTTAGTTGTGCTTCAATGATGCTCCTACTAGCACAATATATGTAGTATGGTCTCTTTTGATCATCAAGTTATGTTAGTACTGCACCAAGCGCATTGTTGGAGGCATCAATTATGATATGAAAAGGCTTTGACCAATCCAAAGCTTGTAGGATTGGTATCTCAATTAACTTCTACTTTAGGGCTTCAAATGCCTTTTCACATGACTCAATCCACTCAAAGGATGCATTCTTCTTTGTGAGTTCTACAAGCAATTTGGTTGTCTTTGAAAAATTTTCAATGAATCTATGATAATATCTTATATGGCCTAAAAGGATCTTACATCTTTTACTATTTTTGGCCATTAAGTGATATTTTGGATGACTCTGATCTTTTTGGGATCCACCTTAATACCCTTCTTAGAGATTTTATGTCCTAGTACTATGCCTTCTTAGACCATGAGATGGCTCTTCTGCCAATTGAGCTTTAGACTAGTTTCAACACATCTTTTAAGTACTTGCTCCAACTAGCCTAGTGCTTGTTTAAAATCTAGCTTGTATGTAGAAAAATCATCCATGAAGACATCAACACCATTGCCTATCTACTTTTGAAAAATAATTAGGACTAGTCTCTAGAAGGTTGCTGGTGCATTGCAAATATTGAAAGGTATTTTTTTATAAGCAAACATTCCCCATGGACTGGTGAATGTGTTTTTCTCTTGATCTTTAGGTGCAATGAGGATTTGATTGTATCTACTATACCCATCCAGAAAACTATAGTACTCATGTCTTGAAATTGTTTCTAGGACCTAATCAACAAATGGCAAGATGAAATGATTCTTAAACGTGGCTCAGTTCAATATTTGGAAGTTGATGTAGACACACCATTTGCCTTCCTCCTTTGGAACAATTACCGAAGGACTAACCCATTCACTATTCGCAATGGGATATATGAATCCTACCTTTAGTAACTTTTCCAATTCTTGCTTGACTACGTCCTTGAGTTTAAGATTAAGCCTTCATTAAGGTTGGCATTTTGGTTTAACTACAGGATCAGTGTAAATCTAGTGTTAACAAATTCGTGGATCAATTCTTGTGATCTCATCATAAGACCACATGAACATTCTAGGCCATCTATTGAGTACTTCTAGTAGTTTCCTTTTCTTTTTTATGTTGAGGTTGGAATTGATAATCACTAGCTCCTTATTTTTCAAAAATGCATATTCTAACATTGTTGATAGGCCTTTCATTTCTAATAGTTCTAGTTCCATTGTATCTAGGATCTCTAGGTGTTCCTAGTCTATTTCTTCTTTCTGATTATTGTAAGGGTAGGAGTGTCTTTTTCTAAGCTACTCTAACTTATCTATTTCTATAACGTAGGTACTGATGATTTGTTCTTCTAATTTCATGCACTTTTTGAGTTGTGTTTCTTCACTTGTAATTAGCCACTGGGTGCCCTCTTGTTGGGTGGCTACTGCATATAGATGATTTGCATACATCTTGTTCCTACACATCAATTGCATGCCTTAGTTTCCTTTCATTTAATAGCCTAGATTCATTGCATGCAATTGCACTTGTTATCACTAAATGTGATCATGGAACTCTTCATCTTTGTATAATTCCAACCTTATCTTCCTTGAAAAATTCCAAGGACAAATCATGAATTCCTAGCTTAGCATCCACGATGCTAAGCCAAGCTCTTCCCATGATAATTGGGAATTCTCACTTATTTTTTTTCACATGGATTATTAGAAAATTAGTAGGATAAGACTAGCCACTGATGGTAGTTATCACATCATCTACTTGTCCAAGTGAAACTATGATTGACTCATCTGCAAGCTCTAAGCAAATGTTGCTTTTCTTTAGTGGCAGTAGGTTCTAGGCTTGATACGTGTCTTGAGATATCAAATACATTCTAAACCTAGTATCTAGTAGAGCTTTGCATGATTTTTATCTTGCTATTTGAAGATACATCAAGGGACTTCCTAGATTAGTTCTCTTCTATGGGAGATCCCTTGCCTTAATCCAATGAGTTATGGTCTAAGTAAGCATGACAATGGTGATGTTTGGATTGATGAAGTTAGTAGCTTACGGCATTGAGAAGGAATTTATGTAGATGGGGTGGAATTATATGTGTTCCCCATCTATCAAGTCTTTTCTGGACTTGTTCTAAAAAATGGTCATTTCCTAGGTTGAGACTTGTAAGTAATCATTACCTCATGTGTATTAATTACCCTTGTAGCACTCTTCTACTAGGTTTATGATGGCAATTCAGCCTACATAAAAGGAGGTGGCACTTGTGGTAGAGGATTTAGATGTTAGGTAGAATAACCAACTATTGGTGGATGCACATATGAGTTGTAATTAGTCCTTGGTGGCATTAATTTGTGGTACTCTGTTAGATAGTACTGTGAGGTTTAAAAAACTACATTACCAAGTGATACAAGATGTTGGACATAGTATCCATAAGGATCAGTGATGAGTGACAACATACCCCTATGCTCAACCATACGAATCATAAGCATTCACACATGATCTGGTCAAATTTCATGGATGGAACTAATTATGGTATCTAGATCGTTATGCTCTGATCATAGTTTGTTGTCTTCCCACTTGGACTAGTGGTAGCTTTATCATGTATGGTTTAGTCCAAAGTGGGGCATATGATGTTGTCTAATTCTACCTTGCTCCTAATGACAATTAAGAGGTAAATTAATTAAGCTAATGAATAATGGAACACTAGATTTAAACTAGCCTATGTGTAATGAGTATTCACTCTCAATCATTCGTATACGTCTTGGACTTTGTGAGACTACTTCTGGGTGTGCGAGATAATACACTCCTGGATTACCAAGTACTTACACTCAAATGTTCATGATTGAGACATACGCATTCCACTTAATGACAGGAATAGTAAATAGCAATAAATGGAAATGTTAACTAAAGGAAACAATAAATAATTAACAATTAAAAGCAACAATAATGTAACTAGATGCTACAATGATGGGAGTAATCTTGATCTTTATTTCCAATTGTGTAAGGTGTCCAAGTACGTCACACTCAAACAAAAGTGTCATATGATTACAAACATCACACTACAGGCATGCACTGGGAATAACAAAACTCTAAGAAAGACTATCAAAATTGAGAACTAAAACTATCTTCCCCTATTGCTTCCTAAACTGTGCACCCAAGTACTATTTTTATAGGCTAGCCCACAGGAGACAATGTCAAATATCTGTCATTTCTTCCTAGCACTAACGTTGGGTATCCAATATCAAGGCCTGATAGATTCATGACTCATCATACCCCCATGACTAAATGAAAACTCATCCTTGAGTCAAACAAAATGAGGAACAAGTTCTTTACAAAATATTGGGAAGGTATGTGATTAATGACTAACTTAAACAACAAATAAAATAATTGGCTCTTCCATGCCATAGTGGTGTAGTACAAAAATGGGACACAATATTATAAGACAAAAACTGAGAAACTCATGTAGTGCCTGGAGGTGGTGGCTCCTCCATTGGATGCTTCCCTTTGTCACCAGGCTTGTGAAATTTGTAGCAATTAAGTAATGCCTACAATTTTTCTTCTTCCATCCTTGGTTCATGTATTGTCCAGGTTGTTGATCTAATGTATGTTAGCACCGATACATCCTAAGGACATGGTAGCTATATAAACATTTGATTAGCCTTCACATACCAGGCCGCAAACTACCATTGTTCTTCCTCAAGGGTCCTATCTTTCTCTCTTAATTCTTGATAATCTATTAATCTCCTAGCTAGGTTTGAGATGACATCCTTCTGTCTATGGTAGCGAGCTTTGATCACCTTCACTTCTGAGTTTGCCACATGCAACTTCTGCAAAGCATCTTTCTGATTTGCAAACTCTTTTTCATACAATGCATAGGTAGTTGCTACCTGCTTCTCTAGCTCATTATGAGGTCAACCTGCTATTAACATGGCAAGGTTGGCATATTTGAGGTTAGTCAACACCATGTATTCTTTCAAATCTTCAATCTGTAGGTCTTTGTTCTTTACTTCCACCTCGTGGACCAAGGCATAGCTATCCAAAATTAGCTGCCACTCAGGATTTTGTGCTAACAAGGATCTAATGTGGGCTTTATCCATTTGGATCTCTTTTTCATTCATTTGTTTATACATGCCTACTTGGTCATGGAAGTGTTCCTTCAACTTTTCATGCTTCTTAGCCTCATTTTGCCATGCGCTAATTTCTATTGCTGATTTTTGTTGAATTGTGTAGACCTCCTCCATTGAGAGGGTTCTCTTTTCTTTGGCCAATTTATTGATGTCCTAGTTGACCCTCACTAGTTATTCTCTTAACTAGTGGATGCTCTCCTCAAGGATGTTCTTTTTCTTTCTGACTATGGTCAACCTTGAATTCTTAGTAGCGAGCTACCTGTTTTCTTCTTGTGCAATGATCAATGCCTTTTTGTAAGCATGGGACTATGCATCAATAGTAGAGGCATTTCAGATTGCTTTCTTTTTTTCTTATTCTACAACTACGCTCTCCTTAGTAAGCTTGGACAATAGCTCTATCTTGAATTGTTCTAGCTAGTCAGGTGCAACAAATCGGGTAGGGTCCCATCATTTAACTCTTAGGGCAGCTAGCTCTTGTTGTAATCTTTGCACTTATGCTTCTGCATGTTCTACCCTAACTTCAACCATGACTAGCTTTTCTTTAGTGCTGATTAGGTCTAACTATGCTACAGTGACATCACTAGGAATGTTAAACAAAGTAGTCATCACTTGCCCTATCTGCAGCAATCGATCCAATACATCCTCATGCACTATAAGAGTCATCAAAGTCCTGGATAATATCTATGCATATATGGTCCTAGTAAGATCTACTAATGGCACAATAAGCATGTCAACTAATTCTTTAATGTGATCTATGATCACTTCTGCTACACTTGTTGCATCCTAATGCTGCATTACGATAACTATGACACCTTCTCTAGTTTCAAACATTACTTGGAAGGATGCAGCATTCCCAAAGATTTGCTTAGACCATTGGGATCCTCCTCCTAATTATAATGAGATCTCCCCCCTTGTTGGATTGGCTAAAATAGTGGGCTATATGACATCATCAATTACTTTGAAGAGATTGGACTCATCTTTACTTTCCCAACTAACAACTTTAGCAATTTTTTAGAGATGGTTCATTACAGGCTTATAATCTTGTGGTAATGGTGGTGAAGCTTGTGTTTCTAGATGTTGTTCAGGCTCACATTGTTCTTCTACTTCTAGCTTTGCTTCCTTCTTTAATTCTTGCTCTTCACCAAGATCTTTTCTTAGTGCCGCAAGTTTGAGGAGTTCAGTGAAAGAGGCATTCTAAGCCTTCCTAGGAATATCATTTGTATATCCTAGGATTCCAGTGCATTTGCATAGCTTCCTAATTAGGCAAGGGAATGGGAATGTTGGCTTCCCTACCTTTTTCTCTTTGAACTACCGTTGAATTTTAGTGAAGTAGAATTGGGGAAGATTGGCCACATATTTGCCCATTAAGATAGCACTTCCCCTAGCCGCATATGTTGAAATTCAGTTGAGCCATTTGGTGGGAAACAGGTGGTATGTATTGATCTTGAAGTATGTCTTCTCTTCTAGAGTCAGTTCATTATATGCTTTATCTTCTTTATTGTATGCCCATTTCAGCCACATTTTTTTGGTATCAAGGTCAGATTTGATGGATAGATGGGCTATCTTAGCCCCTTTATTTGGAAAATTTAGAGCTGCTGCAATTGCCTTGACTGAGAAAGAGACATTAACCTCACAAATGTTGATAGTGGTGCCCTCATCTTTGTTGTGCCAAAATTGATAAGTCTTGCCAAGGTACCACTTGCCATTGTGTGAAAGAATGGGCCACAGAGGCGATGACTTAAGTTGTTTTCAAATTGCTTTTGGGGCAAATTCCATAAATAGTCCAAAGTTCATCTCCAAGATGACCATGGTCAATGTGCACTTTTCTTTAATGGTCTGCAAGGTAATCTGGGGGTAATGTAAGACATTGTCCCTACATGGGAGCTATCATTTATATAGCCTTTCCTTAGACCAACTATTTAGTTGCAAGAGCCTCTTGATGGATTTTGAAAGATTAGGCTTCCTACTCTACATGTTTTGCCAACTCACCCTACTATCCCTTACCACCTCGTGGGCATTTGGATGCCCTTTGTGAAGGTTCTCCTTAAGTTCTTCTTTCTAGAACCATCTGTAATCAAGAAAAAATCAAGTTTTACTATGTATTCTTTATTATTAATCTATTTATACCTTACCCATTACCTTAGTTCATTAAGTTCTTAGCTAATGTGATTACAGAGTTAGAAAATTTTTAAGAAAAAATCCCCAAAAAGTGTCTATCTCCTCGTATGACCTTACACAGTTGATTTCTTTTTCCTTAGGTGTGGCTTGTTATGATGGTTGTAGTCCCTTGGGTGGAGAAATTAAGGTTTTTGGCATTAATACTATTGATTATTTATGATAACACCTAAAGTTTTAAACACTCTTACCCTTATAATACCTTCTGGGTTATAGCAAATTTTTGTCAACTGGAACAAGCTTTCCACGCGATCAACCCCCCATAACTAAGTTGAACACTTCAAGTTCAAATAGGTTCAAACAACATAGAAATCGGAGCGATAGAAAGCTAAATATCACAAGTGGAAAGTGGGTGTGTAAAGCTTTGAGTTGCAAGAGAAAATTTGAACAACTTCCCTAGCTATAAATGATGAGAATGAAGTTTGTGCACCACGGGGATCATATATATAGGATTGAATGACCTGATGTCGGGTACCTAATGTCACGTATCCAATGTCGTGTCTAACCCAACATCAGATAGTCGATGTCGGGGTCCAAGAATAAGCACCAAATGAGGTAGTTGAGCATGTAAACTAAAGCTTTGTGATTGGTTGGAAGGTTTGAGGTTAGGTCCATAGTTCTAGGTAAGTGGAAAATCAGTTTGAGGCATTGAAAGTGTAAGAAGGTGGAGTCATCAACATGAAAAGCTTTGAAAGAGATAAGAAAAAGGATGTCAAATTGATGTTGTGGAATAGATAAATTACAAGATAAGGGAAATGAAAAAATATAACAATTGAGTGCTTGGAAGTTGAAGAATGATGTGGTTAATCAAACAAGTACAAGTCACAAAAGTTACACAAGTGGATCCTCCCCAAAGCAAGCTCTAGCCTATGATGACCTTGTGTAACCACACCTAAAAGTGTCCGTAGGCACTAAAGGGGTTGAATGCAATGCATACCTATGAAACAAAACACACATGTTAAAACCACCAATTTGATATAATAACTCTATGTTACACAAAGCCACAAGCTATGATCACCCGAACAAAGAGATGAAATGGATTGTAGAAAAGATTGTAGAAATTGGGACATGAGGTGTCTTACCATAGTCACAATGAGACCTTGCGTGTTATTAATGGTTAAATGATCATGAGTCCTTTCTTCCAAGATTCAAACTAAGTCCAAACCGCATTGCAATGACATCGCATTATTTCATCATGTTAGTAGACAACCATAAGAGTATCATAGTTGCGAGGAATAACATCACTTGGTGTTTTGTCCAAGGAAGGAGCTTTATTATGACACACATGTTTTCTTTTTTTTTGAATCCTAAGAAGTTGCCAACCTTTAGGCATGGGTGCATGTCTTTCTAGTGGGACTCATAGAAGTTTATTCAATGTTGTTTTAGGTTACTCTTACTCCCATTTTTCGTTAGATCTACAAGGATATGGTTACAACCTTAGCAACATGATAGAACATATAGAAGTGGCCAAAGAGAATCCACAAATCCCCTTGATGTCATACCCCTTACATTTTTCCTTGGTTCTACACTCTTCTATCTGGACACAATGATTATAAATTTATTATTAGGTTGGATGATGGAAAAGATTATCATTATGACTAGGGTAAGAACCTTTTATTAATTGAATGGAATGGATGGATGGATGGATGTCGTGGTCTCAATGTTCGAATAATCTATCCCTTATGACTCAATAACATTAAGGAAACCTCACCTCAATGAGCAACATGATCATTTTATTCACAAGTGAGATTATAGAACAAATAAAATAAAAACAAAAAATAGAAAAAATTGGAAGAAATAGGAAAATGACAATAAATTGTAAAACAAAAAGATGAAAAACACTTAAGAATATTGAAGACTAGAATGGGGGGTAATCCCCATGACTAAACATTTGGCCATGACAAGGATTAATAACTGGATAAATAGGATCCATGCATGTGTGAAACATTGGTAACCATTCATGCCCTAGCCACTAGGTGTTTGTTGGTGGTGCAATGGCTGGGTAGAAAAATTGTTGGTCACACACTTGATTATTAAATGTATGGTGGATCATAGTATGAGGTTTGTGATCATGACAGATGATGAGCAGTGAGGTATCCCTACACTCAACCATACGAATACAAGCATTCATGCACTATCCAGTCAAATTCTAAGGACTAAGTGCTTATGCGCCTTTGTGGAACAAGGATGGGTTGATCAATCGTTGTCTTCCCAAGCTTACTTGTATAGCACAATTGTATGGTTAAGTAAACTTGAAGTACATGATTTTTATAGTTTTTATGTTTTTATGTCCTAGTGCTACAAAGCGAGGAGAGAGATCACTAAGTAACTAATTTTGATTTAACTACTCAACTATGCTTTAACTAATCCTAACACCAGCACCTGTTCTCACTTGTTGTACACATCCTGAACCAATGCAACACTACTGGGATTACCAAACGCTAATCATTACTGGGTTACCAAGCATAACACGTATGCTCAAAGTGACCACACTAAGTGTGCTTACTTAGGAGAGTTGTAGGGTAATAGAGAGAACATTAATTAACTAAGGAAAGCATTAAGTAACAATAATTAATCTATTTTGAATGCTGCAAGGTTTATCACAAAGTATATCTTTATTATCGTACACAAGGTGTGCTTAGGTACACAATGCTTGAATAAAGATCCATTCACTTTATGACTCCTACTGCGAGCACTTAGAAATAATTCTATCTTTGGAAAGGGAAAAAGGCAAGAGTTTGGATAAGGGACTAAGACTAACTATGCAAACCAAGTGTGCCCGCCTCTCATTTATAGACAATGAGGCAGGCCCCGATATTGTGTATGCGATATCACTTGGAAGGCTTCGATATCACATACGTGATATCATGGCTCATCATACCCCCACAATTGAATGAAAACTTGTCCTCGAGTTCCTTACAAAATATTGGGAAGGTATGGGATTATTAATTAAATGAGAACTAATAGCAACAGGGAATAACAGACTCAAAGTGCCCAATGAACGAATCGACAAACATATTACAACCTTGATGTTCATGCCCTTATGGTGAACACTATACATAGATGACATCTAGACCTCATCCAATAGCTTGAGGAGAGAGTAAAGAAAATGAGGCACATTGCTTCTGACGTCACGATTGTGCCTTTCATTGTTTATCCATAGCCACATGACCAAAATTGTTCCCGGCATAAATGCTCTAGCTCCAATCCATCCCGAGTGCTTCCTCCTATCCTAGTCCATAGTTCGTGTAATCATCATCTACACACACAACACAGTCACGAATGAGAAATNAGGGCTCCCACAACTAAGAGTGAATCTCCAGTAGCAATAGGGTGGAAAAGTATAGGGAACAAGAAAAATGGGAAAAATAACAACAACGATGCCAATAAAATGGATGTCATGGATGAGGATGAAATGAGAAATTGCTAATTGCAAGAAATTTTTAAGGAGAAGAATTTAACAATTGCCCCATAAAGGAATGTCATTGGGTCCTCCCCAAAGTAGGATCATGCCCTTTATGCCCTAACAAACCCACAAACCAAAGAGTTCGTAGGCTCTAGGAATGACATATGGAAACAATGGTTAAAGACTGACCCATAAGAATTTACCAAATAATAATAATGTGTCAACTAGGAGATAGACTAATCATAAAACCAGTAATGAGGTGAAAAATGGAAAGAAAGATGGAAAGTAGAAAATGGAATGGAATCCCAAGAGCAAGGTTGTGTAAAGTCCCTTGTGTATTTTATGGTTAAGGTGACTGAGTAGAACTCATTCCAAATCTGGACTCAAACCAACCACATTTAGTGACCTCACATCAATACACTTGGCCAATCCATCCCCTTGAAGCAACAAGAATGCTTCTCCAAAGAGTTATCACCATTCCAAGGAGAGCGAGATGGAGAAGCAGGAAGCGAGAAAGGGCCTTAGTTAGAGGCAACCTTCAGGCATGGGTAACATGTCTTTCCAATGCCATAACCAGTGCTTGTAGCCCATATTTCTTTATTATGTCTAAGGGGTGTGCTTTGAATTCTCACAAGTTTTTTTTTCTTTACGTGAGAACTACACCATGCAAAGACTTATTTGATTTATTCAACTTCTTTGGTCATCAGCAAAATCACGGAGAACCCATGAAAAGCATCCAAGTACCCAAGAGAATAGCTAGCACATGTGCATTGAATCCCATTGAAGTCACACCCTTTTCACTCATTGAATCCTTCCTCGGTTTGAAGAATATGAAGCCACCAATTCATTAATAAGTTTATTTAGAAAAAGGGACAGTACAGTTCCAAGACCAAGGGTGACCATAGAGTTGAACGAAGGAATGGACGGTGTGGACTCATTGCCTGTTTTATCAAAAGAACCATATCATAGTATCAACATTGAAAATCAAAGGTAAAAACCCAATATTAACAATCAACACCATTATAGTACAATCCACCATCATGAGCACTTATTGTATGACGAATCAAAGTAAATCAAACAAAGAAATAGGAAAAAATATGAATGATGGTGTAAAACAAAAAATAAATAAAATTGAAAACAAATGTGTAAAACAAAAATACAAAAAAAAAAAGAGCTAAGGGCTTAGAATAGTTAGCATTGATGGCCATCTCCCCCATGACTGAGTTAGAAGGAGGAGATCTGAAATAACGAGTAGGGTTGTCCACCAACAGAGGTAGTATTGGTACTGGTTGTTCTAAGCTCATGGAAAGGTCTGGTTTGTTGGATGTTGACCAACAATTTCTTATCTAGGCTCTCAGGTTTATAAATCATCATGGTCCCTGAAGGAAAAGTTGCATAAATAATATAAGGTCCTTCCCATAGTGTTTGAAATTTAGTGTGTTGTGGCACATGTGTGGGATTCTAGTATAGAACCTTATCTCTTGGTTGATATTTAACTTTCCTAATTTTTAGGTCATGACATCATTTATTGAAGGCCTTGTGCAATTCGTTAGATGACAAGGCAGCTAATCAGTTCTCATCTAGCAAGTTAAGGCTCATTAACTATTCTTTTTGTGCTAGATCAAGATCAAGGTTGAGATCACACACCATAGATAGTGTACAGAGTTCTGCTTGAATGGGAAGCATTGGAAGTTTCCCATACACTAACTCATAGGGAGAGTAGCCTATAGGGAGTTTCCATGTGGAGCGGTATGCCCAAAGAGCATCGTTCAGTTTGGTGCTCCAATCTCTCCTATACTTGCTAATAGTTTTTGTCAATATTTTCGTAATCTCCCTATTGGTGACCTTAGCTTGATCATTCACTTGAGGGTGGTATGGAGTAGTTAGTTTGTGTTCAACCCCTAAGCGTTGCATCAGCTTCCAAAAAGTTGCACCTGTAAAATGTGTGCCATTGTCAGAAATAAGTACATGAGGCATGCCAAACCTGTTTACAATTTGTTGTTGAAAAAATCGTGCAGCTGTAGATGATGTACAATCCTTAATAGTGGCTGCTTCTGCCCATTTTGTAAAGTAGTCAATAGCAACAACGATGTAAGCTTTTCCATTGGACATTAGTGTAATGGGCCCCATAAAATAAATTCCCCATATGTCAAAGGGTTATAAAGGTTGAATCCATTATTGTGAACCCTCCATTCTAGTAGTTATTCCCCCATCACATTAACAGCACTCACAAGATTGGATAAATGATGAGCATCCTGAAACAATGTAGGCCAATAATATCCTACAAGTAGGATTTTAATGGCTATTTGTCTCCCGACATAATGATCCCCACAAGGACCCTCATGAGCATCTTGGAGAACTCGTAGTTGATTTATATCAAGAGCGCACCATCAAACCAAGCCATTGGGACATACTTTATAAATTTTCCCATTGATCTCCATAAAATACTTGGCTTGGTGAAGGAAATGTTGTTTCTTTTTAGCATCTAACTCTTTTGGTGTTTTTTGTGTAAGGAGATAGGTGAGAATAGTACTATACCAATTTGTTTCAATGGTCAATTGATTAGTTACTACACCTACAAAGAGGAGTTCATCAGGGAAGTGATTAGAAATTGGATACTCATCCTCTTTGTTGTCCCATCGCAACTGAGATAAATGATCAGCAACTACGTTCTTGGTGCCTTTTTGATCAATCATTATAAGATCGAACTCTTGTAAGATTAAAAGCCATCATATGATGCAAGGGCTCACCATTGGTTTATTCATTAGGAACCTTATTGCACTATGATCCATGTGCACGAATACCTTATAGCCCAAGACATAGTGCCTAAATTTTTCTAGTGCAAACACTACAGCCATTAATTCTTTCTCTGTTGTGGTGTAGTTAAGTTGTGCACCAGCAATGCTCCTACTTGCATAGTGGATGTAATAAGGACATTTTTGGTCATCTAACTATGTCAGTATGGCTCCTAAAGCATAGTTGGATGCATTAGTCATTATGTGGAATGGTATGGACCAGTTAGGAGCTTGTAGAATGTGTGTTTCTACGAGCTTCTATTTTAAAGTTTGGAAATCTATTTCACATTTGTACCGCCCGAAATCGTCGGTCCCTGGTTGGAAAGAAAAACAGAGACCGCGGGATCGCGGGATGAGCACAGATGACCCTACCTTCACCCGAGGGTGTGCTGGAATGCACGAAGATAGGGTACCTTGGGTGGTCCGCACGCGGATCAGACAAGGATTTCCCCGAGCGCCACCGAAGTGTTATACGCTGGGTTATACGTAAACTGTGCAACGGGCGTAAAACAAAGCGACCGGTTAAAGCAGGGCGTAAACAAAGTGTGGACAGCCTAACAGCGTAAACGAGGCATATGCGGCGTAAAGTGTGAACAGGGCGTAGACAACGTAAAGCGTAAACAGGGCGTGTACAGCGTAGTGTGAACAGGGCGTAGACAGCGTAAACAGAGCGTAAAGCGTAAACAGGGTTTGAACTGGGCGTAAAGCGTAAACAGAGCGTAAAGCGTAAACAGGGTTTAGACAGCATAAAGTGTAAATGCAGCATAAGCGTAAGCGAGCGTAAACAGCGTAAACAAGTTTAAACAACGTAGACAAATGTAAACAATGTAGACAATGTGAGCGTAAACAGAATGTAAACTATAACAACAATGACGCTGCAAGAATATAGTTTTCGAGGTACCGGTCTTAATGCAGTTGTGCATGTACACAAGGCGGATGTAAAGCCCCGATGGGTGCAGGGAGGCGGCTGGTTTGCACGGTAGGCGGAGCGTAGAGACTGCTCGGCGTACAGGACTTCCAGCATGTGAGGGTTTCAAGCTCTGGTTTTACAGCGTAATTGCTCTGGGTCTGCTCTGGTAAATTTTTTTCGACCTTGAAAATGTGGAAAACTAGGCTTTTTATAGGGGAAGGGTTTCTGGGAAAATCGGGTTGGGAGACACGTGGCGTGTCGACCGGGTTCGTGCAATTTAGAAACATGGCATACGCTGGGCGTATACACTACATTAGGCCAGCGTATACGCTAGGCGTATATGCTGGACTTGCTGGGCATGTGAACTTGGGGTAGACGCTGGGCGTATG
>MNCI01032999.1:0-55198 GCA_015680685.1 Gnetum montanum | reverse complement strand
AGTTGTTTCAGAAGTTCTGAAGGCTTAATGAGTAAAGGGGTGTATTTAGAGTAGTCCTTGTGCTCAAAGTTGGGCCTAGGATGAGTTGATGCCTTAGGTGCTAATGTTGATGGCTGACCAGTGTTGCCTAACCCAGATGTGGCATTTTTGGATGTTTTGGCTGCCTTTTTGTTGTTGCTATTGTTGGGGTTTGGTCTCGTTAGCCACAGCAGCTACCGTGGTTGTTGCAGCCTTACCCTTCTCTTTGTCCTTTTTGATGTATGCATTTTTGTATGTAACATAGGTTGGATCTTTGCTAGCTTCAGCCATGTCCTAGATGCTCTTTGTCTAAGCAAAGTTTTGACTAAGGGAGTGCAGGGCTAGGTAGTAAAGCTTTGATTTAATAAAGTCATTTACTACCCCCTTGAAGATGGCCAATAAGTGGGCCTCAACGATAGGCTTGCGTATCTCATTCAAGGTGGTGCTCCACCGTTGTATGAATCTTTGCACAGACTCCAGTGGGTCTTGCTTGATGCTCATCAGCTAGTCTAGCATGACCTCTAGTTTCAAGTTATACTTAAAGCGGGTCACAAACTGACTCAGTAGCTCCTCCAAGGTTGAGATGGAGGCACGTGGGAATGCACAGTACTAGTCTAGAGCTTTGCCTATCAAAGAAATGGCAAAGACATAGATGATGGTGTGTGGCCATTATTGCAATAGTAGAGATTCAGATCTAAATGTTATCAAATGTGTGTTGGGATCACCCTCCCCATTGTATTTTGTAAATTTGGAAAGTGGCATCCCAAGGGGTAATGTAAGCATGGGAAAGGCCAAGCTGATGCGGTTGTCATGGTAAAAATCCATGACCTGTACCATGTCAGAACCAGTGGCTTTGAGGTATTTGATTTTCTCAGTGAGGGTCTGGATAAGTTGAAAAGCTTGATCCAAACCCGGGGACGTTGTAGATGGTTGCGAAGCCTCTTGGGCAGCCATTGTTGGTGGCATTGTAAAGGCAGGGGCATGTCCCATGGGGGTGCTGTTGGACCTACTCTTATAAATGTTTTTGCCTGGGTGGTCCACCACCTAGTGGGTGGTGCTGTTGGGGTGGCAGCCGCTGGTGGCATTGTGGGGTTGGTGGTTCAGCTAGTTGGTGGAGTAGCCCATAGCCCTATGTTTGGTTGTACTATGTGTTGAAGCTAGTGCACTTGGGGTTGCATGTAGTGTGACATTAAAGAATGTTGCATAGTAGGGAAAGAAGTGGTTGGTGCCTGCCACACAGTTGAGACTGGGTTAGCTACTGCTAGTGGGATGGGTGTAGACGAGGGACCAGGGGTGAAGCTCGCATGCAACTGTGACATGGGTGGAGTATGGATGTATGGTAGCGTAGTCGTGAATAATGTTGGGTATGAATCCAGGGTAGAGTAAGAAGAAAGGGTGATTGGGAATGAAGTTGAAGGGGCCACTTGTTGGTATGTAGAAGGTACAAGATGGCTTCCTATGGCTGACACATGTGTAGGCTGTGATGAGGTTGTGGTAACCATGAAGGGGGTAGAAGCAAAGAGTGGGTTTGACTAAAAGACAATGGTGGGAGGGATTACTATAGCATAGGTCTAGCCACCACCTTCAGAGTGGGAGTCCAAGTCTTCCTATCCATCCTGGAATGCTTCATCATAATAAGACATTGTGTTCCATTCCCTGGACCTACTGACTTGCATCAACTGGTCTAAGAGCCATTGATATGGTTTAGTCAATGGAATGGTCACGTCAAGGGTGGGGATGAACTCCCTCCTATTCTGGTGGAGGAACTCAAAGTTACATTTTTCCTCAAGTTCCTGGTAATCCAAGGGTAGATTCACATCGACTTTTGCCCAAAGGAAATCATATCGCTTTACGTCTTGTGCCAAGCACTTAGTTGATAGATGCCACAGTCTGAGGGATTGATGTCATGCTAGCACTAGGTTGGTTGGTCACTGGGGACCTATTGTGTTTTGGACCAAGTAGGGAACCTCCAAGTTTGAGGTGATGACAGAAATGATTGCAAGAATTGTCTTCTATTGTAAGATGGAAATTGTAAAAGAGAGAAAATGAAATTAGGTATGTTGGGGAGTTTCTCTTGCTATGCTAAGTAGGAGTATTATGCTAGAAGGTTTGCTACATCACATGAGGTGTAGGTAGCTTAGGGAAGTAAATAGAGTAAACATGGTATAGTAAATAGGTGGAGGCTTTCATCCTACTGAGTTTTAGAGGAACCGTTGTTGTGACTAGTCTGCGCCACATGGTGCGTAGACAACCTGAAGGATGTCATGTCTATGCTAGTAGGTGACAGGGTACAGACAGCATGCAGGATTACCTATAATATGAGAAAAGGGTACCAAAGGCCCTCCTTCTAGTGCCAAAAACTATAATGATTGAAAAAGTTGGTGGTTCGAGAGGTCATCGGGCATACATCCTAACCCTAGATCCGTGTGTGGGCTGTGCTGGATGTAAACGGATGTGGGCTACCTTGAACGGTTTGGTCGATTAGACAGGGACTTAATGGGTATACAATAACCTTTCATAAATGTTTGTTTTGGAGGCGTTATATGCAAGTTGAAATCGTAAGTGATAAACATAAAACAATAAAAATAATAATGCAAGATGTGATAATAGCAAACAAAAAATGAAACATGCTTGAGTGAGAAAGTGCACTGCCCCAAGATTGGGAGATCTAATCTTTGCTTGATTGAGGGAGATGCACAATAGAGGGGAAATATGAATAGGAATAGCTTATAATGAAGCAGTATGGTTACAACTCCTTGAACTATTTTCAACAGCTTGCTAACAAGGTCCTTCTACTTGCCAGTCTACTTGCCAAGAATAACTTTCAAGAAGCCAAAATTCTAAAATGCCAAACATTCTCAAAATCTAACCATTCTAAAGATGCCAAAGGCCAGCCATAGGAATGATGAATCTAAAATCCAACCCTTCCAAAAAGCCAACCCCTTGAACATTGTTTGCCGAGGTATTTATAGAGCCAGGAGCAAGAGAAAAATGTGGTTTGGATGCCACATGTCTTGGGTCCCACAGAGTGTGAATGTGACTATGCCATGATGCTGTGTGATGTTGGCTATGAAACGTGCTATGCTGTGACCATACTATTCAATCTGCATGTGCCAAAATCTAGTGAATTGCCACATTTGTTACAAAAAAAATGCCCATAGTGAATGCAAAGTGGAGCCTGTGCTCCATGACTACATCTTCCTTGCTCTAGTAAGTAAGGTTAAGCATAGGAACAACTTTAGGGGTAGTTATGGGGTGTAAAACAAAGCAAGCTTACTAATTTTTGGAGATATGCCAAGATGAGAGTAACTATTTCCAACATGTTCTAATGCTAATTGACAATGTCTTGAGGCTCCCACGTAAGTGTTACACTATTTACGCTACCCAACATATTGGCATAACATCAACACCTACATGCTATGTTGTACTACATTGCATAGTGTAGCATAGCGTAGCCAGCAGTCTTAGAAGGAATCTTGCCTATAAGCCAAAAATACCTATTTGAGGCTTGGCCAGGCAAGCAACTACAACCTTGTCTTCCATGCTGAAGGTCTTGGAACATGTTGAGTTCATCCTTGGAACACATTGATGCTTTGTGTCTCTACTATGCTGTGTAGTGTAGCACAGCGTAGCAGCCATTGTGACATGCATCCTCATTTGATCTGCAATTCTTTGTTAAGAAAATTTTCTTGAAACCTAAGGGTGAAGTGAGACAGTCAATCTTGAAGGCCAAAGTATGGCCAAGTGCAATTCTCTTGCTAGAATCACTTGGTAGATGACCTTCGTTCATTTTGTCTTTTCTATGCTGTGTAGCGTAGCACCTAGTTTGGCTTGGATTCTGACTTAGTATTACAAACATTTGGTCACAGAATGTTAGCCATGTCTTGGCATGTCGACAGAGCAAACCTCTTTGACAATTGGAGCATAGGAAAATGTGTGTACTCCATTAGAGCCATCTAAGTAGGAGTATCGGCAGAGTGCATTCCTACTACGTTGTGCTACACTATGTAGTGTAGCATAGCATAGCACTCAAGTGAAGAGGATTTCTGATGAAATTTGCCACATTTTGTCACACCATGTTACTCATGCATCAAGGATGAAGTGGGGTAGATATCCTAGAGGGCTGAGTTGTTGTCAATCTGCATCCTTTCGGTGCAATCAACCTCCCTAAGGCCTACCACGTTGTGTAGCGTAGCGTAGCATAGCAGGTCTCGTAGTTAGAAAACTTGCTGAACTATTTAGTCCATCTTAAGCACTTTTGGAAACTCCTAGCATGGTCCCTGGGTAGACCGTCAGTCAGGTTAAGTGTCAAGCTAGGCAGGCTAAAGAGTCTAGTGAACTTGTTATCCTGGGAGATAGAAAATTTGCTAGACTATATGGTTTGCCCCTGATGCCTCTTTCATGTGAACCGGCCTTATAGCTAAGTGCCACATTAACTGTGTTGTAGAGAGTATTGTCTGCACAGTCCAATGTGACACTATGCTTGTGGGACCCTTGCCTAAATCCCAGAACCACTAAATCATGAGAGTCCCAAAATTTACGGTGTTTCAATTGTGGCTTTGAGAAGGTAGAAGGTCATCTAGTTACAAACTATAGCTAAACTACAAGGTGATGTGGCTAGAACCCTTTTGCAATTCCAACTAAAAGACACAAAGACCTATTGGAAGGGAACAATTTCTTGTAATTTGATCCACCAGGAAGGAAGATGATCATCTAGAAAGTAAAAGATCAACCAGAAGGCATTAAGACCTTCCAAAAGGGAGCAACTACTTAGAGATTATGGCTTCCAAAAGGAAAAGGATCATCTAGTTGTAAAGTGTAGCTAAACTATGGGGTGGTATGACTAGCACCCTTTTGTAGTCCCAACTAGAATGCCTAAAACCTTCTAGTAGGGAACAATTGCTTGTAATTTGTTGTAGCCAAAATGGAGAGAATCATCTAGAAGGCTAACGATCAACCAAAAGGCATTAAGACCTTTTGGAAAGAAAGAATTGGTTGGAGATTATGGCTTTCAAAAGGAAAAAGATCATCTAGTAGCAAGGTATAGGTAAACTACGAGTACTACTAGCACCCTCTTATAGTCTCTACCAAAAGGCACTCAAACCTTCCAATAGGGAACAATTGCTCAAAGACCATGGCTATTAGAAGAAGAGGATCATCTAGAAGGCTGAAGATCATCTGAAAGGCATTAAGACCTTCTAGTTGTAAATAATTTCTTGGAGGTTGTGGCTTCTAAAAGGTAGAGGGTCAACTAATAGTAAGGTTAGGTATACTACGAGGAATTACAGAGTAGAACTCCTTGAAAGGTATAGGTTCATCCCGAAGGCATTCAAACCTTTCGATAGAGAATAATTTCTTAGACACTCCACCTAAACTAGACTTTTGAAATGTTTTGTGCCTTTCAGTAGGCTAAGATTACAAGAATTTTTCATCTTCTGTCTAAACCCAAAACCCAAAACCCTAAAGTAATGCTATGGTTCAATCCCAATGTAAGACAATGTTTAAATTAACATCTAACATTAAATCATAAATGAAAATTACATATTCTATCTAATAATAAACATGAACACTTTTATTCTTCCTATTGTCCTTATTAGGTTTTCTAGTTATCATACTTAACCTTCATGTAATAACTATTCATAACTTTTCCAATTAAATACTAAGTTTACACCACAAGTAATGGTATCCCAAGAGATTTTTATGCCTTGGATAGTAATTTTTAGTCTTGGCTTTTATATGTTCTTAATAACTTCTAATGTCAAAATATTTTCAACTTATCATACTTAATTATCATCTAATGACTAATTATAACTTTTGAAATTAAATACTGAGTTTACAATAGAAGTGTTGATATCCCCAGAGGTTATTTTACCTCGAGTGTTAATTTATAGTTTTTGTTGTTATAAATTAGGATTTCTTTAATATGCTATGATTATTGCAAGGTAATCCTACCTGCAGTGTATCATGGTTCATGTACTAAAGTCTCCTGGAAGGTGTCATGCCTTTTGGTTGAGGTAAATTTCACACATTTTTGGACTTCCAAATGGTCAAACTGTAAAATAGCTAAAACTATGTGCAACTACTACTCTCACTAGCTCACACTTTCTAGAATGATAAAACCATTAGCAAGGCTTTTCCCCTTTGGTTGTTTTGTAATTCTTATGTGATTTCCCCATATAAGGCTTGCGATTGAGGGAAAGACTTCTCAAAATGTTATATGATGTTATGTAGCCTATAATATTCACTAAGAGCTACTTCTTCTAGGTTTTCATTTACCTCATTATGTTGATTTCTTATTTTAATATTGTTGTGTTTTAGTTCAATCACTTCATTAGAAAGCTTTTGTAGGAAGGTGAAGACTTCGTTCCTTGAAGGTTGGTTCTCAACTTTAGGTAAGTTGAAGGCTTATGTTGTCTCAAGGTTAGGGATAGAGAGTATTGGTGTAGGGACACCTCTTCTAATCATTTTTTTCTACCCTACGTACTATATATCTTTTTGAGTTGATTTTGTTGAGGATGATTCTTGGATGTTTTGGCTTGTCTGGAGGTGTTTTTGACTTATTTTGATGAGTTGAGGAGGTTCCAAGATCTATGAGGACTTGTTGAGAGGCATTCAGAGGCTTCTAGCATCAAAATGAGCACTTTTATTTTTAGCACCTTTAGAAGAGACATCTTCCTAGAAAGAAAGATGTATCCCGTAAAGAGTAGACATCTACCAAAAATAGTAGATGTCCCAGCAAACCTAGAGACAACCTAGACACATAGAAAAATTCCAAAAAAATGATTCCAATTTGGAAAATAGCCAAAGCAAGATGAAAATAGTTGGAAAGAAGGTGAGAAGAATTGGGAAACATCTAACAAATCTCAAGTTGAGTTGAGGAAATTTTTCTAGGATTTTTACCTTCTGATTGCTTATAAATATGAATGTAATTCACCATTGTAAGAGATATAGTACCAAGTATCATAGTGCCAAGGGCCAAAGTGCAAATGTCGTTGAAACGTTCAACACCCCTTATGCTCCAAACTGCTCTTAAGGGGATAAAATTAAGTGAAGAAATTGGAGGGTATCATGAAACCAAATACATGCACCGTCCATATGAACCTTTAGATGAGTGGTAAAGGAAGTATGAAGCCATGGAGGAAAGACATGAACAAGACAAAGGAAAGATAGTTAATTTTACTATTTTCTTGGAGGAGCTTGATGGAGATTCATTCATTGTTGAACAACTCCACCACAATCATGAGTTCTAGTTATAGTCATTTGACTAGATGAACCTATCAGGAATAAATCACACTTTGAATTAGCAAAGAAGCTTAGGCAAGAGGTGAAAGACTTAAGATACAAGTGGGACTCAAGGCCAAGAGTTCTTGCTAGATCCCACAAAGAAGAACATTAGAGGACAAGCCAACATCATTCTTCTACTTTCTCATTTGCATTCTCATGATCATTAGAAGACTTTGAAATAAGGAGGCAAACCTTTAAGAACCATGATAGGGAAGAGAGGAGAACTCATGATCACCATGGCCATCATGATCATTATTCAAGACATTTTGATTTATAAAATGTAGAATATGAGCAACACAGATGAGGAGATCACAGAAATCATGAAAGGAATGAGGAAAAAAGGGGGTATTACTACAATAGAGTGCATGAACCTAATCAAGATGATAAACCCCTAATGGTAACTCATAGTATGATTAACATCCAGGAAGCTATTTACATCCCAACCAAGCACGTGAGGGATAGTTGAATTAAATAGTTGGACATGAACAACATGCTAAGATTTGAAGGTGGTTATAATGCTAATCCACAACATCACCTTCAAGCTTTCCACAATTCCTTTGTCCTAAAAACATCAAAATTGATTAGCAAAAGTTAAAGTTGTTTCTCAGAATACTTGTGAAGAAGGTTGATAGCTAGTACAAGTTACTAGAACCTAAATTAATCAGACGATGAAGTATTATGCTCAAACTCTTTAGTTAAAAATATCAAACTTATTCAAAATTTTCTAACTCAAGAAAATAGATCAAGGATGGAAGCAATGGACTCATGAGACCCTTGATGTAGCAATGGGTAGATACTACTCACTATTGCACAAATGCCCAAGACATATATTTTCATTAAGGAAATAGCATAGGCACATTGTAGATGGGCTACATAGTAAAACCAAAGAGACTCTTGGTGTTTACAGCCAAGGTAGGTTATTAGAAATGATCACCCATCACATACAAAGACTAATTGACCAAGTGAAAAATAAGGAAGGTGAGCTAAGAAAGAGAGAGTTGGTTGAAGATTATAATAGAGATCCACCAATTTAAAAAATAGATGCACAAGTCTACAATACACAAGAGAAGGAAACCTTGGATTAGGCCATCCAAAAAAAGACTCTACTAATCCAGAAATTTGTAAATGACATTGCAAACAAGGTAGAGAAAATTTGGGATTTTGTTGATGCAAAATCAACAACTACATTGAAAATTATGGAGGAAAGAACTAAGGAAGCCTTTGAAAAATGCAAAGACAAGAGGAAAAAGAAAGAGTTTGAATAGAAAGGAAAAGTTGGTTCAGTGGCTAAGTACTCAGACACTAGCTCCATAGATAAGGAAGGTTACACTATGTGTCAGTACAAACATACCAAGGGATGTTGTCCAATCATGGCACATCTACATGAGATAGGGGAATATACACTCAATCCTAGATTTTTTAAAAAATGGATTTCCAAATGGTTATCTTATCCTCAAGGTAACTATTGACATAACCTCCAACTAATGTATTATCCTAGTGGAGATTTTCTGTAGCCATAGGAGCACTATTATTAGCAATGATAACAGCCTCAATCATGGGCTATGCCACCATCAAGCCAAAAATATCCCTATGGATAGCTAGATTCATATGGATATTTTGTGCAATGTCTAGTATCACTTGGTAATGTAGTTTCTTAGACCCCACAGTACTATCTAGTAGAATACCATAGATCGATAGTGCCAAGGATAGATCCAAACTCATATGTGCATCCAAAAAAATGGTCATTCTAATCAACACCTAAATCCACTACCATCAATGCTACCTTCTATTATGCAAGGGAAATCACTATCACAACCATAGTAGAAGAATTTTACTAGGGTTGTTAATATGCATGAGGAGATGGTTACCTATGAATTCCAACCCAAGAAATGACCATTTTTTGAGATGACTATAGAAAAGATTCAATGGATGGGAAACACATATACTTCTATCCCATCTACATCAAATCCTTCTCAATGTAGAAAGCGTCCAACTTCATCAAGTTCAAATGTCACGACTCATAGAATTAAGATACAGGTTTCTCCCACAAAAGAGAACTGATTTAGAAAGTCCCTTAGTTTATCTCTAAATAGTAGGATAAAAACCATGCAAAACTCTAATAGCTTTTTGGTTTGGAGTAAACCTAATATCTTAAGACATGTATTATACATTCTCGTAGAGCTTATAGACTAGTCAATCATAGTTCCACTTGGACAAGTGGATGATATGATTACTACCATCAATGGCTAGTCCTACCCTACTAATTTGCTAACCATCCACATGGGGGAAAATAAGAAAGAATTCCCAATTATCATGTGAAGATCTTGGTTTAGCACCATGGATGCTAAGTTTGAAATTCATGATTTTTCCTTGAAAATCTCCAAGGAAGATGAAGCTAAAGTCATACATAGATGAAGAGTTCCATGTATCGCATATAGTGATACAGGTGTAATTATGTGCAAAGAATCTAGGCTAATGAACAAGAATAGACCAAGGCATGTAGTAGATGTGTTGAAGCAAGATGTGTTAAAAATTGACTATGTGCAATAGCCACCTAGTAAGAGGACACCCAATGACTGATTACCGATGAAGAAACTTAATTTGACAAGTACATGGAACTAGAAGAATAGATCATTAGTACCTACATTGCATAAATTAATAAGTTAGAATAGCAAAGGAAAGGGAACTCCTACCCTCAAATCAATCAGGAAGAAGAAACAAATTAGGGATACTTGAAGATCCTAGACACAATGAAATCAAAATTGCTGGAATTGAAAGCCCCACCAGCAACATTAGAACCTACATTTTTGAATAACAAGAAGTTGGTAATTATCAATGATAATATAGAAAAAGGATAGAAAAGGAAACTACTAGAAGTGCTTAACAAATGGCCTACAACATTCATGTGTTCTTATAATGAGATCATGAGAATTGATCCACAAATTTGTTAATACCATATTCATACTAATCATGCAATTAAACGAAGATGTCAACCTCAATAAAGGCTCAATTATAAACTAAAGGAGGTAGTTAAAAAGAATTGAAGAAGTTGATAAATATAGGATTCATCTATCCTATTGTGAATAGTGAATGGATCAGTCCTTTAGTGATTGTTCCAAAGAAAGAGGGTAAATGGTGCATTTACATTGACTTATGAATGTTGAATTCTACCATGTTCAAGGACCACTTTCCTTTGGCATTTATTGACTAGGTCCTAGACACAATTATAAGGCATAAGTATTACAATTTTCTAGATGGGTATAGTGGATATAATCAGATTTTCATTGCACTTGAAGACCAAGAAAAAAGAATGTTCATCAATCCATGGAAAATATTTGCTTGCAAATAGATGCCCTTTGGTGTTTGTAATGTACCAGTTACCTTCCAAATATTGGTATTAGGTATCTTCTAGAAGCATATAGGCAATGGTGTTAAAGTATTTATGGATGATTTTTCCATGTACAGGATAGATTTCAAACAAGCACTAGACCAGTTGGAGCATGTACTTAAAAGATGTGTTGAAACCAATCTGAAGATTAATTGACAAAAGAGCCATCTCATGCTCTAGGAAGGCATAGTGATGGAACATAAAATCACCTAGAAGGATATAGAGGTAGATCCCAACAAGATTAGAGTCCTCCAAAATATCATTCAATGACCACAAATAATGAAAGATATAAGATCCCTTTTAGGACACATGGGATACCATAGGAGGTTCATTGAAAATTTTTCAAAGATAGCCAAACTACTTGTAGAACTCATGAAGAGGGATGCACCTTTTAAGTGGACTAAGTCATATGAAGCTTTGAAGAAAAAATTAGTTGAGACACTAATCCTCCAATCTCCGAATTGGTCAAGGCCTTTTCATATAATGATTTATGCTTCTAACTATGTAGTTGATGTAGTACTAACACAACTTGATGATCATAAAATACCATACTACATACATTGTGCTAGTAAGAGCATCACAGAAGCATAATTAAATTATAACACAACTAAAAATGTGTTGATTGTCATGGTGTACAAACTTGAAAAGATTAGACATTATGTTCTTAATTACCAAATCTATGTCCACACTGATCATAGTGCTATCCAATTTCTTATGAACAAACCAACGATAAGTCCTAGAGTGATAGGATGACTTATGATTCTCTAAGAGTTTGACATCATGATGATTGATAACAAAAGGAACAAAAAACACAGTAGCTAATCATTTATCATGGTTGAAATGGGATTTAGAAAATTGAGTGGAACCTTTGTTAGACCAATTTCTTGATGAGGATGTATTTACCAGAATAGCAAAGGTTGTAGATTCAACAGGGAAGTTGTGGACTCTAGAGTATCTAACTTATCTAACAACACAAGAGCTTCCCATTAAATGGAGTAGAAAATAATGTGATCAATTTCTTCATAGAGAAAACTAGTACATGGAAATCAATGGTAATCTATACCAGATCTATGTACATGGACTCGCTAGATGATGTGTGCTAGAATGTAACTAGTAGAGAGTTTTACAGGATGCCCATGAAGGCCCATGTGTTGGCCACTACATAGGGCATAGAATGTAACTCAAACTATTAATGGTAGGCTACTTTTGACCTACTTTATTTAGAGGTGCCCACATTTTTGCATAATCTTTTGAATGCTACCAATGGGATGGAGGAATTACAGCTAGATATGAAGTGCCACAACACTCGATACAACTACTAGAACCTTTTGATATCTAGGGAATTGATTTTATGAGGCCCATTCAATTGATGTTAAATAGAAAAGTATATATTATTATGACTATGGATTATTGCATAAAGTGAGTAGAGGGCACAATGGTAAAAGATTGTTCAATAAAGACAACTGCCAAAATTTTCTAACAACATGTGGTGAATAGATTTGGAGTACCAAAAATGCTTATATCAAATAATGACACTCATTTCATTGGTACTACATTTTAAAAACTCATGCAAAAACTTGGGATGAACCATAAGCTAACAACACAATATCATCCCCAAGAAAATGGTCAAGCTAAAGTAACTAGCCACAAAATTACTAGATTGCTCACTAGGATGGTTAGTAGGTTTAGAAGGGATTGGAGTACTAAATTAAATGATGCTCTGTGGGCCTATAGGACATCGTAGAAACTACTGCAAACTTAGGCATGATATAGTGAAGTGCATAAGCATTACTACAAACTTAGGCATGATATATGAATAAGGCATGTAATCATACATCTGGATAACAAGGTATTTTATTATAATCCTAGTCATTTACCCAAAAAAGCTAAGTTTTAGACACTTTGGGAGGGATCATATATTGTACAAGCTACTTATCCATCCAATGCCTTACATATCCACCACCCATCTTGTCCACATAAACTTATCCCTATTAATCTTGAACATGTTTAACCATGTTATGAATGTTCCAAGGAGTCTACCCAACCTACCCGTTAGTCTTCTACTTGCTCCATTTTCTATTTACTTGATCTTAATAATAGTTGTGGGGGTGTCAATTTAGAACCATAGGTACCTTACTGAAATTTTCATTTTCTTTTCACTTTTCAAATTCTTTAATGATTTCTTTTTCTTTGATACTTTTCATTTCTTAAATTTTTGACATTCTTTGATATATCTTTCAATTCTTTGACATTTACCATTATTTCAACATTTTTCATTCTTTACACCTTTTCAAAATTCTTACTATCTTTTTCATTTCTTTCATACTTTTTTTTAAAACCCTTTGTAAATAATTTTTCTTACCAATAAGACATGTTACAAATAAAGGCAAGATGTAGTACAATAAGGTGAGGATTCCTCTATGTTATCAAGTCATAAGGGATTGATTATTTAAATAGTGAGCCCACGCCATCCATCCATCTATTTCATTAATAATACATTCTTACCATGGCCATAATGATATCCTTTTCCATCATACAACTAAGAATAAACTTGTGATCATTATGCTTGAACCAAAAAGTGAAGAACCAAGTGGGAATGAAAAGGGTGTGACATCAAGGAGATTTCTAGATTATTTTGGAATATTGTTGTGAGTTTTATCATGTTGCTAAAGTTGTATTACATCCTTGTAGATCTAACAAAAAATGGAAGTAAGAGTAAACTAAGTGCTACCTTGAAAGGTTGATACCAATAAACATAGAAGAGCACAAAATAAATGTTTGGGGGTTCCATTGGAAAGACATTTTATCCATGCTTGAAGATAGGTGGCTTCTTAGAAATCTAAAAATAAAATAAAGTGCCATGAATAAAACTCCTTCAATGGGAAATATGCTAAGTGATGATACTCCTTGCAACATTGATAGTCTTACAGTTGTAATTCCACGAGATGAAATGATGTGATGTCATTGAAATGTCTTTTAAACTTGGTTTGAATTTTGGATAGAAAGGCTAGTGATTACTTTAGCCACTAATAAAAAACGAGCATTCATTATGCCTATGGTAAGATTCCTCATGTCCCATTTTTTGTAGTACCTTCTAAGTCCATCTCATCTCATTATAAGAATAGTTATAACTTGTGGTTTTTGTATAACATAGCATTATTTTCCCAATTTGGTGGTATTAACATGTCTGTTTTGCTAAATAGGTATGCATTACATTCAACTCCTTAAGTGCCTAAGGACACTTTTAGGCATGGTTATATAAGGGCATTAAGGGTTGGAGCCTGCTTTGGGGAGGATCCACTTATATAAATATTGTACCTTATACCTACCAAGTGATTCCACATCATCTTGAACCTTCTAGCATCAAAAGCCATTAATAAAAATTTCCATATCATTTACACTATCTGTTCTAACAACATGGATTCATTACCCCTCTTATCCATCTTATAAACTTTTGTAGCCTAAGATTCCTTCCTTTTGAACATTTAATGAATTCCTGAAAAATCTACATATATCCATTAGCCGAACCCTCTAAGTAACCTTTAAGCCTTCTAGACATTCAAAAGAATCATTTTCTATCCTCAGAAATTCATGGATAAATCAAATTTTTGGGCTCCAATATCGGGTCCCCAATATCATGTCTACCTTGATATTAGATTCCTTATGTCAAATCCTAGATATCATGTCTCACAAAAAGTATAAATAGGTGAACACTTAGCAAATTTTTCCTCATTCTTCCATTGGAGCCTAAAACAATTTTTCTATTTTTCTTCTTTGATCAAGAGCTCTAACCTCATAGCTTTTCCAAGTCATAACTTACATGTTACCACTTTTATTTTCATGATTTTTGAACCTATTTGATAACAAACTTCTTATCTTAGTCATAGGGGGTGCTAGTGAGGAAAATCTAAGCCATTTTATGAAATATCTTAACACTTGGAAGGTATTTTAAGTGTAAGGGTTAATAGAAACTTGAAATTTTTAATGAAAAATCAATCATATTAATGTTAGAACACTTAAATAATAAAAATTAAGGAACCATAACCATAATTACATCATGAATATGAACAATAATAGATAATTGTGTAGGGTTATAAGAAAATCAACATTTATGGAAAAAATTTTGAAATTTTTCTAACTCTGCAATCACAATAAACTAAGAACTTAACATAACTAAGGATATGAGAAAGGTATGGAACTATTAAGAATATATGAGAATACCTTAGTAATTCCAAACCATTAAATGATTACATATGGCCCCAAAGAGAGAAGCATAAGGAGGACCCTCACAAGGCACAAGAAAATGACCAAGAGGACAAGGTAGAGACTAAACTGAATGACAAGAACCAAAACACAAGAAATAAGAAGCCTAATCATTCAATATCCATCAAGAAACTCCTACTATAGTAAAATTAGCCTAATGAGAGGTAGAAGAACCATGAGTGCAAGGACAATGTCTCACATTGTTTTAAGAGTACCTCAAAGCTATTCAAGAAAGATTAATTCTAACTAGAATTATTATGGAGATGAACTTTGGCCCATTTATGGAATTTTTGCCAGAAGCAGTAAAGACAAAACTTAAGGCATCATCACTGTGGCCTATCCTATCTAATAATGGCAAATGGTACCTTGGATAAATATATTAGTTCTAGCATAACAAAAAAGAGGGCACCACAGTCAACATTGGAGGAGTCTTTGTCTCATACTTAGTCAAGGCAATTGCAGAAGCTTTGAACATACCAAATGAAGGGGGTGAAAATAACACATATATCCATAAGATTAGATGCTAAAACTAGGAAAGTATCGCTAAAATAGCCATATGGCAAGGAAGATAAGGGATATAGTGAACTAACTCTATAGGAGAAAATCTATTTTAGAATTGGCACCTACCACTTATTCCCAACCAAAGGACTAAATAGGTTGTTTACTTATGCAGCTAGGGAAAGTGCAATCCTAATTAGGAAATACAATGCCAATATTGCACAACTCTACTTTGTGGAGATTCAGAGCCAATTTGAAGAAAGAAAGGCAGGAAAGCCAACACTTCTATTTCCTTGCTTATCAAGAAGCTATCAAGCAAGCCAAAATCCTAAGATACACCAATGATGTTTCCAAGAGATCCTAGAATGCTTCATATGTAGAATTTCTCAAACCAACATCATCCAAGAAGAATTAGGATGTAGAGCAACAAGAATAAGAGTAAGAACAACAATAGTAGCAACAACAATAATAAGGGTAATAGCAGCAACAATAAGAATAATAGCAACAGCAAGTCTCACCATCACCGCATAAGATTATAGGTTACCAATGAGTGCTCTGCAATAGATTGTAGAGACTATTAGTTGGGGAATAAGGAAGGAAGCCAACCTCTATAGAGTTATAGAAAATGCCATATAGTCTATAGTTACAACAGATCTTAGGAGTGGAGAAATTTCACTATAGTTAGGAAGAGGAGACCAATGGTCATAACAGATCTCTAGGAATGCTAGATCATTCCAAGGGATGCTAAAGACTAGATAAGGAGGCACAGTAGTGGTAATGCAACATCTAGATGCAGTGAGAGTAGTAGAGGTGATCATTGATCACATCAAAGAGTCTTTCAACATACTTGCTGTGTCACTAGAAGATCTAACTAGAGCTAAAGATGATCAAATGCTACCTAAAACCTCAATGACTGCTATTGACCATGAAGATGTGCTTGATCAATTGTTGCAGACTAGGCAAGTAATGAGAACACTTTTCAACATCCAAAGTGATGTCACTATAGTGTATTGAAAATTAATTGCTCCCAAAGGAAAACTTGTCATGACAGAAACTAGGGCAAAGCATGTAGAAGAAAAAATCTATAGACTCTAAGAAGAGTTCACAACCCTAAGAGTTGAACATAAAAATCCCATATAGTTTGTTGCACCGAACTAGGTAGATCAGTTTAGGATAGAGACGATGAATAGCCTAATTGAGAAAAATAAACAAATGGAAATGGAGAAGAAGAAAGTAGTGTGAAATGCCTTCATAGTAGAAGCATAAACATTCGCACATGCTAAGGCACTCACCATAATCCAAGAAGAAAACAAAAAACTTGTTGTGAATAATATGAGGTTGCCCACTTAATGGAGGAGTTACACGCCATCTAACAAAATTTAGCTATTAAAATCAGCATGTGGTAGAACGAGGCAGAGAAACATGAAAGGCTTAAGGAACACTTTTGTGATCATGTGGCCATGTACAAGTATATCAATGAGAAAGAGATCTAGATGGCCAAAGCTAGAATCAACTCCATATTAGCACAAAATCTGAACTAACAACCCATCTTGGATAGCTATGCCCACTTTCACTAAGTGGAAGTGAAAAATAAAGATTTTTAGATCAAGGACCTGAAAGGGTACATGGGGCTAGCTAAACTTTGTTATGATAACTTGGCCATGTTAACAACACGTAGGCCTAGAAATGAGCTAGAATAGCTAGTAGCCACATACACCCTATATGAGAAAGAGTTTGTAGATTGTAAAGATGCCTTACAAAACTTCCAAGTGGAAAACTTTGAATTAGAAGTAGTGAAGGCTAGCTACCAAGGATAAAAAGACATTGTAGCAAACCTGGCCAGAAGACTATCAAATTACCATGAATTATATGAAAATGCCAAAGCACTCAAAGAGTAGAGAAGGTAGTTTGTAGTGCGATCTATTAAGACTAATCAAATTTTTCAATAGTTTTCATGCCCATGGGATGGACTTGCTTCATCACACATTGCACAACAAGCATGGATGATACATGACCCAAGAACGAAGGAGGAAAAGCTTCAAGCACTCCTAAATCAATATAAATTCCAGAAGCCATGTAACAAGGGGAAGTAACTGATGGAAGGGAAGTAGCTGATGGAGGAACCACCACCACCAAGAGTGACATAGACTACATTGATCTTCACTAAATTATATTTTTTGTCAAAATTTTCATGCCATGTCTTGTGTAAGGTTTTTGTAAAACACCACTGTAGAATTCAGGAGTCATGTATATAGTAGTCAATTTCATGTAAATCTACCTTTTCATCTTGTAAGGACTATATCTTCCTTTTGTTCTAACTTGAGGACAAGTTTTTAGTTGGCTGTGGGGGTATGATAAATCATGTCTTTGACCAACTACGATATCAGGCATCTAATATTAGAGGCACAATATTAGATTCTCAATATTGGGGCACAAGCTACAATGTCAGATATTTGATATCATAGACATGTGTAGGCCTATAAATATGAGACTTAGGTTCATAGTTCAAATAACTTTTCATTCCATCTGTAGGTAGGCTCTTGTAGTTTGTTTTCATAGCTTTAGTTATAGAAAGTGAATGGCCATAGTGTGATGTTCAAGAGTTTTCTAAAGTGTTTATTTGAGTGAAGTGTACTTGGGCACAGTTCATGATAGAAATAAAGATTGAGACTATTTTCCATCATTACAACATCCACTTAGCTTTATTGTTTTACTTAGCATAATTCTTACTGATTCCCTAGTTTAATTAATTACATTTCTAAGCACATTACTTTCTTTGTTCATTAGTAAAGTGGAATAAGTATGACTAGTTTCAAATGTTAAGTGTGATTGTTTGGTAACCCAGTAGTGGTTTCACTTGATTTTCTTAGTAGTGAACTCACTTGGTAATCCTAGTAATGGTTACGTAAGCCTAAGGCATGTTCGACAAGCTAGGAACAGATGCTCATTGCTCTAGGCTAGAGTAGACTATTTTACCATTTTCCTTAAACATAGAATCATTTTCGTACTTTACCATCATAGCCAAGAATTATGGCCTACCAACATTAACTTATCATGCACATCACTAAAAGCTAAACCATACACATAGATTATATTAGCTCCATGTGGGAAGACAACGATCTTGAACTTGAATCAATTACTAGCATATTTACATTGCCTTATCCATATATTAAAATTGGGCTACATGTGAACACTCATATTTTTTATGGTTGTGTGTTGGATTACTCCACCACTCATCACTATCCATGCCAAATTTATTTGTGCACTTCATTACTATTGAGTATGGTACGAATTTGTGACTACCTCCTATCCTTCATTTTTATGTTAGAGTTATATCATGCAAGTACCACTACTTGGAGTAATGGTAGGGTGCTTGTTGAAAATTACATTCTTAGTTTAATTTTATGTTTCATAATCATGATATATGATGTTTTATGCACATTTCAAGGATTTAGTGTTTGCAAATGTAATAATGTATGATTTTCCTTACTTAATTTGTTATACTTAAAAGGTTCAACTCATAGTTAAACTCTAATCCATGTTTATATGCTCAATTTGTTACCAAATTTGAAGGTTAACAAGTTCTTTTTAAGGATTTCTTGTCAACCCATGAAGTTTGGCTTAATTTCATTCATACTCTTATTGAATTAAGTTATTTGCAAGCCTTGTTTACTTGAGGAATAAAGGATACATGTTTCTATGTTAAGTTCTACATCATTTAAGTGCAGGTTTTCAAGTTTTCATGAAGATCCCCATGTTTTCTATATTCTTATGTGGTAGGGCATTATTCCTCATTTCCTTAGGAATTGGATGTAATTTTTCTTGTTAATGTCTCAAATATGTTATTCATAGACTTATTACTATTTCTTTCGTTCTTTGCATTTTTTAGATCAATTTCTTTGTAAATTTCACCCTAAAGTTATTATAGATCATTTTTTATTTTAGGATTTAGACCACGATCTCATTGCACATCGTGTTCATTCAAACCATGATCCCACCATAACTTGTGGGGAATTTAGAGCTTAACCACAATCTATGGTCTACTCATGGTCAATTATAAATTGAAATACAAGAGATAACAAGGGCCAAAACAACCAGCATGACAAGACTAAGGTCTCTAGTTTAACTTATCATCCATGCTAGGATTGATGTTCTTAATTTTTATTTACTTGGTTATATTATTTCTATGTTTCTTCGCCACCACAATCCTTGGTCAAGAACCAAAATATCATCATGACCATTCCACAACTTGTGGTTCTCATAGCCTAGAATTTTGCATAGGTTTATTATTTAATATAATGAATGTGTTTAATTAGTTAATACTATTGAATTAGTTTCAATAGGCCATTTCTATATTCAGACACTAAATAATAGGATTACATTATTGTTGTTAAATGGTTATTTTCTAAAATAGTAAATCAAGTTCATTAAGTGTGTTATACTATTCTATTAGTTATTTACTGGATTCATAGAAAATTAATAAGGGTGTTACAATGGTCTTACTAATTTTTATCATGATTCAAATAACTCAAATATTTGATCTCCTAATGTTATAAAGTAGAAAACTCAAGATGAACTTCTTATGCTTAATTTCAATGCCTTCATTATGTTTAATGAAAAATTCAATAGTTCTATATATATTGATTTTGATGCCTTGGATTATTTAACTAGTAATTTATCTCTATTCATCATTTTTTATCCTATATCCCATCAATATGATCTAATTAATTAGTTTAAATATACAAATAATGTAAAAATATCCTTTATTAGAAAATTAAAATTATCTTTATCCTTTACTTAACAAAATATTTTTTTTATAAAATAATAGGTTTTTATCTAATAGTAATCACCATATTAACTTAAAGATAATGTATAGGAATATGCCATAATAAATTTGTGTTGATGTTCTATAAAACAGATGAACATCAGAAATATATCTAAAGTTATCCTCATTATCTTTTTCCTTAAGCCATTTCTATTTTCAGCTTTTCAAACAAATTTGGAAGACATGGTGCAAGCTTAATAAACATTTGAATTACAATCATATTAGAGTTGATGAGTGGCTAAGGTACCCTTATGCTCAACCATACAAATCACAAAGCATTCAAGCGCAATTTGGTCAAATTCCACAAACTCTCTAGTTTTCAATACACTACTCTTCTAGGAAGTGAACCTTTACTTAATGGTCATTCATTGTCTTTCTAGTTACACTTGTGAAGTACAAAGGTATGATTAAGTGTAATCGAGGCATATGATTTTTATCATTTTATATTTTATGATTTGGTGCTTAAAGAGAGAGATGAAGTAAATTGAAAAATAATCTAATCAAACTATTTAACTAATCTCTAACTAGTCCTAACATAAAAATTTGATCCCACTTTCCATACACACCCTAAACCCATGTATCCATTGCTTGGTTACGAAGCACTATGCTACTGAGTGCACCAAGAAATAATGTTGTTGGGATTACCAAGTGAATACATGTTATGCTCGAAGTGGTTGTACTTATGTATTTAATCTATTTAGCTTATCTAACTTAATCACTTAATTAGCGTAATTACTGAGAAACATTGAATAAATAACTAAAAACATTAAATGTATTAGTAAAATATCTAAACTATCTAGAATGCTACAAGGTTTATTAAGAAGCTCATCTTTATTATTGCATACACTATTGGGCTTAAGTACAGCAATGCTCGAATAAAGATTTGTACACTCAATGACTCCTACTACAGGCACTTGAGAAAATATTCTAACTTTCAAATTTTAAAACTGCAAGAGTTTGACTACTACTATGAATTGAATGCCCATAAACATGATTGAGATCTTGTATTTATAGTTTTTTCTCTAGGGCTACATTGATGGGGCCCTGTAGATGTAGTAGACATTATGTTGATAGGGACAACACCACATAAACGGGGCCTTGTTGATGGCGGTCCATTGATGAGGCTACCATCATATCCCCTCATCTAAATGAAAATTTGTCCTTGAGTTCCTTTACAAAATTGGAAATGTATGAGATTATTAATTGACTCTTAACAAAACAAATTGAGTTAACAAATTTGAGTGCTTGAGTGTAAATATCAACATATTACAAAAATTATGGTGTTCATGACACAAAAGTGAACATCATGACATGACTACATAAAAATTGGATAGCACTTCCTTTGATGGCATGAAGGTGGTTGAGAAGATCAGATAGTCCTAGGTGGTGGTGGCTCTTGAGATTTTGAAGGACCTTCACTAGCTTCGAACACGTGTGGTATCTAAGGTGGCTATGGCTATCCTACTATTTCTACAACCACTGGTGGAAGGCAAAAGGCATTCAGTAATGCCTTCATCTTCTCCTCCTTACTCCAAGGATCATTCATAGTCCATGTGGCATTACCAATGTGGGCTAGAATAAGGACATCCAACAAATAGAAAATTACTAGAAACATTTCTTTTACATTAATAAACGAGGTGGAAATTTGTTTGTATTTAATATAAAATGCCCTAAGTACATTCTGTAGCTCCTAGTAGTCATTCGTGGTCTTGGACAGGTTCTTGATAGTTGATTGTTGCTTAGTGAATTGTCCCTTTTGAACTTCGAGTTCAGTGCTTTCCATCATAAGTTTTTGCTTAGAGTCTTTGTCATGCTTGAACTTAGCCTCATACAACAAGTACAAGTTGGCCACCTATTTCTTGAGCTTTTACCATGGTCGTTTGGTAATCAATAAGGCTAGATTTGCATAACAGAGATTAGTAGGCTCCATGTACTCCATCATCTCCTTGATTTGCAACTCCTTCATGCATATTTCTACTTTGCTATAGGAGTCTATTCCATTAATGATGGGTTGCCACAACTCTTTTTCTTGTTGTAGTTTCTAGAGGATTTCAGTAATTTTTATCTTCACCAATTGGATATGTTTTTCATTTACTTATTTTTTTAGACTGACTTGTTCTCTGTAATGGTCCTTGACTGTCTCAAATTTGAGAACCTCTGATTTCCAAGCAACTATCTCGATTGCAGTTTTTTTTGGCAAAGTGCATAGACCTCATCCATTGAGAGATTTCTATTTTGTGCTATCAATCTCCTTAATTTTGTGTTTTCTATGGGTAGTTGCTCTTGTTATTGATAGATGAAATTAGTTAATTATTACCTGTGCTCATCAACATTCTATAGGTGATGGTTCTCTACCATCAACTGTACATTTTCCTAGTAGGTCTAATCCAAGGCCTTTTGAATCTAGTGCTAAGTGGCCTTTTCCAAGGATTGATAGAACATTGTTGTATCCATTACATCCTCAAATCCTTTTAGTTTAGTGTAAATCTATTTCATAGCTTCATCTCTTATGAATGCCAAGTTGACAAATGAAGGATTGGCAATCTAGACTCTTAATTCAACAACTTTAGTACCCAAGCATTCATTTAGCTCCTTGGTTATTTCAAGTTGATCCTCCAAGATTATGTTCTTTCCTCTTGCTTCAAGAAACTCCAACTGGGTTACAATAATGTTTTCTAGAAGGTTAAAGACATCTGGAAGTAGTTGTTTGGTTCCTACCAAGCGATCCAATAGTTCTTCATGCTACACTACATTTATTCTATCACTTGTAGTTCCTATAGACATTTTCACATCCTCTAGTGTAGTGATGTCTAGTGCACACATTGTAGGTACATTGAGTATTTTGGTAATATAATCAGTGACCATGTCTACTGATGTCTCCTACCCTTAGTGCTACATCACTAGTATAGTTTCCTCCTCATCCTCCTCCAAGCACATCAAGAAGGTCACAACATTCTCAAAGATTTTTGGAAGTGACTATTATTCTGCAAGAAATACCTTAACCTCTTTAGCACTTAGATTCAACCTTGTAGGCAGCTATGTTCTTTGGGCTAAGAAAATGGATTCACCTTCTTCCATCAAATTGATTGCTTGGGCTTCACTCAAGAGCCATTCCTCGTATTTGTGTAACTATTGGGCTGTTGTAGTAATGTTGTTGTTGTAATTCTTGGATAGTTATTGTAGGTGTCTTATCCTTCATCATTTCTATTAAGGTCACCTCAATATTTGATCTAATTTAGACAAGACTCTATTAAGGTCACCTCAAGATTTGTTGTTTTTGTTGGTGCATCATCTCAATGGGAGTGTTCTATTGCTGCTACTAATTTTGGAATCTGCCAGATGGATTCCACCTTAGCCTCTTCCCTAAGAGGACCCATGGCATGGGTTGTGAGTGGTTCTTCTTGGGGCTATTCCTAGCCCCTTCCTATTCTAGGCCATTTCTCTCTTGGTTGAGAAAATCCTAATTCCTATGTGTGCTTTCCTTTTGGTGCCATCTGCAGTCACAACACATCCATGGATTAGTAGATATAATGTGTACCTTTAAATTTTTAAATATCTTTTCTTGTTAGTTAGTTACACTTTGGCTAAGGTTGGACCATGGAAGATTGATTATTTTATTAATTTTTTATTATATATGTCATTGAAGCTTGTTGGAAAGGTTTAACTCTTATAATTTAGTGTTTAATAGTTTATTTTTCAATTAAACCTTTGTGGGGATTAGAAAAAATCACAAAATATTTTTTGTCAAAAATAGCATATTTGTTGCCACCATGACCAAGAGCTTACCTCCGATAGCTACAAGGTCAAAGAATAGAGTGATTTAGATAAATAGTTTGTAAGTTATAGGCTCTAGAAGGTTTTGGGCTTTGAAAAATTGAAAAACTCCCTTTGCATTTTTGAGAAAATGTAAAATTTTTCAAGTGGGATTGCACACATATATGGAATTTTTCTCTTATGTCAATGGGGCCCCATATATGGGTCTTTGTATATGAGTCTACTCTATCAACAAGGCCCTGTATATGAGGCCCATAGGCAAAAATTTGAAATTTGAATATCTCAAAAATTATAAGAATTTTTCAATAAAATTGGAGTCCATGGAATCCCAAAAAATCCAAGAATACGATAAAATTATTGAAGAGGATCTTTGAAATCTCAAAAATTGAAAAATTTGATGGAAAATATATTTAATGAATAAAATTTGTAAAGGAACACATGGTGTGATGTAGAAGATGGATGTATGAAGGATTCTATTTGTAAGAATGTCTAAGGATAAGGTACTTAACAAATCCATCCAAGAGATATGCAAGTGGGTCCTCCCCATAGTAGGCACATGCCCTTTTTTCCCTTGCATAACCTCAACCTAACGAGTTTGTGGGCCCCATAGGTGATTAATGGCTGATGAAAGTTAAGGACTAAAACCTAGATGATTCTACCTAAGAATTCAAATATGTTAGGCCAAGACATAGAGTAAAGAACATGGACTTTAGTAGTGAGGTGAGTTATGGACAGCATAGATGGATGATGGAGAAAGTAGAATGGAATTCCAACTAAGGTCATAAGAAGTTCCTTATGGAGTTTGTGTTGAAAATGACCTGAGAAGATCCATCCTTAGTCTAGACCAAAACAAACCTCTATTAGTGACTTTGCATTTCCATTCCAAGATTAATCCTCCCCCTTGAGACACAAGAGTGCTTCCACAAAACAACCATCATTCTATAAAGAGAAGAAAAGAGAAGTAGGAAGTGAGAGAGGGCCTTAGTTAGAGGGGATCTTCTGGCATGGGTAACATGTCTTTCTAGTCACATAACTAGTGCTTGTAGCCTGTTTATTTGTCTAAGGGATGTGCTTTAAATTCCCATCATGTTTTTTTCTTTTTAATGCTATTTATTTTATTTTATTTTTGTATTTTTTGATGGGAACCAAACCATGAAAAGACTTTATTTAACTTGCTATTAGTGATTGGAATGTAATGGTACGAAGCTCATGAAAACACTTAAGAACCAAAGTAAGTAGAAGAGTACAAAGAGTATTGAGTTTCCTTGAAGTCACACCTTGTGCAAACCTTTGAATCTTTCCCAATTTTGGAAACTACAAAGCTCACAAATTTATTAAAAGTTGATTTAATGAAAGGGACCACAAACTTCCAAAACAAGGAAAATCATAGAGTTTGTGGATGGATGGATGTCATGGACTCACTACCTATTCCATGAAAAACAAACCATGATTGAGTCATCAATACAAAAATTCAAAAATATAAACCAGACATTAGCAAACAAAACATAATGCACAGACCACCATTAGTAACAGTTATAGCACCATTGTGTCATTTGGTAATAAAGCACATTTATTAGCAAAAATGATGAAAATCACACACAAATAAAGTAAAATATCTAAGAAAGTGTAAAATACTCAAAAAAAGTTTAAATATACTAATGATGGTGTAAAAAAATGGTGTAAAAATAGGAAAATGTTTGAAAATTAGAAAGGTGTAAAATAAATAATGTGTAAAATCAAAAACATGGAAAACAAAAAATAGAAAAAATAAGGAGCCATATGAATGATTAGCATGAATGGCCATGTCCCCCATGGTTGAGTTGGAAGTAGGAGATCAAAAAATTGAGTGTGGTGTTTCATTTGTTGAGGTAGTTGTTCCATTAGCTTGCTTGGGCTGATAGAAAGGTTTCACAAGTTGGATGTTGACTAACTACTTTTTATTTGGGCTTTGAGATTTATATAGGGTCATGGCCCCCAAAGAAAAGGTTTCATCAATTATATAAGGTCCCTTCCACATCATTTGGAATTTATTTTTTTGAGGTACATCTATGGGATTTCAATAAAAAACCTTATCTCCTGGTTGAAATTTTACTTTCTATATTCTAAGGTTATGCCATTGTTTATTGAATGCCTTGTGCACTTCATTTAAAGATAGGGCCACTAATCAATTTTTTTCTAGCATGTTGAAGTTGATCAATTTTTTCCTTTGTGCTAGACTTAGGTAAAGGTTCAAGTCACAGGTTGTTGAAAGTGCACAAAGATTGGATTGGACTAGAAGTGTTTAAATTTTTTCATACACCAACTCATATAGAGAGTAGCTAATAGAAATTTTTCATGTTGAGTTGTAGGCCCATAGGGCATCATTGTGTTTTATGATCCAATCTCTCATATATTTTCTTATGGTCCTTGTTAGGATCTTTGTAATCTCTATGTTGGTGACTTCTACTTGACCATTGGCTTCGAAAAGATAGGATGTTGTTAATTTATGTTCAACCTCCAAGCGTTGCATAAGTTTTCAAAACGTGGTACTTGTAAAATGAGTTCCATTGTTAGAAATCAATGCATGTGGCATCCCAAACCTATTTACAACATGTTATTGTACAAATCTAGTAGCAATGGATGATGTACAATCAGTGACAGTTGTTGCTTCTACCCATCTAGTGTAGTAGTTAACTACTACAATAATGTATGCCTTTTGATTAAACATGGACATGATGGAGCCCATGAAGTCTATGCCCCATACATAAAAAGGCTCCAGTGTTTAAAGCCACTATTGAGGATCCTCCATTCGTGTGATCATCACATCATCTCGTTGATAGCACTCACAAGATTATATAAATTGGTGAACATCCCTAAAGATTATCAACCAATAGTATCCTACCATTAGGAGTTTTATGGCCATGCATCTCCTAGCATAATGGCCTTTGCAAGGGCCTTCATGAGCATCATGAATAACATGTAGTTGATCTACATTAGGTACATACCAATGAACCAATCCATTGACATCTACATTGTAAAGGTATTCATTGATTTCCATGAAGTACTTGGCACAGTGAAGAAATTGTTATTTCTTCCTATCGTCTAAGTCTTGTGGCATCTCCTGAGTGAGAAGGTAAGTGAGGATGCTAGCATACCAATTTGATTTAGTAAGCACTTGGTCATTTATTAGTCCTATAAAGAGGAGTTTGTCTAGAAATTTATCAAAGAATAGACGCTCCTTCTCTTTATTATTCCATCTTAATCAAGAGAGGTGTTCAACCATCACATTCTCAATCCCTTTCCAATATACCATTGTAAGATCAAGTTCCTGGAAGATCACGAGCCACTATATGATACAAGGGCTTACTATTGGCTTATTCATTAGGAAGCTAATGGGACTATGATTTTTGTGCACAATTACTTTATAACCAAGCACATAGTGCCTAAATTTTTCGAGAGCATACACCACTACCATTAGTTTTTTCTTTGTGGTGGTGTAATTCAATTGTGCACCCATAATGCTTAAACTTGCATAATGAATGTAATATGGATGTTTCTTATTAACCAACTACATAAGAATAGCACCCAAGGAATAGTTAGATACATCTATCATTATATGAAATGGCCTAGACTAGTCTAGTACTCGTAGAATTGGAGTTCCTATGAGTTTTTACTTTAGAAGTTGGAATGCATGTTCACACTCCTTGGTCCAAAAAAATGAAGCATATTTCTTTGTAAGCTTGACCAATGGCTTTGTGATCTTAGAGAAAATCTCTATAAATTGCCTATAGCAGTGAGTGTGTCCAAGAAATAATTGAATGTCTTTATCTCTGGTTGGCATGTGATTCCTTGGATGACCCTTATTTTTTCTAGGTCTACCTCAATCCTTTCCTTAAGTAATTTTGTGGCTTAGTATTATGCCTTCCTAGACCATTAAATGGATTTTCTACCAATTAAGCCTAAGGTTTATTTCAACACATCTTTTGAATACCTACTCAAGGTAATCTAGGACTTACTTATATGTAGCCCCATAAGTAAAGAAGTCATCCATAAAGACTTCTATCCCACTATCAATCTGTTATTGAAAAATACTAAGCACTAGGCATTGAAATGTTACAAGAGCATTGCATAGATCAAATAGCATGTTACAATATGCAAAAGTCCCTCAGGAACATGTGAATGTTGTCTTGGCCTAGTCTTCTAGCATGATCTAGATTTAGTTATATCCACTATAACCATCTAAGAAGCTATAATAGCAATGTATATAGATAATTTCCAACACTTGGTTTACAAATGGTAATGGGAAATGATCTTTAAATGTTGCCATATTCAACAAATGTTGCCATCTTTCTTTGGCATAATTACAAGTGGGCTAACTCACTTACTATGTGCAATTGGATAGATGAACCTTGCCTTGAGGAGTTATTCTATTTCCTCCTTGATGATTTATTTCAATTTGTAGTTTAGCCACCTCTATGGTTGCCTTCTTATCTTCATGGCAGAGTCAGTGTAGATATGATGCTAGCATATCCTTGGATCAATTCCAATCAGTTTGGGATGTGACCAGGTAAAGGTTGTTGGACATTTATTAAAAGCCCTCAATAGCTTGTCATTTTGTTTAGGAGTAAGATTTGCATTAATTATAACCAAATTTTTGTTATTTAAAAATGCATACTCCATGCCAACTAGTAGAGTTTTTAACTCTATAGGCTCCTATTTGAAATATTTAGGGATTTCCAACTCTCCCCAATAGGTATCATCATCTTCATCATTATAGAGTTGGTGATGAACTTGCTCAAGTTCATCCATGCCTTTGACATAAGCACATGTTAGGCTCTCAGTAGGTTCCATGCATAATTTGCTATTGTCAAAGTCAGCTGTCAGCCATTGGGTGACCTCCTCTTTTGTGGTTGCTGTGTATAAGCACCTTTGGATATTTGTTTCATGTGCACACTAACCGTATGCTTTGATGAATGTGCTTTTAATGTACCATATTTTCTTCATGCAATTGTAGCCATTATCATTGTATACGATGCATGGAACACACTTCTTCTCTAATCATCCAAATTCATTTTTCTTAGAGATTTTCAAGGTGAGGTCTCTTATGCCCATGCATGCATCAATCGTGCTTAACCAAGCACTTCTCATAATGATGGGTAAGTCACCCTTGAATTTTTCTAGCTTGATCACTAGAAAATTGGTAGGGTAGGACCACCCATAAATGGTAGTCACAATGTCCTCCACTAACCAAAAAGGAACAGTGATTGGCTGGTCTACTAATTTCAAAAAAATGTTGCTCATCTAAAGAGATGGTAGGTTCTAGGCCTTGTACATGTCATGGGAGATGAGATTAACATCAAAACCAAAATTAAGAAGAGCCTTGCATGGCTCATGTTCAATGATCTGTAAGTAAATAAGAGGACTTCCTAAGTCAGATATTTTTGTCAGAATGTTGCTAACCTTGATCCAATCAGAAACAACATGAGTTAACATCACAATGCATATCTAAGGAGGTGTATGATTTGAAGGGAACTTGAATTTGTTTGATGTAGAGGATGAGAGTGTTGAAGATATAGGATGACCAACTGCATTAGGTTGTAAGGGTTTGGAAGAATTTTTGGATCAAAAAAAGGATCATTTCCTGGATTGATTATCCAAACCACTCGGCTAGAGGGTCGGTTGTGAATGTACAACCCTCGTAGCATTTCATTCTTGTGGCTATGGGGGAATTTTGCCCTGTATGGGTGAAGTAGGAGGTAAATTGATCGATAGAAAAGGGATGTGTGCAGAAGGATGTGGAGGATGGTATGGATATGGGTGTTCCCCTTGAATAGATGGTGAATGATCTTGATGGTACTTTGGAGGGTAATATTGATGTTGGAATGAGGCATGGTTGGAAGAACTTCATGGAGAGACAATTTGCTAAACATAGTACCTATATGGATTTGGTTATCTATAAGGGTACTGTTATCTTAGCGATAGCATTCACCATGACTATGGTTGGTGCAATTGTTGATATCATTCATATGGTTGTGGTGGAGCTCCACTTAGATAGTAAGGCTATTGTTGTTGGTGGAACAACCTTGGATTTCCCTAAGGATAAGGTAATCATCTAGGTGTTCACCTTCATGTTGGTCAAGGATTCAATGTGCACACCCTAGACTCTTGTAAGTGTGGCATCATAAGTTAACATCCCTTAGGAAATTCATATTGACAAATGTCACACAAAATAGCATTATTAAAGTCTATCTCCATAGCTTCTACTACAGAGGCTTTCTCCTTACCTCTCTGGTAGGTACATTTAGCTTCTTTCTACCTCCTGCAATCTCAATTACTATTCCACTATTTGGATTCTTCAACAATATTCATAATAGTTTGGAATTTTTCATCTAAAGAGTCCCATAATTTGTTAACTTTACTGAAACATTAAAAATAGGTTTTTGAATGGGCAAGGTTTTCTTATTTACCACTTCATTGAGTAGTGACTCCTCCTTGTCACAAAATTGAACCTATCATTTCTTGATGGAAGGATTTCTATTATATTCTTTTGCACTTTCTAATTTTTTGCAACTCAACTTCTTCTTTTGCAACTTGCTCTATCAACCTTTGTATTTGATGAGCTGTTAATTTGGATAATCTCCCTTAGGTATAAACCCCAAGATTTCTTTTCATTTTTCCTATGAGCCCATCTATGATGTGGTGAAATTATTCCCTCTGAGAATAACCATGACTAGGGCATCAATGTAAAAGAGAATAATATCTATCCATGGACGCATCCAAGGGTTCATGTGTTTTCTATTTCTAGCTTTAGATTTTCCTTTTTAGGTTAAACACTCTAGAATACATCTAATATTTATCATTAAATAGTTCCAGCATGGTACTCCATCTACAGATCGATTCTAGCTCCAAGGATTGGTACCGACCTTCTGCTTCCTTAATGAGTGTCCTGGAGAATAGCTTAAGTTTCTGCCAATCATTCTTGATGTTTTGTAAGGTGCAGGCATCGTGAAAGTCTTGTAGATGATTTTGTGGATTAGAGTTATAACCCACCTCAAATCTTGGGATATTGTTCATGTCCAAGTGCTTGATCTGACTATCTTTCATATGCCTAGTTGGAATCTTGACTACCTTTACAATGTTAAGCATACTTCGAGTTGCTAATAAAGGCTCATCATCATCATTATTTCATTTTCATTGATGATGTCCTATGTTATCCCTTTGATCATTGTGGGCATGATGATTAGTATTATTCCCCTCTACTCACCCCCATCATGATTGTTCCTTCTATGACATCTTTTATAACTAGAAGAAGAAGAAAAAGTAGATGTAGATGAAGAGGGCAAAGATGGAGGAGGACTACCTCCATCATGATATCTACTAATTCCCATTCAGTTACCATGGCCATGTTCATCAGTTTTCTTATCATCTTAATGGTTTTTGGATTCCTTACTTTGACTGTCATCTTTTCCTAAGCATAAATTTTTGATTATATATTATAGATTCAAAGAAACACCCTCATTACTAATAAAAAAGGGTAAGAACTTTCATGCTAAGACCCCTCAAAGGAAGCATCCTCATTATCATCTTAGTTTAGTAGGAATAAGGGATTTGTGAAACATTTTCCCTTCACATCCTCATGATGCTTCTCCTAGTGTCAATCTCACTTGCATTATGTTTCAATGAGATGGTAGTCCTGAGTGTCATAACCATGCATAATGTATTCATCTTGAAGATTTGGGATGCCCAACTTCTTAAGATTTTGAAGCAACATCACAGGCATAGATCAATCTAGAGCCATTACAATGTTTCCTTCCATATCATGCCATCGTAGTTGCTCATCTTGATGTAGGATGAAGGTGAAATCAGGGACATACTCATCTCGATGAGTATATATCACTTTGCACTCTTTTGGGATTGTTAGTTTCATATCATTTTTCCTGTGAGAAGAAGAAGACATTTTGAAAATAAATAAAATATTAGAGTGCTTTTGTGATTATATAATTGAGAATGATGTTGACTTTGGGGTTCGTCCACTGATATTAATAATATTCACTATGCCTAGATAGCACACATTTCAACAAAATAAAGTCCTCGATAATGATGCCAATGATGAGCGATCGAGATACCCCTACATCCAACCATATGAATCACAAAGTCTTCATGCACAATCTGGTCAAATTCCATGAACTCTCTAGTTTCTAGTACACTAGTCTTCTAGGAAGTAAACCTTGTCATAATGGTCATTCATTATCTTCCCAATTACACTTTTGAAGTATAAAGGTATGATTAAGTGTAATCAAGGCATATGATTTTAATCATTTTATGTTTTCTAGTTTTGGTACTTAAATAAAGAGATGAAGTAAATTGAGAACTAATGTAATTAAACTATTTAACTAATCTCTAACTAGTCTTGACATAAGCATCTAGTCCCACTTTCTATATACATCTTGAACCCACATATCCACTACTAGGTTTCCAAGCAATACACTACTAGAGACATCAAATAATAGTGCTACTAGGATTACCAAGCTAATACATGTTACATTCAAAGTAGTCATACTTGAGTATTTAATCTATTTAGCTTATCTAAATTAATTACTTAATTAGCTTAATTACTGAAAAACATTGAATAAATAACTGAAAACATTAAATGAATTAATAAAACATCTAAACTATCTAGAATGCTATAAAGTTTATCAAGAAGATCATCTTTATTATCACACACACTGTTGTGCTCAAGTCCAACAATGTTCAAAAAAAGATTCATACACTCAATGACTCCTACTATAGGAACTCAGGAAAATATTCTAAATTTCAAATGTAAAAACTACAAAAGTTTAGCTACTACTATGAATTGAATACCCATTAACATGGCTGGGAGCTCGTATTTATAGTTTTTTCTCTAGGGTTGCATCGATGGGGCCCTGTAGATGTAGTAGATGCTACATTGACGAGGTAACACCATGTAAATAGGGCCTGTTCGACGAGGGCTCATCAATGAGGCCACATTAATGGGGCCTACTGATGTGCCATTTTGATGCTCATTAATAGTTTTAGAAGATATGCTTAAGCAAATTAGCCCATGGTGGCTTCTTTTTAATGAAAAAGCTTAGGTGACTAATATGTCTAAATTGTGTAACACTTGGAGCAAATTTGGCATTATTGCATTTTCTTTTCTACATATAAATGATAGGTGGATTACATGGAATGAAGCTTTTAGCCTCTATGATTTGAATAGAAAGAGAAAAATTAATTTCTAATCTTGAGAATTATTTAAACCTAACAATAGTTTGTATTATCCTTTTCCAAATATTTTTTTAGAAAGATGATAAATATGTTTTTCTTTTTAATTCCAAATTTTATTATGATTTTATTACAAAGAATTATTTTATTCATAAAAAAATCAATAAGGATTCAAAAATACAATTATCATCACACTTTTGGATGAGTAACATGAAAGATATTTGGAGAGCTCCTACCTTTTCTAAAATTCATATTTTCTATGTTGTCTTATTCATGAAGGTCTTATTATCAATATTGGTCTTAAACACATGAAAACGTTTTTCATTTATGTTTTCTTTGTAGAACTGAAGACTAATTTTCTTATGTATTTTTTTTTTTTGAGTAGCCTATTACTCAGCATGCTTGGAGATGGGTATCTAGAATTTGTAACAACTTTTAATCAAGCATTAATGAAGTCATTTTTGATGATTAACTTGCATTATCTACTTACTTTATATGCATTTAGAAATGCCTTCAACCTCTTGTTCTCTACTATATTTGGAAGCTTTTGTGTGTAATATTATATTTTCAAATATTTCACTTTTCAACTACAGCTTCAAGCAAAAAAATCCTCCTACTAAAGGTTGAACACTTAATTTATTTTCTATAGTATTAATTTTTTTTTTGGAGACTCAAGGATGAAAACCCTTCAACTTTTGTTGCTATTTGTCCATTATCTTTGATTGATGTATTCTTTTGTCTTTAGAGAGATTTTTCTCCTTCTCTTTATAAGAAACCCTTTAGTAAAAAGTGAAAACCTATGAGGGCACTTTTGAATAATGAGAAGGCCCAATCCTTTTCAAGATTGTTTATAAAGATAAAAACATGAAAAGATATCCCAAAAACCATTGGGCTTTTTCTTTAGACTCTCTCTTCAATGATATAATATACTGTAAATTTTTTTAATATTATTATTTATTTTTTGGGGTCCTCCATCCTACCCCCCTATGCAAACCCAACCCCCCCTCCCCTCCTAAAAAAATTTCACATTATTATTTTCAATCATTATGAAATAAAATTAACCAAGCATTAGTGGAGGCATTAAAAAATGATACAGGATTTTTACTGTAACATTATAACATTGTCTTAAATAAGTAGTGATAGCATAAGAAAGAAATATCTTTCACTCATCTTTAAGGGTTCCTGATTTGTACAACTTACAAATGTGCTCTTCTCAAGGGATTAAATGTATCTTTTATCAATTCTAAGATGATGAGAACTTAATTGAAGCATGCTAATAACATTACAATACTTGATAGAAAATGCAAATGAGAGATAGTAAGCTTCTACATCTAATTTATTAGATTTAATGTGGTGTAAATTAAATTTCCTCTCGCCTTTTACATTAGATCACATAAGTGTTAAAACCTTCTTCTTGATTAGTTGGTGTATATGCTTAGGATTTTGCTACACATTATTCTAAGAGATATTCCATTTTTCTAACAATTTCATCCCTTGAAAATACTAACCATAGTCTTACAAATCCTCAAGAACTTCTTTAGAGAATTTATCTTACCTTGAGATATGCAAGCTATGAGTGTATGTAATGAATTGGCACAAGGCTTCTACTTCTAAAGGTAATATATCACATTTACATAATAGCATTAAGTAAGGTGTTTGCATCTCCACCTTTACTTAGTGAGAAGAAAAGTCTTTTATAATTTCTCAATATCTTTTCAAAGTTTACAATTGAGTGCAAGTCCTCAAAAAAACACATCCATACAATATAGCAGGATAGACGATAATTTAAAATTGTTGTTTTTTGACCTTCCAAGCTTAGACTCCTAAATCTTTCCACTTATTTTTAAAAGCATACAAAGCCTTGAAATCTTTTGCTATTTTTTCCTTGATGCACTTCTCCTACATGTACTTGTTCATATAAATAAGATCCAAATATTTAAAAGAATCTAAGATTTTCACATTGGTACCTCCAAAATGGAAATTATAATAGTTATTTCTTATACCCCACATCATCAATTTGGTTTTATCTACATTCACTTGAAGACTAAATGAATGCCAATAATTTTTAAAAATTTGTAATATATTTTATATAAATTCTGTAGTAGTGGAGACTAATGCAGCATCATCTACATATAAAAAAAGATTCAATACTTGGAAATCCAATTTTAATAACATAACTATCTTGCCCATTGCACAACCATTCCTACATTTCATCAATAAAAACACCAAAGAGAGTTGAAGAAAGTGGACATCCTTGCTTAACTCTAATTTTACTTTAGAATTAAAAATTTTTCTTTGAATTGCTCTATAATTTCAATAATCACTTTCTCATACAATCTCTGAGTTACTGCAATCAAATCTAAATGGAGGCGAATTTTATGCAAGTGAAACCATAGTTTTATACAAATCACCGAATCATATTTCTTTTCAAAGTCAGTAAAAACATAAAAACTATTTTATTAGGAATTTTCGCAAACTCCATGTAGTATCAACAATTTGTCTAAAACCTACTTGACATCTTGCCCCCACCTAGTTATCTTTAGCTTAAAAATTAATTCTCTTTTCTAGTAAAGTGCCCAACAACTTAGCAAAAATATTACTTACAACTATCCTCTTTTTTATATACCAAGATATCTTTACTAGTTTTTCAATGTTGATTTAATCCTTGGTCTGACAAATTTCTCTATGAATAGCACATCTTGCCTACTTTAATAGTTCTACATACAAACTATCTAAATATACAACTTTGCTAGATGCTATTTTTTAATGCTCTCTATGACTTCCTCAAAAGAAAATTGGAGAGGTGCTTGCTATGCAATAATAGTAGAATTATCGTCTTGTCTTGTAAATAGTTTATTGTAAAATAAGAAAATATCTTGAAAATAAAAATTAAATGAGCAAGAGACTTTATGATAAAAACATTGTCAAAACTGTCTAGGTTCCTTTCTAATGGTGTAAGTAAAATATTCCTATACTTCCTCATAAATTTCATTCTCTTGGTTCTAATCAGGAATTTATGTCTTAATATTCTGCCTTGCTTGCATGTAATTCTCATCAAACCAAGCCTTTCGAGCATCTTATTATTATGAATGCATAGCTTCCTATTTTTTTGTAAGCAAAATTTATTCAAGCTCCATATGTTATTGTTCAAAGGTCTACTTATTGTGTTGCATTTATATATTTTTTCTTAACTTTTGAGGTGAGTTTGTACTAAAATATTTTTCTATTATTATTTTTTATTATCTAAGAAATAATTGGAATTTGCAACAAAAACTCAACACAATGATGGCAAGACTCCACTAAATATTTTCCAAATTTCAACTCCTTAATAAAATAAATATCTTCATAAGAAAAAAAAAGCAAATTAATGTAAGAGCTATCTTGAGGTCTTGTGAAAGTAAATGATGAAGATTGAGGAAATTTAGCAAAGACATTGCAAATTAGAAGATCCAAAATTTTTTTCCATTCTTATTAATAGTTTTATCTATAAAATCTTGGGTCCAACTATGATCTTCAACAATGTCTAAACTACCAACATTATGTTGCCATTGAATAATTTTTGTTTGTTGTGAATCTATCCCTGCATTAAAATTTCCACAAATAAATATTGAGCCATTTGCTACAAATTCTCCAATATCTCTACCTAAAAATTGAAAAGGATGATCATAAGATAGATCTATAGAATTATACATAAAATTGAAAGCATTATTCAACATTTATTCATCTTCTAACAATTGATTATTACTCTCTATATTATTATACCTCAACATGAAATATCTAGGTTAAGACATAAGGAACTTTGATTGGACTATGTTACAATTGGAAAATAAAAATATGATATAAAAATTGTTCAAATTGAAATGGTTTAATACCCATAATTCTTGGATGCAATGGAAAATAGATTATACTTAGACTAAGAAAACATTTCTATTGACAACATGCATCCCTACATGTAAAATCCTCTCAAAAGTTCATCAATGTCTTTTGTATCTCTAATTTTTGAACAAACCATTCACTCATCCACATCATGGTTTTTTGATTTTTATATCTTTAATTTTTACACAAAATATTCATTGATCCACATTGGTTCATAAATATAGTAGGTAGTGGATACAACTAGTTCATAAATATGGTAGGTAATGGATGTGAGAATGCATGGGTATGCATACATGGTCATGTATAATGGAGTAGTATGATTGTAGAAAAATTTTGTGTATTTTGATAACTATAATTTTTGAAACAAATGATTCAAACATTTTAACCTTATTATTGCAAGTTTGTTCTACTATACTACCTATCACTAGGTGAATCACAGTAGAAAATTTTTCACTAGGTGATAGTGCTAAGTGCCCAACCTAGCTAGCTTCTCCCAATGATACACATCGATGCTCAAGCACAGGGAGAACATGCTTATAGGAAAACTCTCAACCTTTACTCACAAATTAATATATTACAACATGTATAGAAGGTTTCTCCCAATGTGAGCAACACCTCTTGTATTTATAGGCATGGGCATACCCAACCTTGCCAGTACACTCCTGTAACTAGCACTATCTCATGGAGCTCATCCTAGTAGCTCCAGAGGTGCCCCCAACACCTCTTGTATTTATAGGTGCAAGCATACCCGGCCTTGCCAGTATGCTCTTGTGACTAGCACTGCATATCTAACATGAAGTATGCACGTAACCCATCCTTGCTAGTTCTGTCTTCTATCCACTTCACCCCAAATGGCGGTAGCAAATGTGCATGTGCTACATTTGGATGAATCCATCTGTAGCCTACCTTGCATACATCCCACTTGGCTTCATGTAATGGTAACAGATGCACATGCAGTACATCTAGATGACTCAGCTATAGTCCCCTCACATGCATCCCACCTAGCTTTATCTATTTTGGTAACTCGAGTTACCCAACGCACTTGCTATGCATGCCACCCAATTTAGGTTATTGGGTGCATCCTCTTTGCCTCAACTAGTGGTAACAAATGTGCATGTGCTACACCTGGATGAATCTAGTTGTAGCCTCCCTTACATGCATTTTGCTTGGCTCCATCTATTTTGGTAACTCCAGTTACCTAATGCACTTGCTAGGCATGCCACCCAAGAGTGCACGCATGTGCTCCTCATTCATCTACAGACAACAGATGTGTTTCCACACCTAGAGTGTGTGGATCGACTATAGCTCGCACCAACCTACATGCGAGCCTTGGAAAGCAACAACTCAAGAGGTCATGACACTACCCAACTTGAATGACATATAAAATATTTTTTCTATTATATAAATATGTGTACTTCTATTCCACCCTTATCTACCAACAAGTCCTTGATAGCTTACAAGAGTGAAACCAAAGGAAAAAAATATAGTTGGGATAATTATCCATTGACTAGTTCACATATGTATCTATGAACAATGTAGATAAGATTATGGTTTCCTTTCATTTTTGAAGCTCAAGAAGTAACAACTTAACTTCTTCCGTGTTGCGAAGTCTCAATCATTTGTTTGCACCTTTTGCACACTAGTTATGATTATGATGAGGCATTTCTTCTCAAATTAAATGCATTTGTCTTTTTCTTGCTACATCACATTGTCCTTTGAAGTTACATAGGATTGGCATAACTCATAAATTTGTGTGACACCTTACGAAGGTTAGGGTGGGACAACCTGTTTATACATCTAAACACATGTGATAGAACCAAATGTTGATGGTATGCTACTAACATGATTAGCCAACGAAATGTTAAAGGTAAAATGCTATGGTTAAAGTGCCAAACTATATGGAGGTACTCGGTTCATCACACATGTGTAGAAAAATGAACATTAAGTACCAAAATCGCAGCAATGGATTAGCTACCTATTGTGCAATTCAACAGGTTAGGGTTAACGCACTTTTGTTCATGGTTCTTAACTGAAGTTATTGGTAGCTCATGCTTATTGCATTCGAAGTTGTAAATTTTTGAAGTGGCAACCCAAATACCATATAATTTCAGTTATGTTTTAAAAGCTTAATTGGAAAACTCTAGTGAAAATTTTTCTTGCGAAGGTGCAATGGATTTTTCAAAGAAATGAAATATTTAAAGGATATTTTGTAGTAGATATCCTACACCATGCAGCACAGTGAGACCACGATGCAATTTGTATATGAATAAATGACCCACTTTTCATAGGTATTTGATGAGTCATGAATTTGTTGGTTGTGATATCGCATCCACGATATCGCGTACGTGATATCATAGCCTTGCCGCAATATCTCATACGTAATATCGCTGCCTACCTCAATTTCTATAAATAATAAGAAACTTTCCTTGTTCTATGACTTAGTTCTTAGTTCCTTACCCAAAATCTTGCAATTTTTCCTTCTTAGAGTTAGAATTATTTCTCAGTGCATGCCCGCAGTGTGGTGATTGTAATTGTACAGCATCCTTATTCGAGGGTGACGTACTTGGACACACACATGACTGGAAATAAAGATCAAGATTACTTCATCATTGCAACATTCACTTACTTTAATTATTTAACTTTTATTGTTATTTATTACTTTCTTAGTTAACATCTCTTTACCCTAAACTCCTATTAAATGCGGAATGAGTACGACTTGAGCAAGAGCATTTAAGTGTGACTACTTGGCAATCCAATAGCATACGTAGGATCTGCACTTGGTAATCCCAGTGGTAGTTGTGCACGAGGTCCAAGATGTGTATGGATGATTGAGGAATAGATGCTCATCGCACTTAGGCCTTAGATTCTCTCTCACCCTCTCTCTCTTAGCTTAGTTAATATTATTTTCCATCATACTCCAGAGTAGTACTAGTGTAGAAACACATCATGCACCTCACTATGGACTAAACCATACGTGACAAAGCTAATATTAGTCCAGGTGGAAAGACAACAAATTGTGACCTACGAGTAACTATCTAGATACCACAACTAGCCTGTCTGTGGAGTTCGAACGAATCATGCGTGAAAAGCTCATATTCGTATGGTTAAGTGTAGGGGTACCTCACCACTCATTAGTATTGGTCAATTGAAGATTAGTTATCCCATAAAATTATGTATGTATTTTGTTAGGATGGTTTAACAACACTTTACTTATGGAACATTAATGCTTCCATGATGGAGGAAAGCACTAATACTACTTTATTAAAGGCCATTGGGGTTCCTTGCCTAGCCTATAGAATGTGATTTGCCTACCATCTAAGTAATCCAATTAGATGCAAATAAGATCCAATTCAGTTATAGGCATAGGCAAGAGGATCCTCAGTGAAGCTTATTTGGATTACAATTCATGCTATCAAGGCTATAATCTACTTTTAAAGTTTTTGTTTTTGTTTCTAACTCTTCTTTATGCTTTTTGTTGTATCTTAATCTAGCTTCTTGTGATGCATTAAAATTTTTTTCTACATTAAGTTATTTCTAAAATGTTTTAGTTTTTTGTATTCATTATAGTTTTATAGGTTTTAATTTTTGATATCTTCAAATTTTGTAACATTACAAATTCAACTGTAATTTATATTTACATAGCTTTTAAGATTCTGTTGCACTATTTTTTTTATTATGATCCATAAAGTCTAACAGTGGTATGAGAGCAAGGCTTTGTTTCTATTTTTGCTTCTTCTGTAGGTTTTGCTACTGCTGCTACAGCATTAAAGCCTACTACTAGTTTGAGCTTGCATTTTCATTGCCTACTTGCTTTGAGTGCATTTTAGTTTGTTTTGAGCTTCTCTTGAGTCGTTTGGTCCACTTTGAGCTCTTGTGCCTTAGACACTTTGCATTTTTGTCTGGATTGAGCTTTTGTTTGCACATATTGGTGTTTGTATTCCTTTTCAAGCTTTACATCCTAGATTGAGCTTGTGTTTAAGAGTTTTGGCATTTCTTTCCAGCTGTTTTCATGCTTTTGTTACCTACAGATAACTATATCTTATTTGGATTGATGTTTTCCTTTGAGAGTTTGTCTCATCTACTCTAGTTTTGAGCTTCTAATTCAATGCGTTGTCCTTGTACCTATATTAAGGTTTTTTTCCTTTTAAGTGTCATGGTCCAGTTTTGAGCTTTGGCTCTTACCTAAGGTTCCCATTTGGCTTTGAGGTTTTCTTTGCCATTATTTTTTCCTCTACTCATTGTTGATGTAAGAATTTGATCAAGGAGGCAAACTAATGCATGACATCCAAAAGGAGCACGATTTTGCAAAGTTGTTACTTAGGGTACCTTGCTAATGAGCATAGCTAGCCTGGGAATAGTCTTAAGTGGAAAAGAAAATGTGATTGATAATTTTAACAAACATTAAATTAAAAAATATTAAGTTACTTGCAAGGACAAACAACTAAAAATAAAATCATTATATTAAGTGAATGATAAACAAATAACACAAGAAAAAGAAAAGAAAAGAAAGAACTTTGCAAGATTGTTCATAGTTGCAAATAACTGACAATAGTACATAGCACCACCCATAGGTAGCATCGACAACTTGTGATGATGACACCATCTAGTAGCAACTAATACCAGCAACAACAAGAAGCATCCAAGTAGCAACTAATTACACATACAACACTACACAGTGAGTTGCACGTAGCAATAGTAACACTAATATGGAATAGGAGAAGGGAAGGGAGAAGAGAAGAAGAAAAAAGATATGGAAAGCAAAAGAGAGAAGCCTAAAGACTTTCCTTTCTCCTATTTTGATGATTTCCTCTTTATCTATGTGTATTGGCTTTTATAGCCCTTATGTTCTTTTCCTCCTTATTTTTCTCTTAGGAAGTGCAACTTGGATGCCATGTGTCTTATGAAATGAAGCATGGGTGCCATGTCTATTTAATGCATAGAAATTTAAGATCTTCCGTATCTCAAAATCTTTACAACTAATCTCCAAATATGCTTGGTGATCTCAAATCTCTTTGCTTTCCTCTACACTTGACACCTACCCAAGTAAAAATAAAGAAATCAATATTTATGAATAAAATCATAAGAGAGAAAGCATACACATATATATAGACAAATACATGCAATAGGTGTAATATTGTAGACAGCAAGTTATTGGCCAAGTTGGAAGCAGAGAGGATTCTAGCTGAACAAGTTAGTAAAGAACTGAAAGAGAAACATATATCTACCAATATAGGTACTGACTTGGGTGAGACGCACTCTGCTATTCCCTCTTCTTTGGATCCCATGAGGGCCGAAGAGGATGAAATGAACATTGAGACCACTGATGTTGCTAAGACCTCTCTTCCTCAAGAAGAGGCTACAAAGGATGCTACTAGTGGCTGGGAGCAAGTTAACTATAAATCTTATGCTTCAGTCACACGAGAAAATTCTATATTCCGTGATTTTTCAAAAGGGCATCGGTCATCATTTGTAGCTAATGCTACACAACCAGTAAGTAGAAAACCAAATGCTCATCGCCCCTTAGTCACTAGCTTTGAGTCTAAAAATTCCTTTAAGGCTTTAGTTGTTGAGGAGGATCCTCTTCTATCTTCCCATTCACAATGAAGTGTTGCTCATGGAATGTTAGGGGCCTCTCGGATCCCCGACGATGATATATTGTTCAAGATTATATTCGAAAGCACTCTCTAGATGTTGTTTGTATGCAAGAAGTTAAAATCCAAGGATTTCATCTTCAAACTAGCTGTCAGAGTATGTTTCCTAATAGTTATTTGGTCTCTTCTCACCATTAGCTAGGAAAAGGGGGAGCTATTTTCTTAGTCCATAGTAAGTGGCAAGAGTTGATTATTGATCATGGTGGTGATAACCTTGGGCATTGTTGTTGGGTTCAAATTAAGTATGCTACTGAAATCCTAGGGTTTGTTTCTATCTATGCTCCATCTACTCTTAATGATCGAAAGCATTTGTGGCATTGGGTTGGACACAACTTGCCCTCTGCGAATTGGATCATTGCGGGTGACTTTAATATGGTTGAACATATGGAAGATAAGATCGGAGGCCGAAGAGGTGGCTTGGATAACACGGAACTACCTTCTTGGATTTCGTTAAAAAATAAATTGAAGTTGCAAGATGCTAATGGAGGATACCCCTCTTCTAGCACTTCCAATTGGTTTACTTGGAGCAATGCTAGACAAGGGGATTCCTACATCTCTTCTAGGTTGGATAGGGTCTACTTATCGGTAAATGCTCCTATTCATCTAACCTCCACTACTGGTGCGCCTGTCCAAGCAGACTATACCCAAGTTTTGTCTGACCACTATCCTATACTTTGGTCTTTATCCTCTTCTATTTGCTCTCAATCTTCTAATGACCTTTATATTTTTAACACTACATTTCTTCACAATAACTCTCTTTGTTCTCTTTTGATGCAAATATGGAATTTGCATCCTAAACCCCTTAGTGAAGATGGTTGGATCAATTGGTGGACTGATGCTTGTACGCGCATCCAACGGTTTTCCAAACATGCGGGTAAATTGGTGGCTTCAAAATTAAACACTCATAAGTCCCATCTTCACAAAAAAATTTCCTTCTTGGAAAATTCCACAAATAATGGTGTTGCTACTAAGGCTCAAGTTTGTCGCTTGCAAATTGCGAAGGCAAACTTGCAAATGATGGATCAGTATGAAGCTCGAGGTGCTCACCGTCGAGCTCGTCTCTCCTGGTTACGTATGGGGGACCAAGCTACCAAAGATTTTTTTTGTCTCCTTAAAGGAAAACACTCATCTCCTAAACTTTCAGCTCTTAAAGTTAATGATACTGTCATCACCTCCAAGGCTAACATTCTCCAAGCTTTCTTTGACTTTTATTCTCAAATCTTTCAAAAAGGCGATATCGATGCCAATGCAGTTAATATGTGCTTAGCAGCCATCAAACCTTTTAATCGTTCAATTTTTGGTGAGGCTTCTCTTTTATCCAAGCAAGACCTTAGCAAAGCTTTGCAACAACTACATGATGGTAAAGCCCCTGGTATTGATGGTCTTCCCACGAAATTCTTTAAAAAATTCTGGCCTACTCTTCAAGATACCATGTATGGTGTATATAAGGAAGCTCTTCGAAAAGGCTCCTTTGGTAAAGTGATCAATGCTGGTATTATCAAGCTTTTACCCAAGTCAGGTGATACTTTGTGCATAAGTAACTGGTGCCCTATCACCCTTTTAAATGTTAGCTATAAAATTGTTGCAAAAGCTATTGCCAACAAATTAAAACCTTTTCTACCTCATCTTATAAGCAAAGAGCAAACTGGTTTTGTACAAGGTAGATATATCTTAGACAATGTAGTTACCGCTATTGAAGGTTTGCATTAGGCTTCTCTCACTAATCAACAAGCCCTTCTTCTCAAGCTTGATTTTGCAAAAGCTTACGATATGCTTGATTGGTCCTTTTTACGTAGTATAGTCAAGCATCATAATTTAGGTGTCGTTTTCAACAAACATATCGATTTAGTTTTAACAGAAGCCTCTTTAGTTATTTGTATTAATGGAACCTTTTCTAAGGATCTTGAGCTTCAAAAATCAGTTCATCAAGGATGCCCTTTAGCTCCCTATCTTTTTATCCTAGCAACTGATGCTCTTGGAGCTATTCTACGATCTCACAATGATTCTAAGAAGTTAAGAGGCATCACTTTGCCTCAAGGTGGTAAGGACCTAGTTTATAGCCAATTTGCAGATGACACTTTTCTTACATTACATGAGGACTTTGATAATTTTAACACTGCCTTGGAGTGTATCGACATCTATTGTAGAGCCTCAAGAGCTAAAATCAATTGGAATGAAACGCAAGCTATTCACTCTAGCTTCTCTCCAACCCCTACTTGGACTTCTCACTTCAATATTAAGTGGCTTTCCCCGACAGATGTCTTCACCCTTTTGGGCATCCCGATAGCTTTATACGCCACTCCCACTACTTTATGGAATAATGTGGTGGAAAAAGTAAAACATAAAGCCTTGAAATGGGCCTCTAAACCCTTATCTCTTGCAGGCAGATTTATTGTGGTGAATCACATTCTAAGTTCAACTCATGTTTACAATTCCTCCTTTATCGCTCCTTCTAAGTCTTCGTTTCAGAACATCAACAAAATTCTTAGGAATTTTTTATGGGGGGATAAGGACACTCATAAAGCCTTTCATCGAGTGGCTTGGGATATTTGCACCTTGAGCAAGGAACATGGAGGTTTAGGCCTCACCTCTATTGAACACCAAAGTATTCTATTGGCCTCCAAGTGGATCATCCGTTGCATGGAAGGAGATGAAGCTTGGAATATTCTTTTTAGACATAACATATCTTCTTCTGGTATTCACCAAAGATGGGAACAAACTCATTGGATTAATTGGATCATTAGTGGAGGGTCACATAAGATCATAGGTTCCTTTTTGTTCAAACAAATCTGGAGATGTTGGAGTCATCTTAAAGGCCATTTACAATGGAAACCCTCCGAGTTAAGCCTATCTTCTCTATCGACCCACTCTATTTGGTGGTCTCCCTTTTTTAAGAAGAATTTCGGCTATCTTTATGATGAATTCCCTCATAGAGCCAACCGTCTTGCTGCACATAATCTCCATCACGTTGCCAAATAATTCACAGTTAGCAATGACACTGTTACCCTCTCTTGGCAACATGCCAAGGTAAAATGGGGATTTCAAAGAGAGGACACTCCCATCTACGAACATATTAAGCATGTTCTTACAAACTTTGGTGTTCCTAGACAACAGAACAACACTCCTTGGTACGATGATTGGTTCTGGCCCGATGGCTCACCTTTGCGTTCTTTACGCAGTGCTAAAGCCAAATCTTGGTTTCACGCACCAGACTTTCAACTCTCCATCCTAAATAGACGATGGGGAATGCATCTTGAGGATCATCAATGGAGAGCTATTTTTCATCGAATATGGACTTCCAAGGCCCAACCTAAGCATTGCTTCCTTTTCTGGTCTTTGATTCACCAAGGTCTTCCGATTGGACATCGGCTTCATTTTTTAGGTATCGATTACCCTAAATGCAACATTTGTAAAGCTGACGATTCCTTTGAGCACGTTTTCTGGGATTGCCCATTCTCTCGTCAAATTTGGCAATGGTGCCACTCTCTTCAAATCTCACTTCCTAACCATGATGTCAATTTCCCTTCCTGTATTCTCAAAGATGATTATGTTAAGAATTTTGAATTGGGAAGAAGAAGAGGTGATGGTTGTGGAAATTTATATACCAAGGGCGCTGACAAAATCAGGGTCTATGATACAGAGCATGGTGAGGTACACATCTCGGGCAGCACTATCTAGCACTCAAAATGAAGAAGCCTCTATTCCTGCTTCTATTTCTATTTGTAACAAACAAACAAAGAAGAAGAAGAAAGCGGTGGTTGCGTGTAGAAAGCACACGAGCATAAGCGGCAGCGGTGATAGCATTTTGTGCTTTACAGATCGCGTTGAAAGCATGTTTCATTGAGAATCTTAGACTGTAAATCCTAGGGTGCACAGATTCCATACAGTATTAATTTACTTTAGTTAACTATTGTTTACCCTTAGTTACAATCATCCTAGGAAGTAAGGATAAGGTCCCCATTCATGGACGATGTTGATGTTAACATCAAGCCCCAACCAAATCAACAAAGAAAACATCAAGCATTCTATCAAAGTTAATTTATACACTAAATATATACTATATCATAAATATATATATTAGTACATAATAATTATGATTATTCTTAGATAAAATGTAAACCTAATATTACATGCCTTTAGAAACATACCTAAAGAAGCTAATTCAAGGATTTAAGAATTTTATTAAGGGACATAAATAGACTAAGGTACTATCTTGTATCTCCTCAATACATACGTCAACAAATTCAATCATGAGATCCTTGGTGGTTTTTGTTAAAATAATTGAACCAATTATTATTATCATGATTTTTATTATTTTTATTAAACAAAAGGGAGGAACTCTAGTTGTGTGCCATCATTATGAACTCAAAGAGAAATCACTACAAATCATGGTCAATCTTTGCATTCTAACAGGGGGATGCTACCTCAAATTCTTTCTAGCACATCGTGAATTCCTCACATTGAGTTATCTCACCACAATCCAGGATGGATCACCATATCATGGAAATCACTTAAAATTATACATGTCATCTTAAAATAGACACAACCCAAAGGACAATGTCATGCCATTCAAGTCAACCTCAAAGGTAGCACCACAAAATAACTTATATGTAATAGTTAATTTAATAAGATATGATTCTTATGACCTAGCCTCAAGAAATTCAATTTTAAATTTAATTAATGAAGAAAGAGAGAATTACAATGATTCCCATAATCTATAGATTACCCTTAATAAAAAAATCAATTTCTAGAATCCAAATATTTATTAGGTTTACTTCTAAGGCATGTACCTATATGGATACGGACCTAAAGCTATATGTTGTGCATGATACTACGATAAAATATGATATAAATACAATATGATGAAATGCATTTTTTAAACTATGTATGATATCTAATGCAACCTTTGTGGATATATATATATATATAACTATAATTTATTAAATTACTAATCTACTAGGTGTCCACGTGAAACACCAGTGTAAAAATGTTTAAGGTAGAATGCATTGAAATTTCTAGTGAATTTGTTACCTTGAAGGTTGTCTATCTTGTAAACACTAGGGGCTACAACCTTCATAATTTGATATGGTCCTAACTACATTGGTGAGAACTTAGTTTTGGGACATTTTTGCCTAGAATCTCTATCTCTTTTCAAGACTAAATCACCTATTTGAAATAATTTAGTGGCAAAATTTTTATCAAATCATATTTTAATGGTTTGATGATTTGACAAGTTTTGTAGTACTTTTAAATGTTTAAGTTCAACATCCCAATGATCATAAGATCTAGCAATGAGACTTTCATTAGGATTTAGCTAATCCAGAAAGAACTCATAAGTAGGGATTTGTAGCTTGATGGGTAATATATATTTTTGACCATAAACTAGTTCATACAAGGTGGTCTTAAGAGATTCTTTATAACAAATACGAATCATCCATATATCCCATTTTACTTTTTCATTCTAAGATTTTGGGTTGTCATTAATCATCTTTTTAACTCCACCTAGAAGCTTCTTATTGGAATATTCTGCTAGTCCATTTCCTTGAGGGAATTATTCTATGACACATTTGATTAGGATTTTATTATTCATAGCCCATTCAATGATATTTATTGAGATGAAGGTAAGACCATTGTCAACTGCTAGTGCATATGGATGTCCATATCATGTTATGATAATTTCCTCAAGAAATTCAATAACCTCACAAGATGTAGCTCTTCTAGTTGGTTTGGCTTCTAGCCAACATGTAGTGTAGTTAGTTGCCATTAAAATAAATTTATGTTGGCTTGATGATGGTGGATATATGGCTTCGATAAAATCAAAAGTCCATTGTGCAAAAGGTCTTACTTCAATGATGGATTAAAGAGGTGCTAAGCTTTTAGGATCTCTTCCTTTGAACATTTGACATTGGATACAAGTTTTTGATATATTATAGGCATCAATGATCATAGTTGGCCAGTAATAACAAGCCTTTGTAATCTTGTGACTTAAATATCAATAGCCTAAGTATCCTCCATCATGTAAAATTTTTACCACATCATTGGCTTCTTCTTTGTCTAAGCACCTAAAAAGAACTCCTTCAAAGTTCTTTCTACAATGACTACCATTAATCATGGTAAATTTAGAGCTTCTGGATATTAGTAGTTTACACTTGTACCTAGGTAGGTCTAAATGACAATGATGAAAAGTTAAATAATATTTAAGATCTTCCTACCAAGGTTCATTTAAGCGATTTGGTGCAAATGGAACTGATTCATTATTTTCAAGTTGTAACACATGTATAGGTATGGGTTTAACCTCAAATGGGACTTTTGGTTTTTCTAGAGTTGATGCTTAGGCTATTAGTTTTTTTTAACTAGTTCCTTTTACTAGTTTTGCTACCTTTCATTGAATTTCATATTCTTGTAATTTCATAATCCATTTGGCTCTTTTTTTGGAGGATCTTGAAGCTTTGCTAGAGCAACAATAGTGGGATCTAGAATAATTATGATAATCTTCAATTTTAAAAAGTAAAATAAAAAATTATTTAAATCTTTAACTATTTCATATAGTTTTTTTTCTATGGGAGAGTATCTTAACTCATCATCTTTAAGTGGATCAAACATATAAGTGATGGGGCATTCTTCTTGATTAGCTATCTCTGAAGTTAAAATAGCATCTACTATATGATCACTATAACTTCAACTAAAATAATTTTCATACCAGGGAGTGACTAAAATAGGAGCTTCAACTATAGCTTCTTGTATAGCTAAGAAAGTATTTTTGCATTCAGCAGTCCATGTAATGTCCTCATCTTTCTTTAGCATTGTGTTAAGAGGTCTTACTAGTTTAGTAAACATAGGAATAAATCACTTGATAAAGTTAATCTTCCAAAAGAAAGCTCTTAAATATTTCTTGGATAAGGGATAAGGAATTTGTAGGATAGCACTAACATGTTCAAGATTAATAGAAATACCTTCTTTTATCACACTATGTGACTAAGGAATTTTTCACTTTGTACATCAAATATGGATTTCTTAGCATTTAATGTTATAGAATATTTTCTACATCTCAAAAATATATTTTAAAGATCCAGAATATGGGTTCCTTTATCACATGACAAAACTATTAAGTCATCTAAATAGATAATTGTATTTTTCTTAATCATCCCTTTAAAATTTTTCTTCATGGCATTTTGAAAGGTTGATCCTGCATTCAATAATCTAAAAGGCATTTTGGCACATTGAAATGTTCCCCATTTTGTTATAAAGGTTGTTTTATCTTGAACTTTCTTATTCACAAGAGTTTGATTGTAACCTTAGTATCCATCTAAGAACAAGAACATTTGTGCATCATTTACCACTTGAAGTAGCTCTTCCATAAGTGGAATTGGATAATTATCTTTAATGCAAGATGCATTAATATTTCTAAAGTTAATGCACAATCGTATCTCTCTAGATTTCTACATATGGGAACTAAGTTTGACACCCAGCTAAAATGTCACACTAGATATATGATTTTAGATTCCAAGAGTTTATCAATCTCGTTATTCATTAAGCATTCAATTTTAAGATTCATTGGTCTTAATTTTTATCTAAAAAATTTAGTTTTAGGCCTTACTAGCATTTTTTGGGTAATGATAAATGGATTATAAACCTTTAAATCTTCATAGGACTAGGCTAAAACATCATTGACTTCATGTAGCAATACGATTAACATACCATTTTCATTAGAATGTAAATGTTTATCTATTTGAATAGGGTATTCTTCATTTTTCTTTTTGATTCATGCAATTTCATATTATTCTAATACTTGCCAATGTTTTTGTTGTAGGATCTCAATATCATTATCCATTTTCTCAAATTAAGCTTTCTTGGGAATAGCATTAGGTGAAACTTCATTGATAAGGATTGAGTCATAGGTATGTGAAGTTTCAAGAATCTAATCATAAAACTCCCCTTGACTAGTAATAAAATGTGTAATTTGATTATCATCATCAAACACTTGTAAAGATAGCACATTATCAAGGATGGAGTAATAATCAACCTTTTTCATGATGATTTTTGAATCCAAAGCTGCATAAGGAAATGGAAGATCAAAAACACAAGCAACTTATGCTAAAGCATCAAGAATGTGGTTTTCATCTTTATGGACATGTTCTAATGTGATAAGATCGAAATCCTTGAATAATTATAACACATATGTCTTGTATGCTCTCATTAAAGGATTCTTATCTTCATAAATGTTGTTGATTTGATTCACAATAAGTTGTGAATAACCGTAAATATTTAACTTTAAAAGATCAAAGCAAATGGCATACTTTAGTCCATGGATTAAAGCTTCATATTTAGCCATGTTTTCTATCTTTGGCATTGAAAAATGAATGGCTTTAATCTTTGGAGCCTACCCAAGTGGAATTAACATAATTCTAACACCACATCCTCATTTTGATGAGGCTTCATCAATCCTAAGTATCCATATGTTCAAGTTATTGAAATCCCAAAAGTAAGCTCTTTGATCAATAAAAGCATTGTCATCATCATAAATTGGATTATCATCTAAGGATTGAATAGTGAGGATTTCATTAATGTTCTTTTCTTTACCAATTCTTAGAGGATCACCAAATAGAAAAGTATTTTTTTCATGCTAGTGGAAAGATCATGTGTCAATGTGAAGTTCGAAAAGTTTTCTGTAAGTTTGGTAATAGGATGTGACATAAGTTTGAATATAGGGGTTTATGTTAGGTAAGGAGTCATTCATTGCATCTAAATTTTCATCTAGATTATATTCACAAAAGTGAAGATCAATGATTCCAACAAATTCTTCACTTCTATCTATTGATGTAACATAAGATTCATTGGAACTTAAGATGACATGACAGTGGAAAGGTTCTCTAGGAATTATTACATGTTTAAATCCCCCTTTGATTGGAAGAAGGAGTTTTGAGAAATCAGAAATAAAGACATCCCCAAATTGGACATTGAAAGTACATGAGAGAAACATGCCATAAGTAGGTTTCATATCAACTACTAAGATGTTTATGTGACATGAAAAATTAGGATATTACTTTAAGTGAATTTGGATGTCTTTAAGTGATCCTACTACAAGGATGTTGGATCCATCAAGTTGGATAACACTTCTTGATTGGAGAATCATTTATTCTTCTAAATTTTTACATACCTAAAGAGGCATTACATTTACAGTAGCTCTTGAATCCATTAGAAAATTATGAGCATTGAACTTATCAAAGCAAATCCAAGGCTAGAAACAAGAAGGACATAAACCCTTGGATGCTACTATGCACTGTTACTTCATTGTCCTGGACATAGTTATTTGCAAAGGGATCAACTGTGCCATCTTGTGGATGGGCTTTGGCATGAAATGAGAAGAACCCTTGGGACTTATGCCCAAGGAAGACTAACCGAGCTTAGGTCCCATAAAATTCAAAGACTATTGGAGCAAGTTGCTAAGGAAGAAGGTGAGCTATGAAAGAGAGAAAGTGTAGAAGAGTATAACTGAGATCCTTTCCTTTAGAAGAGGGGAGTAAGATTTTGTAAGGATGAAGAAGAGTCACCACTCGAAGATATGGTGAATAGGAAAAATTTGCCTATCCAAAAGATGACATTAAAATTTTTGGCATAGGTAGACCAAATGTGGGATTCCCTAGACAATAGATTTCAAACTGTTCTTAAAATAATAGAGGAGTCTAGCGAGAAAGGTAGTGAGAAAAGAAAAAGAAATAGGCTAAACATGCATGTAGCAAGGGTAAGGGCAAAGTTTCCATCATTAAAGAGGTTGTGGATTCAAAAATAGACCATGATAGTGCATGTGAGATATGTCAATATGACCATCCTAAGGGATGTTGCCCTGTAATCTCACATCTGCATGTGAGAGGTCGTGGTTTATGAAAAGTTTAGCATTGCATGCATGAAATCAGTGTGCATAAATGATTAACATACAAAGATGCCTATATGTAGTAGCCACAAGATAGGAAGACACCCAGTGGCTGATAGTTGATCAAGAAAGTAGTTCACTCATATGTATGGAACCAACTAATGGTTTGACTTGTGCTTACATCGATAGCATAGATGCATTAGAGCAAGTCCACCACCAACTTTCAAGTCTTAACCTTCAAAATATCAACTGGGGAAAGTTGGAAATATCTAAGAAATTTAAGTAGGAGCCCTCGAGCTGAAACCATTGCCCACCAGTATAGAATACATGTTCCTTAAAAATGGAAAATCGGTAATTATTAATGCTAAGCTTGCTCCTCAATAGAAAGAAGAACTACTGAAGGTAATAAATAAATGGTTGGAAGCGTTCACTTGGTCATATCTCAAATTAAATGGAATAGATCCTAGGATATGCCAACATAGAATTTACAATGACCCCTCCATGAAGCCTCGAAAACAACCACAGAAGAACTTGAACCCAAAGCTAAAGCAAGTAGTTAAGGAAGAAATCGAACAACCTCTCAAGGTTGGGTTCATATATCCTATTACTAATAGAAAATGGGTTAGCCCCTTAGTTATTGTGCCTAAAAAAGAAGGCAAATGGAGGATGTGCATAGATTTCAGGCTACTGAATATGGTAACATTCAAAGATCACTTTTCATTGTCATTTGTTGACCATGTCTTGAACACCATCGCAAGGCATCGCTACTATAGTTTTCTAGATGGATATAGAGGATATAATCAAATACAAATAGCCCCACAAGACCAAGCCAAGACTATGTTCACTAGTCCTTGGGGAAAGGTTGCATACAAACAGATGCAGTTTGGCTTGTGTAATGCCCCTGCAACATTTCAACGACTAGTTCTAAGCATCTTCCAACAATAGATAGGAAATGGTGTAGAAGTATTTATGAAAAATTTCTCCACCTATGGAGAAAACTTTGATCAAGCCTTGGACCGACTAGAGTAAGTGTTAAAAAGATGTTTAGAAACCAATTTGAGGCCCAACTAGGAAAAAATCCATGTGATGGTTCAAGAAGGCATAGTACTAGGGCACAAAATCTCACATACAGGGATAGAGGTAGACCCCAAGAAAATCAAAATTATCCAAGGAATTACTCATCAATCGAAAACTGTCAAAGATATTTGGTCATTCCTTGGACATACTAGCTACTATAGGAGATTTATTGAGAACTTTCAAAGGTTTCCAAACCATTGGTGGAATTAACGAAAAAGGATGTACCTTTCAGGTGGATGAGGGAATGCGAATTAGCTTTCCAAAATCTAAAGCAAAAGCTTACGGAAACACCCATTCTACAAGCTCCTGACTGGTCCAAATCACTCCATATCATGATTGACACATCCAACTATGCCTTAAGAGCCATACATACATAGTTAGATGACCATAAGTGTCCTTATTACATCCACTGTTCAAGTAGAAGTATCTCTAGTGCACAACTTAACTACACTACCATAGAGAAAGAATTAATCATTGTAGTGTTTGCACTAAAAAGGTTTAGACACTATGTATTGGGATATAAAATATATATACATAGAGATCATAGTGTAATAAGGTTCCTCATGAATAAGCCAATGGTAAGCCCTCATATCATACAATGGCTTGTATTCATACAAAAGTTTGATCTTACGATAATCAATCGTAAAGGCATCGAGAACATAGTTGCTAATCATTCATCTTGGTTGCGATGGAACAACAAAGAGGACAAGTATCCAATTTCTAATTATTTTCCTGATGAATTCCTCCTTGCTGGTGTTGTGAATAATCAATTATCCACGGAGAAAAATTGATACAATAACATTCTTACCTATCTCCTCACCCAAAAAATACCACAAAAGTTAAACCTTAAGAAGAAACAACAGTTTCTTCATCAAGCCAGGTACTTTATGGAAATCAATGGGCAACTTTATAAAGTGTGTCCCGATGGCTTGATTTAATGATGTATTTCTGATATAGATCTACTACGAGTTCTCCAATATGCTCATGAGGGTCCTTGTGGGGGTCATTACACAAGGAGAAAAATGGCCATCAAGATCCTACTTTTAGGATATTATTGGCCTACATTGTTTTAGGACACCCATCAATTCATCCAATCTTGTGAGTACTATCAACATGATGGGGGAATAACTGTTAGAATGGAGGGTCCACCACAATGGATTCAACCATTACAACCCTTTAACATTTGGGGAATTGATTTTATGGGGCCAATTACACCAATGTCCAATGAAAAAGCTTATATTATTTTTGTCATTGATTACCTAAAAAATGGACTAAAGAAACTGTTGTTAAAGATTGTACATCATCTACAGTTGCATGATTTGTTCAACAACAAATCATAAATAGGTTTGGTATGCCATGTGCACTTATTCCAGACAATGGTACACACTTCATAGGTGCAACTTTTAGGAAATTAATGCAACACTTAGAGGTTGAGCATAAATTGACTACAC
>MNCI01032981.1:26447-37481 GCA_015680685.1 Gnetum montanum | reverse complement strand
TTACTACCCACAAAAATATCTACAATATTGATGTTAAAATATTTATTTATCACATTACATTTAATATAAATATTAATGTTAGCATAAATTTCTCCTAATTCTATGTATAACTTCCTAACTCCCTAACTACATAACTTCCTCCTAACTTATTGCGCAAGTAACCTTCTAATTGGTTGGCCAAGTTACTTGGGAGAGAAGTTAGGTGAGATATTTTTTAAATATGTAACTTCCCTACCTATCTTTGAACCCTATAAAAAGGCTTTAGGGGTCAAGGAGTTAAAAGAGGGATGGGGGAGCTCAAAATTTGGAATCTCAATTCTAAGGGGGGAATTTTGAAGGATAATTTCGAGGAAGGGACTTTTGGGAGGTCTCATACATCACACTTTGGAAGGCTACTAGTTAGCACTTAGGCTCTCACTTGAAGACACTTTGGGGTCTTGAGAAGAGCATTTGCAAAGAAGATTTGTAAAGACGATTACTTGTAAGATGGCTTGCTAGAGTAAAGATTTCAGCCTCTTTGTCATGGTCCTATGAGTTATGTATTTTATTTTTTATTTTGTTTAAATTTTTTAGCTAATGGCTTAGATAGTATCATCCTTGGCAAGTAATTTTGGGATTTTTAGATTTCTCTTACTGTTCTTGTTGCCCAATAGAAATTTCTATTAAAATTTTGCCATAGAAGCGCTTGTGTTTAAAAGCCTTAAGAGCATTTTAGTAGTAAATTTTGTTATTGTGCAACGTGTGGAAACTGCTATTGGGATTTTTGTAAGAGATCCTCTATTTGTAGTCACGCCGTTGAACAATTCAGTAGTCGAGAGGGTTCAGAAAATATTTGGTATTTTGATGGGACCAGAATAGCTTCCTTTTATCTTTAAAGTGAATTCTCGTGGTATTTCAATCAGAAATTGTTATGTATTTTAAAGGTTCTGTTTGAATGCAATCATTGACATCTATTATCTAGTCAAAATGGAGTCTCGTACGTGGTAGTTTACGCAGCAATTTTTGGGAGAATAGTAGGATTGTCTAGAAGAAATTGCTTGTTTGAGCCTTGGAAGTTTGAACAATTCATAAACATTGAATTTGGGATAACTTTATTGTGAAGTGTTTACTCGTGTCATTTTACCTTGTTTAAATATTTGAGGTCTACACAAATCTGCTTTCTTTTCTTTTCTGCTTATTTCCATCGAATCTTGCTCTATTTCTAGTTTTCTTGTGGAACTATCTCTTTCTCTGGGGAAAATTAAGAGTAGATTGCGGAGTTGTGCTCAAATGTTTTTGAAAAATTTTATTTGTTACAAGTAGGTATTTTAAGGACTGCATAGACTAGGCAGTCGAACAAAATAGAAAATTTTCAACAACTCACAGTACTTGGCAAAGTTGGCTGAATCTCTTTAAAGTAAGTCATTTGTAGTTTACACACAACACAATCGTTACATTTGACATAACCACACGCCGCAATAGCACACACACATACTCACATTAACTACTGAGTTTATTTGGAGGTATCTAGGCCTTGGTGTTGCCAGAGACTAGCAGGCACCTAAATCCTATTCGAGGACACTCATTGGCGGTTGCGTCCCAAATGGTCGCCAACACATAAATTAGGAACACATCATACACCTCACTCTAGACTAAACCATACGTGACAAATATAAATACTAGTCCAGGTGGGAAGACAGCGAACTATGACCTAAGGATAATTATCTAGGTGTCACAACTAGTCCGTTTGCAGAGTTCGACCTAATCACACGTGCGACGCTCGTTTCATATGGTTGAGTGTAGGGGTACCTCGCACTCATCAACATCAAAAGGCAAGTTTGCTTGAACCTTTGCACAAAGGAGGTTATAGCAGTCATGTTGCTAGGCCAAGCCCTCAGGTCCCTGATTTTGGATCTTGAGGGATCGATGTGTTTCCAGCGTCGGGTTGAGCGGTTGTTCAGCACCAGTGGTGGCTTGAACCATGATGGGAACTTTAATGTTGAAGGCGTTAGTAGCAGTAGTTGCAGAAGCCATTATTACTAAGCTAGACATTTTTACAAATGTGAAAAGCAAAGAAATTGGAAAGCTAAATAATTTTGTAGATGAGAAAAACAAAGGAATTAGGAAGCAACAAAAAAAAGGCTTTATGCCTTGCCGAGCTCCTGGGGAACCGTCGAGGTGACCGATCTATACCACACGATGCATAAACAACCGCAAAAGGTTGTCACATTTATGCTAGTTCACGATAGGGTATAGAACGTGTGCAAGACTACCATAGGATAGGCAAGTCAACTGGCTACTAGAGGCTTTATGTCTTGTAGGGCTCCTGAGGAACCATCGAGGCGACTGATTTGCACCGCACAATGCGTAAAAAATCACAAACGAGTTTCAAGTCTATGCTAATGTGTATTAGGGTGTAGAAGGCTTACAAGATAACCATGACATGTGGAAAGGGCACCAAAGGTCCTCCTTCTAGTGCCAAAAAACTATAGCAACCAAAAATGTCGGTAGCTGGAAAGAACACCGACGGGTCGTCGGTCATTGATAGTCTTAACACCATTTCTGTGGGAGGGCCGTACTAGATGGAATGGAAATGGGATGCCCTGAATGGTTTGGTTGATTAGATAGGGACTTAGTCGGTGTCAATATAACCTTTTACAACGTGTGATTTGAAATCAAAGTTTATAGCATAAAAATGATATTTTAAACATAAATGATGTAGGAAATAATGTAAAATGCAATGATAAATAGGAAAGCAATGTAGAATGAAGTTAGGAAAGTGAACCACTTCAAGATTATGCATTTACTCTATTGAGGTGGATATAATTGGTTGCGCGATGCCGGGAAGCACAGAGATCCCAAAGGTAACCAGGGTGTTCAAAGCAAGACAGTTGCATGCTTGAACGTGGACTCAGGAGTCGACAATGCAAAATGCTACTAAGATGGTAGGGAAAAGCAGAAAAAAATGTCAACTGAGAGTGCTAAATATTTACAATGTCAAACAGAAAGCTTACAATGCTCAAGGTTGCAGTGTTAACGTTTTTTTGCTTGTTAGCCAACAAAATTGTTAGTTGACCAAAATTGCCAAGAAAACCTGACCTAGACCTTGTTGGTCATTGGGATATTTATAGGATTGAGGGCATGTGAAAGATGCAGTTTGGATGCCACATACCCTGGGATTATGCTGACCTATCTATGCTGCATGTGCCTGCATGACCATTGGGCGAGCCTGCCATGCCATAATTACGAACCTGCCACATTGTAATTACACTGTCAAAGAAACAGTGTGATTAGGTGGAGTGCATTGATGTAGTGCAACTACTTGCCATGCTTTTCTATGCTTTGTAGCATAGCATGTTTGGCATACTGTGGCATCTTATCACGTTGTGCTACGCTATGCAGTGTAATGTAGCTGCTGGTTCAGAGCAAAAAATTTTGTTGTGTCCCGCTACATGTGTTGGAAACCTTTGCAGTGTTGTGACTACTAGTTGCATGTTTGCTATGCTATGCTACACTACGTAGCATATCATAGTGTAGCAACTTTCCTTAGTCACAGAAAAGTCTCCAATATGCAAACTTTGCCTTTGGCACTGTGAAACTTATGAACTTGCTGATCCCGTCCTTTGAGATGCCTTCTGTCACTTCCATAGAATTTCTACACCTCGCTGCGCCATGTAACTTAGCATAGCATAGAAACAAACATGACTTTATTTTGCCAAGTTTTCCACTTTCTGACGAAAGGAGAAATTGCTGAAGGAATTAAAGTTAGGCAAGGGGACTGACCATCCAGCTTTTGCTACGCTGCACTACACTACGTAGCATAGCATAGTGTAGCACATTGCTTCTGCAGGCATCTTCTGAAGTCTGCTATGCTACATAGTGTAGGGTAGTGTAGAAAAACTCCTTGACTTAGAAAACTTGCTGAAGCATTTTGCATGTTCTGAGCATTGCTAGCAATTCTACGCACCGCTCCTAAAGGTGTTGTCAACTAGATGAACTACTTAGGTGGGCAGGCTGGAGGATCCATTTAGCCTATTGACACCTTGGATAGAAAACATGCTGAACTCGAAAATATAAACATCAGAGCATCCATCTCCTGAAGAACTGCTATAACACTGCGCAGATTGCAGAGACCTAGTGAAGCAAGGATGTCTTTGAATTTTGGGGTGTTTTAGGGCTCCTAACATCTCATCACTTTGTATGTTGATCTTTACCTCACTAACATGAAACATTAAGATAGTTAACTTTTTTTCTTCCTTAGGTGAAGGTGGTATCATCACTACATGAATGGAATTTTCATTGGTAATAATATCTTCATTGGTAGAAATTGAAGTTAGTATCTTAACTAAGGCCTTACGGTGGGTAGAGTAGATCATGACTAGGTCATATAAGTTTAAAGAAATATTTTTCTATTTACTATATCAAAGTATATCAATTCTTTTGATATATGTGATATCAACATATCACTTTGTTAAGTCTTTGTTATCATAAGATATTCCACAATTGATAGGTATTGATAAGATATTAATTAACATCAATAATTTGAACATATTCTAAGGGAAATCATATAGATCTACATTGCAAGAATCAATTGGAATTGATCCAAATTATATCAATATTGACAACAACTATGATAGAATTTCATAACATTAAATCAAAGGGATTTGGAACTCATCATAGAATAAAGATATCAATCCATAGGATGTGACAAGGATTAACAATTAAGAGACATCACCATTATAGTGAGGAAAACATTTGGTGCTAGATTACCAAAGATCCCCACTAAAATAGTTTAACTCATAATCTACAAGCCTTGAAAAGGATCTACTAGTGCCTCTAATAATCCAATAGATCACTTAAGAACTTGAACATGTATTATTGAATGTGAATGAAATGTAAACGAATGAGGAAATATTCATGAAATAAAGCCAAAACCAATGCACAATTTCAATAAATATAGAAAAAAATATAGCACAAAACTATCAAAAATCTATATTAAATGTTTTAAAATGATGTAACAAATGGATTACAAAAATATAGATTAGGGCTTTTACAACTTGTAATTCCATCAATGGGCTTGGATTTTGATGCAAGAAGTAGGATGTGTTCTGTAGTCACCTCTTACAAATTTGTTATTGCTTAATCTAATTGAAAATTATATCTTAATGGATGCTATTAAGAGTTGATGATGGTCATCATGGACTCCTAGGCATCTGCACTACTTAAAGGTCTTAGGTTTGATTTGAATGCAAAATGTCAAATGTCATTGCAATGAAATAGATCATTATTTAAATAGGTCTTGGGTTCCTATCTTGTTACTAGTTAATTCTATGATCATTATTGATATATTTATGGCACATTTTTTCATACTTGTCATGCAATGTATGAATAATTTCATCTAATTTTTGTTCCTTGATGCTATCTTTGTATGTTGCCCAGCATTAGCATTAAAGGAAATGATGCTATATTTGTAGGCTTTCTAGCATCAATGTCAAAGGAAATGATGCTTTCTTCATAGGATGTCTAACATCAGTGTTAAAGGTAATGAAACTATGTTTGTAGGCTATCTAGCATCAATGTCCAAGACAATGATGGTAAATTTTATAGGGAAATAAGACAATTCTATTTTCCTTTATTTTCCACCAAATTAAAAAGAATATTTACTCTAGAATATAATATGGATTTCTCTGGGGTGTTTCATTAATCCTTCTTTCATGTTTTTCTTAGAATTGACCTAAGAGATATCAACAAAGAATGTAAAAGATTGCTATAGGTTTATGGTCAACACTTTTCTCTCTATACTTGGTTTGGTAGCTATCAAATTTTACCAAAGAGTTATCACAATGATGAAATAAGGTTGCAATGAAATGTCAAGGATTTGGAATGAAATTTTGGCTATAATGATTCATGTGGTATGGTCATTTTGGTTAACAAGGAATTCAAAATGTTGACATCATGGTAATGGCATGGATGTGACATGTGATTTTTACAAAAAAGTATCCATGTTTCATTTTTGAATTTTTTGTTACTTGATGATGTTTTGGATGAACCAACACTCCTAAATGTTGTTCTATAGGTCCATAGTGCATGTATAAGGTGAGCATTCTTCCTAACATAATCATTGTTGTTCTATATGAGGTGAGGATTCTTGACATTGTTGGACAAGCTAGTCGAATCTCATGCATTGAGATCATGTAGTAACTTACTATCATGATGAGTTGAACCAATGTAATGACTTCAAGCTTCATCCTACAAGAAAAAATCCCAAAGGATAAGAAAATAATCCAAATAATACATATCATTATAAGAGATTTCATGAGGCCACATGAAATAGTAAGAAGAATATAGGTCACCACAAGTTACAAATGGTACAACTTGAGAAATATGTAGTTTTTTTTCATAATTTTTTACAAAGTTTATAAGTTCATTTGTTATGCCAAAAAGAAAATACAATAGACAAGAGGTCACACAAGATCACTTGTTGTAGACTATAAGAGTTATTTGTATCATTCATTCATTCATACTTATAAACATAGACATATAAACACCATATGAAAAATAGGTGAGCATTACACATAATAAGATTTTAGATAGGAAAGGTTGATCAACTTTGGCCAATTCATTATCATCCATGTTTATCAGTCTAAATGCTCCATTTCTATAGGCTTATGTAACCAAGAAATATTTCTTCTAATTGGATGAGAACTTGTCTACATGTTTGCGAATGACCTTAAGAACAAGGTCTCTTTTCTTAACTTTTTTTCTATTTGGATCATGATGTATCTATTATTTCTACCTCTCATGATACTATTCAATGTGAGAAATGACTTGTATTTACTACTCTTTCATTGAATCAAGGTTGATTATATGTAGCTTCTTATTCTGGTCATCGTTGATGAAGTAAAATAGAGCTACCATTAGTGATGGAATATATAACTCAAGAGGAAAAACAACTTTAGATCCATAAAAAAGGCTATATGATGTGGCATTAGTTGCAATTATCAATTTTGTTCTATAGGTCTGTAGTGCATGTATAAGTTGTTCATGCCAATTATGTCTACTATTTCCTAACATAGTTTTAAGCAAGTTTATGATGACCCTGTTGCTCGCTTTGTATTATCCATTAGCTTGTCAATAATATGGTGATGAAAAGAAATGTCTAATGTTTAATTATTCACAAAAGGTTTGTGTTTCTTTGCTACTAAAAGGTGGTCCATTATCTATGACTATGGTTAATGGTATGCCAAAATGAGACACTATAAAATCTAATATGAATTTATAGACTTTTTAAGATGTTTTTCTTCTCAAAGGAATAGCCTCAACTCACTTTGTAAAATATTTAGTTCTAGTTATGATGAAGCTTTGTCCCATGGAAGACTTAGGCATTATCACTCAAATAATGTCTATTTTCCATTGTTGAAATGGCCAAATTATTTGAGTGGTATGTAACTTAGTTGGTGACATGTGTATTAAGTTGTATCATTTATAGGTACCACAAATTTTAACCTTCTACATGTAGTTACTTTCCATAAAGGATTAATACTACTCTCATCATGTATTCTTTGTGGGCATGCCTCTAGGTCCTATATGTCCTCCACATACACTTTCATGGATTTGCTCAAGCACAATTTGAGCATCAATTTTGACCAAAAATACTAACAATATGTCATTGTAGAACCTTCGACATAGTGTGTTATTAGATACAATGACATATTATTTGGATCTTTTATGTATAACATATTTTTAAGAAGCAATTAGGTTCTATGGAGATTCATCATGAATTATGTAAAATTTGATATCATCATACCACTGCTTTCGAGGGTCGATGTTAATAGTAGGTATGAATATTCCTTCTATATTCTACATGATCGAAAGAGGAAAGTTATCCATTAAGAAAGGTAACTTGCTAAAAAAATCTAGCACATAATTAGGGCTAAGATTACAATGGAATCAACTAGTGTGTTCTTGGTTTGAGCTATATGGTCAATGCCAAGATCTCTAAATTGTTGCATGAGTTTCATAGCTAGGGAATAGTAGGATTGCAAATGTTTGGCTTTACATGAATAAACTTTATTTGGTTAACCACTAGATGTGAATCATCTTCCATAATCAAGCATTTGATTCCTTAGTTATGAGCTACCATCATTCCTCTAATTAATCCTTCATATTTTGCTACATTGTTGTTACAAGGAAATTGAAAATTATAAGTAAAAGGTTAGGTCTCACTAAAGGTGGATATTATGATAGTAGTTGCACTGGTCCCATGAGGAGTTCAAGCTTTTTCAAAGTGCATGATGGTCTCATAACCCTTGAATACCTCATTAACAATGTTAGTATGCTCATTAGGGAACTCAGGATCAATAGGCACATTATTCTCAACTGGGGAAGCTATGAGTTATGTAGCTATAGCTTAGCCTTTGGTTGAGGTCTAGGATATGTAATGCAAGTCAAAATTGGCTATTATCGATTTATAGTAGGGTATTTATCTACTTTTTCATATGTTGGTTGTTATAGTTCTCAAAATATTATCTTTTCATATGACATTAACTTAGCTCCTAAAATGGTAGTGTCTCCACTTCTTCAAGGAGAGGAGTAGGATAAGGTAATCTTTTGTAACCTTCATATATCAGGTTTCATAGGCTATTAATGCATGGCTAAGGTAGTAAATGGATAATTTTGCTTCATTTTCTCATTTTTTATAGAGTAAAAAGGTAATGGATGTATTAGAGATTACAAGGTAAATGTCAAAGTGTTTATGCTTTTGTGGTAAATACAAAGCAAGTAATTGGGCCAACTCATGCTTTATATTATGAAAGGCTTATTGAAATTGGGTAGTCCAATCATAGTGAACTTCATTTTTAAGAAGGTGTTGCATGGGCTACATCTTATGTGTAAGCCTTGGAATGAACCTACAGAAAAACTACAATCTACCATGTAGTTCCCAAAGCTCCCTAAGATTAGTAGGTACTTTCAAGCTAGTTATGGCCTTAATCTTATTAGGATCAACATGTATCCTTGCCTCATATACTACAAAACCAGGAATTTTACCAATTTTGATGTCAAATACATCTTAGGATTAATTCTAGGTTCATGCTTGAGACATTATTGAATAACCTAGTCAAAGTTAGTTGCATCATCATTCACGGTTTTGGACTTGATCACTATGTCATCGACATAATCATTAAGTAACCCTAGAATGTAGTCACTAAATATGTAGGTCATCACTCATTGATAGGTTGCTCCTAAATTTTTTAGACTAAAGTTGAATACTATTGAATTTGATAGCTTGTGCTCCATACTCAGCTCCACAATCTAGCTACTCCCCAACATTCAACACCAAAACTCCTTATCTATTTTTATCCCAAATCTATAATGTTGTTCACTATGGGGTAAGGTATGTACTTGACTTTTGTTGTATGGAAAGTACTACACTAAGAGTCTCTTATGCTTAGGTAGTTGCAAGTTTGCTACAAAATGCTCAAAAATTACTCAAAGGCTACAAATGTTCTAGGTTGTCCATGGTTCTAGTTCTTAAGAATTTCCAAAAAGCTTTAGTAACTCTAGAATTAGAGAACCTATTATGTGTGTTCAAGATTAACTTTTATATATCACATGGTTGTTAATTTTTGGTTACACATTCCTATCATGATTACTAATAGATTGGCATTAATTTGCAAGTGTAACAAGCCTTTAACTCCGATGTAGTTTCAATTTATGATAAGTTTTGATTCCCCCAAGACCATCAAAATCATGTTGGATATCATAAAGAGTATTTGACCATTTCCAACTACTCTTACATTAATTCAACTATGCTAGCATTGTTGGAACCATGATAAAATGTTGGAGTAATGCTAGAATTCTCAAACTAACACTAGTCTGGTGAAGCAACCAAATCCCCAACCACTACAATGCTAGCTTTGTGGACCAACACTAGGATTTGTAGCAACTACATTGAAAATTGTTGGAAAGATAAAAACCAGAATCCCCCAATGCTAGATGTGGATAGTTCCAGTGTAGTTATAGTTATAACCTTCATAAAATCCATGAAAATGGAAAATTTGGTAGCTCCCAAGGTATTTCAACATTTTCATCCTCAAATGTAGACATGTCATGACCTTTTCTACATAACAAGTGAGGCTACAAAAAATTATGAGGAATTTTTCAGCCCCAAAAATTAAAGTATGTGAGATTTCATCTCATGGATTACAATCTTCACATTTTACAATAAAATTCCAACCTTGGGATTGATGGTGAAGGTTACAAGTTGGAACATGAGATTTCTTGGTGGTGTTTCATTGGCCCCTCTTTGTTGATGTTTGGAAGATTAACACAAGATACATCAACATAAAAAGAAACACCACTACATGTCTGTCACCGACATTTCCTCTCCACACTTGACTTAGTAATATCGAACCATGCCAAAGAGTGCTTGTGATGATGAGGTGAGTTTTTGATAAAATAATAGAGAGTAAAGGTTATATTTGATCATGAGAAAGTGTTCAAAGGGACCAATAATGAGTTCCACATGTTGACATCATGCCTATAGTATGACATTGATATTTTGGATTGTTAATGTGGTCTCCATGCCTCATGCCCCAAAGTGTTGTTCACTCTATAGTTTTTTTGAGGAACCAACCCTTGGCTCCAAGGTTCCTTTGGTGATTAGGTTCCTTATTTTTCTTGTTTACAACCATTGATTTGTCTTTTTGTCTTCATCAGACTTTCTACATTTTGGCAACTTGCTTTTCAATCTTCATTTTTTTTCTTTGTAGGGTGAAACTGTTGGCGACCGTTTCGGAAGCGACCGCCAACGAGTGTCCTCGAACAAGATTTAGGTGCCTGCTGGTCTCTAGCTACACCAAGGCCCATATACCTCCAAATAGACTCAGTAGTTAATGTGAGTATGTGTGTGTGCTGTTGCGGCGTGCGGTTGTGAGAAATGTAACGATTGCGTTGCGTGTAAACTACAAATGACTTACTTTAAAGAGATTCAGCCAACTTTGCCAAGTACTGTGAGTTCTTGAAAATTTCCTATTTTTTTCAACTGCCTAGTCT
>MNCI01032981.1:4572-15698 GCA_015680685.1 Gnetum montanum | reverse complement strand
CTCCCTCCCGCGATTTGTGTGCCACCGCTACCGAACTGCTCCGTCCGTTATTTCTTTGCCACCGCTCTGCATCGGATTGGCCCAAGGTCATGATTACCGCCATTGGTTTGTTGCTAACGTCGCCCAAACCCTGCCGCTGCTTTGCTACCGCCTTCTCCACGTCTTCCGCGTCCTCCATGGCTGTGTGTCAACTATTGAACCCCCACTAACGCGATTGCATTTGGAACAGCTTTTTCGCGGAGCTCGACATAGTTACTAACTTGCTCATATCAACGGTGCACTGACTTGAATCTGAGAACCTTCAGCAATGGTGTCTTGCCCCTATTCGTGGACATCGTCCAAGTCCGGTGCATTCGTATTTTTGTTTTGCAATTTTTGCTCATAACTGTCCGAAGTTGCAGGCAAAGACGTAGGCGTAGCAATCGGCTACGTTCTGGCCCTGCTTTATTCATTTTCTATAGTCTTTGGCCAGGAAATTAAGCTTAATATGAAAATAGAACAAAGAAACCCTCCGTGGCAAGTGTTTGACGAAATTGCAAATAGAATATGGAGTGATTTCTGGCATTTTCTTGGTCAATTTCAGCAGCAAGCATCACTACGTTTTTGTTACCATTGATACTGCGTTTTTCCTTTTGTGTTTAACCCTGTTTCTGCAAGTATTCAGCAACTGTTTCTGTGCTTTGTTCAGTGCCATTTTGGAGGCCCTCTCTAGTTTCTTGTCATTGCAGATTTTTGTTTTTATTTTCCTATATTTTTCGGTACAACAATGGTCACAGAGAATGGGGATTCCAGTGGCAAAGTGCTGGGGGAACCTGTTTCTGTCTTTCTACATGAATGTTTATTTCTGCAGAGTACACTGCTTGAAACTGTCCTGTGGGATAATGGGTTGCTATACTACCCTGGTCTCTTACAATAATATAGAGCATCTCCTTCATTTTGCAGCATTTCACTTTTTCCTTTCAAAGAAAAACATTTTACTTACAGAGAAATATATTCTTAAATTTTACAAATAACTTCACCCTGCCCAGACTACTGAACTTGAAATATTCATCTATAAACCTCAGTGAATTATAAAGTGATTCTGTATTTATCAACCAGGGCTATGTAAGCTTTTCTCATATTTTTAAATATGAGAATGTCTTTTGTGCGCTTATTCTCTTTCTCACTAGCTGAAAATTAAGCTACTTCTTCACAAATTCTCAACTAGTTTAAGTCTACTTCATGAAATGGCCAAATGTGCCAACAGAAACCTTCATTGGGTTTCAATGCTAAGGCTAGATCTAATTTGGTTTTTCCATTGAGTTATATGTGTTACATTGAATAGACTTAATGGTGAAGCATGAAGAAGGAAATGTCACACAACCATAATGCATGTGTTAAACATAGGTCATCATTGTTATTTAGGGTAATTTTGGTACATTTTTACTATTTTTATGTAGTGATGATTCTTGATAGGCTTTAAGAAGTTGATAAAGTTATGCTCCATTGGTTTCCTCAAGCTTTTGAGGCTGCGTTGCTAGACACCTTACATAGGGCAAAGATTCTAAAAATGATAGTTTAATTAAAATATGAAAATAATGTAGGAAAGAATGTTGATTATGATCCTTTTATGTGAGCGATATATCTAAGAAAAAAACTTATATCTTAATTGGAGAATTCATAAACTTAGAAAGTTAGATAATTGTAATGACCAAAAACATTGGTGATTGGAATCACCAAGGGGTCAATAGATGAATAGCCTTAACCCCATCTACATGCAAGGGCCTTGCTAGAAATGGAGGTGAAGCACCCTAGATGGTCTTGTCAATTGAATAGGGACTTTAAAATCTACAACTGAGGTATCGAGGACAATCGAGGGGTGGCATTATTAGTTGAAATGCAAATGCAAATAACATGAAATGATGCTAAGTGTCAAAATGGTGTTTCATAGTGCTAAGTGTAGAGCGTAGCCATGGAATGGGGATGAGCGTAGCTAATGGTTTTAACTAAAATGAGAGTGTCAACTTGTGGAGACTACTACCTGAGCATAGTACAACATGATGATGCATCAAGAATGCAAAAAGATGCAAGAAAAATGTAATAAAATGCTAGAAATGGAAAAGAGAAATGGAACACTACCCCAAATGGAAGTGTAGCTAACTCAAAAAGGGTCTCAAAAGGTACATAGTATACAATAGACATAGTGGGAGTGTATTCACAGTCTCGATGGTGTCAGGTCGTGAAGTTTAGCACTTGTTGTGATGAACTGTGCCTACTGGGTTGGGCACCACGGTGCACCATGCAATGTTTTGCAAGGATGCAATGGGGTTGTGGTGTAACATGCAGTGTAGATATGCCTCTTTACTAGTGTGGTGTGATCTAGGTCACATTCATCCATGGAGCTAAGTGCTAAGATGCCAAAATGCCAAATGCTAGATGAATGTGCCAATTGCCCAACTAGTGAAAAATGGAAGCCAACCCCTAAAACACAGGGGCACATGGGTATTTATAGGGTTAGGGTTAGCCCAAGATGTGGATTAGGTGCCACATGGTAGTGTGGTAGGTGAGACAATAAGAAAAAGTTAGAAATTTTCTAAGTTTCGACACTATGCTTGTCTTGTGTTACGTGTGGGACATGGGACGTTGGCTACTATGATCATCCCATGTTACATGTGGGATACAAGATGCTAGCTGCTACACTCATCTTGCATTACATGTGGGACATGGGATGCTCCTTGGGGATAGGGCATAGCATGAACACTTAAAAGAATCTGATGAAGATTGTAATTCTTGTTCTTATTATGCTAACTACGCTCTGGAGCATAGCAAGAGGGTTGGCCTTAGGAGTTAGACAATATGTTAAATGCCTCTTTCATGTTTAGCTATCTTGATGGCTTCTTGCCTAACACTTAGGAAAAATTGGCCACTAAAATGTGTGCTATGCTGGCTATTCTCTAGAGTGTAGCAAAGCATAGCAACCCAGAAGATAGAGAATTTTCCAAACATTTTCATTCATCCCAAGCAATCTTGAAAACCTTTGGCTTGGCACTTAGGCAAACTGGCCATGGAAGTGTGTGCTACACTGGCTATGCTCTAGATCATAGCAGGCAAAGTGAGATTATAGCAAGACACTTAGAAAAATTTTCATGCAGCTACTATTAATACTTAGAAAATATTTTTGTAAAATAGTCATTGATGCCTACTATGCTAGCTACACTGGGAAGTATAACACCAACACTTAGAAAATTTTACCAAGTTTAAACACTTGGAAAAATTTGCATTTGAAGTGTTGAGGCACGATATTGGTGCTATTTTAATAATAAAGTTCTAAAATTTCTTAAAATGGCATAATCATTAAAATATTTTATTTAATGTAAAGTTATCACATGTTACTACAACTGAACATTTCAAGTAAATTTAGTAGTAATGGCACCTAGTGTTGGTTCAAACTCGAGCACCTTATGAAAATGTCTTTTAATGGTGCCATCATCTTATATCTTTTGACCTCTAGGATTGAACCCTCACATCCTTAAGAAATGATATTAGAAGGAAATGGCCTAGGTGGCCTAAGCATGGCTCATACATGTGAATAATTTGGTGCTAGGGTTTTAGTGGCCATGTACATCAAAGCACAAATGTATTTAGCAAGTTTAGAAACTCTACAATGGTTTCTCCTAGGGATAGGCCATGGGGAGTAGCTTCTACAGAGCATCAAGCTATCTAAAACTTAATTCTATAGAATTCATGGCATCTATAGCCATAAGCAATTAGATGTTTACTCAAAACCTATAGTTGAAAAGTCCCTTCATCCATGGATTCCTTGAAAGAAAAGATATTGGAACTACTATGATATTTCTTCCCTTTACTTCAAAAGAGCTTTAATGTGTTCCTATATGTCAGTTTCATAGTAGAGGATCATCAAGAAAAATCATGGCAGAAGTGTGTAGAGGTGTGATGGCTTATCACTTGTTGATGACAACACTAACATTGGTGGTAAAGTTGGTGCCTTTTTTTCCATTTCCTCATGATGTAGAATGCTGTTGGAAAATTTAATTAGAAATGATTCACCACCATGCTAATAATGGAGGTAGATATGAAGTTGCAAAAAAGTGGTTGCTACCTTGCAAAGGTACACGATATCATTAAAGTATGTTGCTAACACATCATGGATACTTGTTGGCAGTTTCATGACCATGTTTATTATTGCAATTTATATTTTCTCTATTAATCGTAATTTTTTCTATATTATCATGGTTTTATATTTCATATAGTTGTACGAACGTTTTGGTGTGGAATTGTTATAAGATGATCAAAAATAATCATGGAATAAAACCATGTTAACAATAAGAATAAAATAAAATAATTAAATTTTGTAAATGAAGTTCAAATTGAAGGGAACATTTTCCTACTGCATATGTAATTACCATAGATTGGCTATTTTACATTTGTATTTGGGTGACCTGGAAGTGAAGAAGGCAGCTAGAATTAGAGTTATCTCTATTTGAAATCCTTGTTTCATAATCTTGCTTGATCATGTAGAGCATAAACTATGTCTACTCATTAGGAAGACCTATCATGTGTCAAAAATGATGAGCTCATATTAAGGATAAAGCCTTAAGAATATTAAGATAAGTAAAATGATAAGTTAGTTATTTAAATGGGCACTTGCCAATTATGGCTTAAATTTCTCATAACTTCTTAGGGTGGTTATGAATTACTTCCCTAGATATGTGTAACACTCCTTAACTTCTCATGATTATTGTAACTACCTTAAGGCCACTATGAAAGGGGCTTCATAGGTATAATTAAGTGAAGGAATTTTGGGGGAAAGATACATAGAATAATATTCAAGGTTGTAAAGCATGGCTTGCTAAAGGCATCAATTCAGCTATCTTATTTAAATCCTAAGTTCTTTTCTTCCCATTTTATTTTAGTTCCTTGGATAATGGTTTAGATAGTATCATGCTTGACATTTAATTTTGGAATTTTCTTGGTTGCCTTTATAGCTCTATTTTGCACAATATTAGACTTATATTAGGCTTTCCCTATAAGAGCTTGTGTTATCTTAGAGTAGCATCTTGAGCAATTTAATAATAATGTCTTATAGAAATTTCCTTTTTAAGTGTAGAAAATCTAGAAAATTTTTGATACTTTTAGAAGACTAAAATAGCTTCATTTTTAAAAATGTTTATTGCCCTAATAATTCAATCTTGTAATTGTCAAATTTTTCTAGAAGATATATTTTTTTGTAATTCTTGACCAATATTAACTAGCAAAATAGGAGCTTTTACTTTATTGTTTACAAAGCATTTTGGTAATTAAATAAGAATGTCTCTTATAAAATTGCATGAAGAGCTTAGAGGGTTTGGAAAATTTATAATATTTCAATTGAATTGGAATAGATTTTGAATCATAGTTTTTTTGCATGTCAATTTATCTCTCTTAAATATTTGAGATTTCACACAAATATTTTTTATTTTCTTTTCTTTTTCTAAATCCATTGGATCTCACTTTACTTTTAGTTTTCTTGTGGAACTTTCTCTTTGGGGAAAATTAGGTGCAGATTACCAAAATTTTGCTAAAGAATTTTTGTGAAATTTTATCTATTTCAAGCAGCATACTATAGGGGGTATATAGACTAAGTGACTTGACAAAGTAGGAATTCTAATGACTCCTAGTATTGGATAAAGTTAGCTGAATTTCTTTTATGACTGCTAGTTACATTTTCATATACAAATCCAAGAATTTCAACATTCACAATAGCAAACACATACTCACTCTTAGTTTATTCTATAATCACTAAGTTTATTTGGAGCTATTTGGGCCTTGCTATTGCTAGAAGACTAGAAAGCATCTAAACATTGTTTAAAGCATACCTTCACTTCCTATGATCACCAAAGCCATAAGATTGGAGGCATAGTATTGGCGGTGACAAATGATCACCAACAGTTCATTTGGCACTAGAGGAGGACAAAATATTTGTTTCCTAAGTTCATTACATTGATAGTCCTAGCACACTAAAATATCTTTTAAGTTCTAGGATGACTTAGAAAAATTAGATACTATTTTGAGTGAATTACTAAATAGATCAGTACTTTAGGAAATAAAGAATTTTTAGATTATAAGACTCATTATTCATCAGAAGAAGAACAAAAAATGGTTTTTGATTTTTGGACAAGTAGTGGAGTAAAACAAGGATAAAAGGATCACCTCTTCTATGTAGTTTATTAGTATATAAGAGAAGGCTAAAGATATATAAGAGTTCAAGCAACAAAAGTAATTCTAATAGAATGGCAATTCCACAACCAATTAATTCTTGACAAAGAGTTACACCATTAAGGTTTGAAAGTGCAACAATATTCCTATGGTAGTTTACAAATATTTGCCTAAGCCTTTTATTCTTGGAAAAGCTTACTTAGCTGAAGAATACCTTTACATGTTTGAGTTATCTTTAACTCATGCAAATATTCAACACCAAGATCAAGTCTATAGGTTGTTTGTGGTAAATTTAAAGGATATGACCCAAATTTGATATTCAAGCTTAGCAAGAAATAATATCACAAGTTGGGATGATATGAAAAGTCTTTTCTTGGCCTAGTTTGGCAATCAATTAGATTAACAATAACTATACTATGGGCTAGTACAAGCTAAGCAAGGAGTTAAAGAGTCAATTAGAGATTTCAATATCAAGTTTCAATGAATTTTTGGGCTCTTTCAAAGATAATATAGACCATTATATGAAATGTTTAGAGACACTTACCTTAAGGTTGTAAATCCCAATATTTCAATTTGGTTAAGAAGAACTCCATACTTTCTAACATTCAATGACTACTTTAGTGAAGCTATACAATTTAAAAGATAGTTGAACTTGAATAATGAAGAAATTATCATAACTCAAAAAGGAGGAGAGAAAATGATGATTCCTGTGCAAGATTTTGCTTAACTTAAAGCATTACTAGGATCATATTGTATTAAGATAGTGTAAGAGTTATAAAGCAAATAATCTAGAAAATGATAGTTAATGAAAGACTTGTCCAAAAAAGTAGTGAAACTAGAAAAAGCTTTGGCAAAAGTTAAAATCAAGGAAGAAAATAAATATAGAAAATATAAGCATCAAGATACTAAGTTGGTAGAAGATGAGGATGAAAATGATCTTGCTATGTATAACTTCATTGAAATTAAATTGGATAATGAACTATCTAGTGTTCATTACACAAGCAAATCTTTTGACAATGGATCTAGTGATACCTCTTGCCTATCAAGTTCTAAAGACGACATATAACAATGAAGAAAATCGATATAATCTACAATCAAAGGAAAAATTAATAACCTCTATGCCTCCAAATGTCATTTCTTATCCATCTACCAAGAGGAAAGTTTTTGAAGCAAGTAGAGAAAAGAAAAATAAGAATAAAGAAGATTGAGTAAATAAAGTACTCAAAATTAGGATTTTAATAAATGGATGAAGAAACTAAGTTTTCATGGAGATGGAGAATACAAGCTAGTTAAGGGTCTTAAACATGTTAAGACTAATATCATCATATATCAATTATTACAAATAAGAGATAAAAAATGCTTTAGAGTCCATTAAAGAAAAAGGAAGACTTCAAGATTCAAAGTTAAGCTATGTATCCAAGATGGATAAGATAATAAAAACTAGTTATGATTGTACTCTTGATAAAGAATCTCCTCCTTTCCTTTTGATAATGAAGTTAAAGAAAAAATATTTTTACAATTGTTTATTTGATTCTAGAGCTACATCTACTATCATGTCATTAGCTATATGCAAAAAAAAAAAATGATTTGACTCTTAACCAATCTAATAAAAAGATCATCCAAGTGGACAAAAGTAGAGTAAAGATTGTGGATCAGTTGTCAAATGTTTTATTAGAAATCACTTCTAAACCTTGTATAAAACTAAGTTAATTGTTCAAGTATCAAATATCCTAGATTCATATAGTCTTTTATTAAGTAAAAGTTGGAGTAAAAATTTCTTAGGTTACATATTAACGAATTATTTTTATATTTGGCTACCTTGGAAAGGGGAACCAAATTAAATTTACATATATAGTAAATCTTTGATGACTGAAAACATTACTTTGAATGGGAAAAATAAAATTGTCGAAACAAAGGCTTTTGAATCCAAAATTTGCACACTTCAAGAAATTTATAACTTGGAAAAGGAGAAATCTCAAGATGAGAGTAAGTGGAAATTATATTTTAAGGGTTCTTGTAACTCTAAAGTTGTAGTAGCTATAGTACTTCTAGTAAAAGACAATTCCCTAAAGATATTCATGGTAGTTCATCTATCTTTCCATTGTACAAATAACAAGGATAAATATGAAGCTTTTAGTATTAGAATTAAAGAAACATTGGAAATGGGGATCAAGGTAATTACCATAAAAGGAGATTCAAGATTGATTTGTGAACAAGTCAAGGGAAATTATGTAGTAAAAAGCTCATACTTGTGGCCTTATAAATATCTTATCTACAAAATGTTGTGCTAGTTTCATCACTATCAAATAGAATATATAGGTAGGAAAGATAACTATGTAGCAAATGATTTAGCAAAAGGAGCTCCAACATTAGATGTGCAACAAATAGAAAATTATGAAGCAGTAACAATAAAAAATGAACATAAATCATTAGTACCATATAATTTAAGACATTTGCAACTATTTTAAGATGATGATCAAGTGCTCAGGTTTATGAAGAATAAAAAAGAATTCAAAAGTCAAATCACACTAGAAAAAACATCAAGTTCTAAGTATAATCTAATTCCCAAAAAGGTGATCAGGTAGAAACATGAGTTTAGTATAAGTTAGCTCATAAGAAAGGATATATAGAATTCTAATAATCAAGCTTATGAAGTAGTGAATCCTAGATCAACTGAGATATCACAAATGATAAACATCACAAAGGAAGAAAATTAATTTTTTAAGATAAAATTTGTTATTACTATTAAAGAATAATTTAGAAAATTTAACCTAGTCTTATTATGATCTTAAAGCTTTTAGACTTGATGTGTTAACACATAAAACTCCTTTAATAAATGGTTGTAAAGTGGTTAAGCAAAAGCAAAGGAAATTTAAGCCAACTATGGAAGCTAAGATTAAGAAGTTATTACAAGCCCAAATCATATATCTAGTCTAATATTCAACATGGCTTGCTAATGTTGTTCTAGTAATAAAGATGAATGGCGATATTAGCCTTGGTGTGGATTTTAGAAATTTGAATGAAGCCTCTAAAAAAGATAAGTACCCACTCCATATAATTGATGATATGTTTATCAAAGTATCTAAATGTTAGGTAAACTCCTTTCTAGATGGTTTTTCAAGCTATAATTAGATTACAATAGATAAGAGTGATAGATATAAAATAACATTTATCACAAAATGAGGAAAATTTGGCTACAAAAGAATGTCAAAGCTACCTTCCAAAGAGTAATGAACTTAGCTTTTAAAGATTTAATATGTGAGTTTGTTGTGGTTTATTTAGATGATATCACTGTTTTCTTAAAAAGAAAGAAAGATTGTATTGATGATCTCCAACAAATTTTTGACACATGTCATAGTATGCCATTTTATTAAATCCTAAGAAATGTATTTTAAAGGTTAAGTCTAGAAGTTGTTGGGCCATGTAATCTATCAAGAAGGGATTTCTATAGATAATGCACGAATTCAAGTAGTATAGAATATCAAGCATCTTACAAATAAAAATTCTCTTAGATGTTTCTTTGGAAACATAAATTTATTTAAGAAATTTATCCTTGGAGTCACTAAAATTACTAAGATTTTGATGCATATGCCAAAAAAGGATATTCAAGTAAGGAAAACATCAGAATCCAAAAGATCTTTAGTAAAAATTAAAGTGGCTATTCAAGAAGCTAGATACTTGGTAAAACTAGAATTGAAGGAAGATTTTTGGGTATCAGCTTAGAAGCTCTAAGTTAAATTATTCTAATTTAGTGAAATAAGCATTTGCGGTCACGAAGTCACTTGTACCTTTCAAATATTACTTAGAAAACTCATTGGATCATATTATGCTAATATAGCATGCAATTAAACAATTCTTGGCTTAAAATAAAATTGGATTGAAAAGAGGGAATTGGCTTATAAAGCTCCAAGGTTTTAGATTTTTAGTGGAACTATGTAAGACTATTAAAGGAATGGGATTAGCCAAGTTAATGGCTAGAGGAAACAAGATATGTGTGCTAAGAACTCATGAAAGAAACTAGTATGAGGAAATTCTAGAATTCATAAATACAAAAAGGATTCCAAATAACTTAACTACAAATTAGAGAAGAGATTTCTTCAAAGGAAAATAAATTTATGGTTAAAGTTGGAATCTTATATAGGAAGGACTTTAGAGGGATTTTGTTGAAATGTATTTACAATGATCAAATTAGTCCTATTTTAGAACAATTGCATGATCACTATAATTTGTTTTATGAATCTCCTAAGTCTACCATGAAACATATATTTTGCTATGATTTTTATTGGCCTAGTATATACCTAGATATTAGATTAATAATAGAAAAATGTTACAAATGTCAAATTCATGGGCAAAAAATCAAAAAGGCTAGAGCTCCCTTAATATCAGTAATTGTAAATACACCATTTAAGCAATGGGGCTTAGATTTTATTAGTACATTTACTCCTTTAAGAGTTGAATATATGTTTATTCTTTCAACCACTAATTACTTCACTACATGGTTTGAAGCAAAATATTTAAGAAAATGTTTAGCATTAGAAAAAAATAATTTCGTATAAGATCAAATTCTAAGTCTCTTTGGTATGCCTAAAGTGTTGGTATACGATAATGGACCTACTTTTCAATCTGAAGAATTTATAACATGGGCATTGGAGAAATCCATCTTTCTATTTTCTTCTTCAAATTATTATCCACAGGGGAATGTCTTAGCTAAATCTACAAATAAAAAGCTTATTTTCGACAGTAAAAAGTCGATGGAGGGAAATCGAGGAAATTAGGTCAATTATTTGCATTTTGCATTATGGATTGATGGTATTACATTTTAAAAGGCCATTATAACATCAATTTATAACTTTATCTATGGTTTTCTTACAAGAGTTATGAATAAGAATATAAGCTCAACCTTTGATTATGTGTAAAAGTATAGTGAGAAA
>MNCI01032980.1:0-22560 GCA_015680685.1 Gnetum montanum | reverse complement strand
TGTCCATCTTAGCCCATCTACATAATTCAAATGGTGATGCATCACGACTTAGTATATCCAAGAAAAACCTGATCATGACACCCCTTTGAAGAAAAGGGGGAAGAGCACCTACAAGTCTTTATGACAATTTGCAAGGGTCACCATCATTTCTATTTTCAGCAATGGTTTTGCCAAAATTGCAAGCATTGGCATCTCTGAGAACACAAGCAATGCAAGTGGATGAGGATTTCTAACAACATCTAGCTCTAACAATGGAACCAATTTTAGGCTAGTATGATTGAATGACTCTGATGACCAACACTAGATTAATGATGTGAATTCTTAGTTCATATTCCAGTAGAACTCTGGCAATAGGAGCTGTAAACAGAGATGGACAACCCAATGCTTCCATCTTAGGGCCCATACAATGCACATCTTTGTGGCTCCAACACCTATTCTTCCATCAATTCTTCTGGGCACCACCAACTGTGCTTGCATTTTAATCTAATGCACTCATTAGTGTCATTGTTAAAGAGTTGCAAGTTGTAATGGTATCCTCCTCTAAATTCTATGATATGGGTTTTGAATTGTGGCATTTTCTTGAAAAAATGCCTGAATGTAGCATCATGTAACATAACAATGACACTAATAATTCTATTATGTTACAAATCCATCAAAAATTTTATTAGATAACCCATGCCCTTCTCCATGACCAAGCTACCATTATGTTTTTTTATTTTTTGATATGGCCCGATTCTTATTTGTTCATTTATTTATGGATCATTTTGTAGTCTTTCTATGTAAAATATTTGGATTCTACTATTTCCATTAGAAATACTTTTCCTGAGCATTCACTTGATCTTTCATTTTTAGGAAAGATGGATACTGCATAGCCTTTAGTTCACACATCTTGTTATTGGTAATTGTTGATGAAGAAAGAAGAGGAGTGAAATCTTTCTAGGAAATGTTCATACTTAATTTTTAAGCAGAAAACATTATTGTGTGCAGATCTTTTACATTCAAGATTATAGAGTCAAAAGGCCTCCACCAAACACAGTAGGTTTTGCAAATAAAATGAGATTCCTTGATCATACCCTTATTATAAATTTTATCATTCTAAAGTTTCATAGGGAAAACTAGATCACCTAATATTAGATCAAATATTCTTTGTTCTATAATGATAACATGAGAAATAGCTTACTTAGAAACATCAATATATTTAAATTTTTCCAAACCTTAAGGTGCCATATTTAATAATGAATTCACTTGATTTTGACAGAGTTCTTGATATGGCACTTGATATTTTTAATAGCCCCCATCCTAGAAATCTCGTCATCATCGACAATGGGACTCAAAACCCATTACATCTCTTTTCCATCATTATTTTTTATTATTACTATTGTGACCTTTTCCTTGAAATTTCAAACAAAACATACCAATAAGAAGTGAAATCCATTTTTTAATGTCTACTCCATCAAATGGTCAAATGTCACAACACTAGTCATTCTTCTAAGGACAAGGAGAAGGAAAAAGATAAGAACAAAGATTAGGATAAGGACTAGAAGGCATCATTCTCCTAGTTCTCCATCTTCATCATCCTTCTCCTCATCAAATTTTGATAAGAGTAGCTACAGTAAAGATAGAGATAGGAGTAATCTAGATTAAGATGAAGATGATAAGAGGTTCCATCATGATAATAGGAACCAGAATGGGAGCCAACAAAGAGAGGAACAAGAACATCATCAAGAAAGGAGGCATAATAGAACTCATCTTAGGAGGCATGGTTATAATAAAGGCCATCATGGATATGATGATGATGAAAAACTATTTTGATCACTAGAAACATGCTAAATGTTTTAGAAGTAGTTACAGTTCCCACCAAGCATCAAAAGAAGAGTAGGATTAAAAGGATGGATATGAATAATATTCCCAAGTTTAAAGGTGAATATAATGCAAATCCATAGCATCATCTACAAGATTTCCATGATGCATGTGCCTTATAGAACATTGAAAACAACTAGTAAAAGTTCAAATTGTTTCCAAGAATACTCATAAAAGAAGCAGAAAGTTGGTACCCATCCTTGAAACTAGAATCCATTCACTAATGGAATAAAATGTTAGAACTATTTAATGACAAATAATAAATGTACTTTTGATGTCCAACCTAAGAAAATAGATTCAAGGATGGAGGTAATAAAATCATGAGCTCTTGAATATAGCCCTTGGCAGGTACTACTCTCTATTACACTAATGTCTAGGCTATGAATTCTTTCAAAGAAAGAAACTTCACCATATCATATATGGGCTTTGGAAACAAATACAAGAAACTCTCAAGGTCTATGCCCAAGGAAGACTTTCTGAGATGAGAGCTCATAAAATCCAAAGGCTAATAGAGTACGTGGTCAAAGAAGGAGAGTTGAAAAAATGGAAGAGTAAAAAATAATATAATAGAGATCCATCCATTCATAAGAGGAAGGTACATTTCTTTGATCCAAAGGAGGAAGCACCATTAGATAAAGTGGTGCTGAGAATGACCTTGCTAATACAAAAAATTATCTTTGAGATATTAGCTAAGGCAAATAAAATGTGGTACTCTTTAGGTGAGTAGTTTTAAACTACTTGAAAATTATAAAGAAGAAGGTAGAGTAGGGGAGTAGTGAATGAGACAAAATGAGAAGGAAAGATATAGATAAATGGTATCATTAGTAGAAAGGTAAGGTTGCAATGGTCGATGAGGTTGTAGATTCTAAAATAGATGATGATGGATGTGATGTCTACCAATATGAACATTCCAAGGGATGTTGTTCTGTATTGTTGCATCTACAAGAATTTGGGATGTATGTCTTAAATCCAAAATTTGTAAAAACATAGCTACCCAGAAGATTGCCTTATCTAAAATGCAATCATAGGTTGTAGTTTCACCAAACATAGTATTATACAAATGGAGTACCACCTCAACCTCAGGAGCAATATCAGTAGTGGAAAACTAGTAGCATCCTTACTAGTTGTAAAATCTCTATGGATATTATGTCCCGCAACATATATCTCCTTGTGCCTCTACAAGCCATGCTTCTTTCACTTACCACTATTGCTATCCTTTAGAATATCATGAAACCCATACTCTATGATTTAATTCTTCCTTTACTTATCCTCCTCTATAGCCATCACTAAACTTTGCACAATCCAATACTACCTCCTTGCCACCTACTCCATCTATTCATGGTGCAATTCCACCATATCCACAATAAAGAAATTTCACAAGGGCCATTAACTTATAGCTAGATAACCATCCAAGTAGTTTTGAGCCCAAATATTAAACAAGGACTTGCTTCAAGATCAAAAGTCCACAAAAACTCTCACAAACACCTACAACTACTAATCCTAAACCTACCACTTCCAAAACTATCCTCAAGCATCCGTTAAATCATAAAGCCTCTACCATTCACATTGCTATGTTGATCAATGCAATCACTAATTGAATTAAGGCTAGCCACCTTCTCAGGAAATGATATGATCCTACGAGTTTCCTTATTTATTTGCAAATCACAAGGAATTATCCATGGAAGGCTCTACTAAACTCAAGTTCTAGAGTAAATTTAATCTCACAAGAAATATACAAGACCTAAAACCTACATCCATTAAAGAAAACAAACATTAGATTGGACCTTAATGATTAGTTTATTACTATCTCCTTGGAATTAGTGAAGGACATTGTGATCACCATCTATGGGTGGTCTTATCTTGCAAACTTCCTAGTGATTCATGTGGATAATTGCAAGGGGAACTTCCCTATTATCATGGAAAGGACTTGGCATAGCATAATTGACACCTAGATGGGGATTCAAGGCCTTTTCTTAGAAATCTCCAAGATAAATGAATTTGATAAAATCAAGAAGAAGCAAGTTCCTTGCATTGCATACAATGACCCAGGATGCTATTACATGCAAAAACTATGAACCATGAAGAGCAAATCCATCAAATCATGAAATAAATTTGCCAAGGCATGTAATATTCAAAAGTTCCTATTTGTAGAAACCACAAAATAGGAAGATGTCCAATGATTGATAACCGATAAATGGGTAGACTCAAAAATATGGATGGAACCAACAGAAAGCCTGACAAGTCCTTACATTGAGTACATGAATTAAATAGAGTAGATCCATAGCCAACTCTCCCATGCATAGACTGAGATGGATTTGAAATAGTTGGAGATCCCAAATCAGTTTAAGTAAAAGCCCCTTGAACTGAAGACCTTACTGGCTAATCTAAAATATGCTTATCTTGATAATAGCAAGCTAATAATCATATATGTTAATATTTCTTAAGCACAAATGAAGAAGCTGCTAAATGTGACCAAAAAATGGCCAACATCCTTTACCTAGTCATATCATGAACTAAAAGAAATAGATCTAAGGATATGTTAGTATTGAATTTATATAGACTCCTCCATCAAACCATGAAGGCAATTACAAAGAAGGTTGAATCTCAAGCTAAAGCAAGTTGTGAAGGATGAAATTGAACAACTTTTTAAGGTAGGATTAATTTATCCCATTACAAATAGTAAGTGGGTTAGTCCACTCATCATCATACCAAAGAAATATGATAAATGGAGAACCTACATAGACTATAAGATATTGAACATGGTAACTTTCAAAGATCATTTTCCATTACCGTTTGTGGACTAGATGCTAGATACTATTCTAGAGCATGGCTACTATAGATTTTTGGATGGTTATAGTGGCTATAACCAAATCTAGATAGCACTAGAGGACCTAGCCAAAACAACCTTCACAAGTCCTTAGGGAACTTTTACATACAAGAAAATGCCCTTTGGCCTATGCAATGCTTCTACTACTTCCCAACAACTGATGCTTACCATTTTTTAGTAGCAAATTGGTAACAAAGTGAAGATCTTCATGAAAGTCTTCTCCCCTTATGACACAAAATTTGAGCAAGCTTTGAACCATCTTGAGCAAGTACTAAAACACTACTTGGAAATAACCTTAAGGATCAATTAGTAGAAAATCCATTTGACAATCCAAGAGGACATAGTCTTAGGATACATAATTTCAAAAAAAGGGATTGAGATGGATCTAGAGAAAGTATGGGTCATGCAAGGAATCATCAAACAACCTAAAACTGTAAAAGATATGAGGTCATTCCTTGGACACACTAGTTGCTATTGGTGCTTCATTGAGAACTTCTCCAAAATTGTCAAGGTACTGGTGGAGTTAACCAAGAAGGATGCACACTTTGTCTAGATTAAGAAATGTTTTCATGCATTCTAGAAATTAAAGCAAAATCTCATAGAAACTCCTATTCTATGTGTTCTAGATTGATTAAGACATTTCCACATCATGAAAAATGCATCTAATTATGAATTAAGAGTAGTGTTCACATAATTAGATGATCAAAAATGTTCATATTATATTCATTATGCAAGAAAAATCATTGTTGTTACACAACTAAATTATACCACCACTAAGAATAAGCTCATGGCGATGGTATACTTAAAAACATTTAGGCACCATGTGCTTGGATACAAAATATTTATATACATGAATCACAGTGTTATCTACTTTCTAATGAACAAGCTAGTAGTGAGCCCTCATGTCATATAGTGATTGGTAATTTTAAAGGAATTTGACCTTACAATGATGGATAGGAAGGGAACCGAGAATGTGATTGCTAACCACTTATCTCTATTGTGATGGGATGGTAAAAAGGATGAGAAGCCTTTATCTAATTAATTTTCAAATGAACTCCTATTTACCAAGTCCCTTGATGTTTAGACTTCCAGGGATACCAATTGGTATGATGATTTCCTCTTCTATCTTCTAATTGAAGAGACTCCACAAAAATAGGATAACAAGAAGAGACAATAGTTTCTTCACTAATCCAAACATTATATGAGAATCAAAGGTAACCTTGATAAGGTTTGTGCTAATGACTTGGTGCAATGGTATGTATCTAATGTTGATAAACTGTGAATCCTCTAGAATACTCATGAAGGTGCTTGTGGGGATCATTATGTAGGTAGGAGGATGGCCATGAAGATCCTCATGATAGGGTGCTTCTAGCTAACAATCTTCAGGAATGTTCACCATTTTTTTCATTCATGTAAATGTTGCTAGAGAGATGGAGGAATGACAACTCAAATGAAAGGACCTCAATAGTGGATCCAACCACTAAAGCTCTTTGACCTTTGGGGCATTAAATTCATGGGATCCATCACTTCCATGTTCAATGAAAAGGTGTACATCATTGTAGCTATTTACTATTGTGCTAAGTGAACTAAAGCTACCACAATTACCAATTGTTTGTCTTCCATTACAACATAGCTTGTTCAAAATAATGTGGTAAATAATTTTGATATATGAAGGGAACTTATTTATGATAATGGAATTCATTTTATAGGGAGTAATTTTTGCAAGCTAATGCAATGCTTGAGGATGCAACATAAACTCTCAACCCCCTATTAACTCCAAGCTAATGGTCAAGCTGGAGTTACTAATAGATAGATAACATGAATTCTAACATGTACAATAAGTAAATATGCTAATGGTCAAGCTGGAGTTACTAATAGATAGATAACATGAATTCTAACATGATATAGCACAATGATAATGCCTAATGATACTAAATATGCTAAAAGAAAATCAACAAGTAGCCCTATCAATGAATGAGGTGTACAAGGCACATTCCAAATAATATCATGATGTCAAAATAAGAAAAGATAAATTCCAACCTAGTGATAAGATCCTTTACAATAATCCCATGCATGTATCACAATGTACTAAATTCCAAATATTATGGGAAGGGCCTTATATCATTCATGGAAATTTTTCTTTTAATACCATGATCATCTATCATTCTTCACATCTAGAAAAATCGATACTAGTCAACATCTAATAAATGAAGCCATTTCTAGAACTTAGAGTAACCAACAGCACTAATGCCTCTAAACAAGCAAATTTTATTTTTCATATCTTCTCCTTTCAACTCAGTCATGGGGGAGATGGCCATCCATATTGACATCTTCTAAGAATTAACTTAAATTTTCACCTTTTTGTTTTACATCATTCTTCATATGTTTTTCATTTTCTTGACTATCTTATCAATTATTTTATATTTTTCTTTTTCTTTTTTTCTTTTTTTTTTCTTTCATGCTTCTTTTTAGTATTTATCTTGTTTTATAGGAATCTTTGATTTTACCATTACTATTATTAATACTAGGAATTAAAGAATGTAGTTATTAATGTTATGATTGACTTGCTAAATGGCCAAATTTCCATCTCTAGATTATATTCTATATTTAAAAACTATTAATTTTCTCATGGTATCATGTAGTGGATCCACAACATCCATCTATTCCATAGAGGCTTTGCATCTTGGGAGTATGAGACCCTTCCACATTGCAGCTAAAGGTAACTAATGAACTTGCTATCCAAAAGACTTAAAACAAACCAAGAAGAAATGAAAAAGGGTGTGACATCAAGGTAACTTTTTGTATTCTCTTTCCAACTTCTTTCTTGAGTTTTATGATTCTTCTCCCTTGGTATATCAACACTCCTTCTATTGACCATTTAAGGAAGCATGTCTTTGCATAGTGTGGTTCCCCTAAAAAAACAACACAAGAATTTAAAGCACATCCCTTAGACTAGATAATGATCTACAAGAACTAGTTATGGGGCTAGAAAGACATGTTACCTATGCTTGAAGGCACCCCTCTAACTAAGGTCCTTCCTTCCTTCTTCTCTTTTCTCCTTCTATTGGAGTGGGGGTTGTCCTTTGGAAACTTTCATGAATTCCTGAGAGTCAAAGAAAAAGGATATTATTAACCTTTTGATATGTCAAAAACTTACTAAAATGGAGAATATAGAATGTATGTGGTAGATGATGATTTTGTAGGACATGAACAAGAACTCCACAAAGAGATCTAAGAACTCAAGAAAATGAGATCTACGTCAAGATGTCAAAATGAAGACTACGTGGGTAAGATGAGAGCATTGATGAAAACGAAGTATACAATTCAAATGAAGATGCTTCTAGAACTACTAAGAGGAAAAATTAATAAGAGAAAGTCTCCAAATTTAAAGTTCAAAAGCTGAGTAGACATCTTGAAAAAATAGTAGATGTCTATCCTCAATAGTAGATGTCTCATTGTAGACATCTCACTTTCTAGGTAGATGTCTCTCTTGCATTAAGGAAAATCTCATATAGGAGTCTTAACTTCAAAGTAGATTTCTACACTAGTTGCATGAATTCCAAGGAGTTTTTGGAAACCCTAAGGCTATAAGATGATGTTAAAATATTGGGAATTATGCATGTATTGCTCACACAAAAGCTCTTCATTTTCTATTCTAAGCAATTATATTCTTTCTCTTCATTGTAACTTCATTTGCTTGATTGTAATTGTACTAAGCTTCAAGTACAAGGATCTATAAATTTAGTTACATTCTATCCCTATTCTTTTCCTTATTTCTTATAGCCATGTAGGGTTGATGTACTTCTTGCAAGAAGTCATCTTTGTTGAGCTTGTAGAGATCCTATGGGATTAAATGGTTTTGTGGAATCAAAACACTCCAAAGTAGAGCTCAATTTTGTAAAGGTTGTAGGATCCTTGGTTACATTTGGGAGGTGTAAAAGCTCTTTCTTTAGGTCATCGAAGGTTTGCTAGCATTGTTTTGTCCATTCGAAATTAACCCCTTTCTTTAATAAGTGTTGCATGGGGTGTAACTTGTCAGTCAACTTTGCTATAAACCTTCTAATGAACTATACCCTACCTTGTAACCTATGCAATTCTTTAAGGTTTGTAGGGGGTGCTAGGTTAACGATGATCTTAACTTTGTCAGGGTCCACTCGTATTCCAGCCTCTGATACTACAAACCCTAGCATGCATCCGATTTTTACCCCGAAGACACACTTCTTTGGGTTGAGGCATAAGTCATGCTTATAGCAGCGTTTGAGAACTACACCTAGATCGTTGGGATGGTCAGCAACCTCTTTAGATTTGACCACTATGTCATCCACATAGTTGTTTAGTGTTTCTAGGATGTAGTCACTAAATATGTATGTCATGGCTCTTTGGTAGGTTGCTTCGGCATTTTTGAGCCCAAAGGGCATCATAGTGTAATAGAAAGTATCCCATGGGGTCATGAAAGTGGTTGTTAATTGATGCTCTGGGTTGATACGAATTTGGTTGTAGCCGAAGAAACCGTCCATGAAGGATAGCAGAGCATAACCAACTGTAGTGTCGATGAGTTGATCAATACTCGGTAGTGGGAAGTCATCTTTGATCGTTGCTTTGTTCAGATCCCAGAAGTCTATACAAATTCGTATTCCTCCAATTTTCTTAGAAACTACAATGCTGTTCGACACCCATTCTGAGTAATCAACTACCCAAATGAAATCATCCTAATACAACTTAGCGATTTCATTGCGTACGGCCAGTGCGATCTCTAGTTTAATCCTGCAAGCCTTTTGTTTAACTACCTTCACATGCGGGTCTAAGACAATGTTATGTTGTATAAGACTCAGATCTAAGCCCGACATGTCATTATAAGACCACGCGAATACCTCAATGTTTTCTTGAAGGATCTTGGATACATCTTTATGTGTTTGTGAATCTAGGAGGGAGCTAAGTTTTAACGTCTTTATTTCCCCCTAGATGTAGTCACACGTGTTTTAATGAGAGGGTCCTCAATTACATCCCCGGCCTTTAAATCTAAGGCTTGAACTAGGTGTTCGGGCTAGTCTAGGGATGTTTCTAAGGACACAACAGTGCTATCGGTGGATGATTCCCAATCTATTGACTCTAGGTTTAATTGTCTTGTAAGCTCGCCATGTGGGCTTTCCAAGGCTAGAAGTCAAGGTAGATCACAAGGCATGGCCATTCTTGCTTAACCTGCCACAATAAGATGGAAGCCAAGTCAAGTGATACCTATTTGTAGCAACAACACATAGTAAATATTTGCAAAGCAGTAATGAAATATGAAATGGTTAAAATGATTGTCAACTATGACACAAAATTTGCAAGTTGCCAGTTTAAGGTCGTAGCGGATCACTAACTTGGTCGAATTGTAAATCGTAACTATTAGTTTAAGGTCTTTGCGGACCGCTAACTTGGTTAAAACTATGAGTCAAAACTACTAGTTTAAGGTCTTTGCAAACCACGATCTAGTTATTCTTGTAAAGGTAAGTGACTAGTTTAAGGTGGAACGAAATTTTCAGTTGGGCCCACCTGCCACAATGCAAATAGTGCTGCTACGCTATGGTAGGAGTGCTACATTGTACGGAGCATCCCACATTAATCAAGGTGTGAAAACAGCAAGTTCTTTTCACCACGTTGGCTATAAATAGGGGTTTACCCCTAGTAAACTTGTCATTTTCATCATAAAGCACAGAGCCCACATCCAAAGTGTAGAGCGGTTGTACTGACAAAGAGCAAGGGGGTTTAGCATAGTGACTAAGAGAGAATTTGCAATCGAGATGATGGTACCTAAAGGAGGACGCAAACACCAAGTGCTTGCCAAGGTAGACGAGGTGAAAGACGCCCTAGGATACCTGTCATAGGCGCGCATCGCAGTTCGAGAGGAGACTCTGTCAGCCCGGTAAGTTGCTACGCTACCTTTGTTTTCCAGGTTGCTGTTGTTGTCTTTTCTTTTCTTTTTGTTTTTTGTTATGAAATCCATGTCTTTTGTCACCGTTTTGGTTGTCATTTTTGCTGTTACACCATCTCTGTTGCTGATTCAGCTGTGGCAGGTGTACGAACACTACGCTAAGGTTGCATGTAGTATTGCCCAGACCACCATTGCTATGACTACCTCGCCTAAGAGGTTTAGGTGATCCTAGCAACCTAGCATGTAAATAGTGTAGTGTACGGCCCTCAGGAGGGTTTGGCCAAGTGTGAGATTTGACATCGTCATACATGTTTAATGCAGTGTAGCACGAGTCATTTTGTATGGCAGAAGGTTGGTTGAAATGGCTATAGCATATTAAATTTTTTTATTTCAAGTTCGTATTTAAAATTTTTTGTTACGCTAAGCCCATGTGTTGTAAGACCTTTAGACCAATGCATCGGTAATATCGTGTTGCTACACTATTGATCCTATGGTTCTGTTGGTGAATCTACCTTAGTTACAAATCTATTATATTGATGTGCTACGTTGCATGCAAAAAAAAGGTTACGTTGGGGTATTTGCAAATGACTAATCATGCTATGCTACTTGTGAATTCCACTCGAACATAATGCTAACGTTTGTCATTCTGTTATGCAGGGTGATGTTAAAGCCCATTTTGATTGTCCTAGAAATTGTAGAGATTTTGTGCTACCTAAGTGAACCGGTGGTCAATGTTCCTTTGCCCCATGCACATGTGGACTAGCAGGTGGTCTAGTTCTGGGAAGACGCACGGGACTTCCTACAGTTCCTCCTCTAGCACTTTAGTGTGATCGTTTGGTCACACTTGTCAGCGAAGACAGCAGCCACAATCATAAAAACCCTATTTCCTGGGGAAAAATGGGGTATTCTAAAATTTTTGACTAATGGGGCAATCAGGGGTGACTAGGCAAAATGGTCTAATCAGCACCCAAAGAGCTTGAGGCGTTTGAGTGAGATCTAGGAAATGCCTGAGTATAACTGCTACCACCTATGCAACACGTTGTTTGTTGCCCATCACTTGGACACCTATTTTCAGAACCCACCAGGAACCATTTATTTTTCCGATGGGTGAGTTCTGTAGATGCATTTCATTACGTTATGCAATGCATGCTACGCTAGGAAACAATGTTAACAGTGTATGTGCCTCTTTTTTTTCTTGTGTTGTTTGCATGTTACCAGGTTTTATATTGACACGAGTGGGCTTCATGGTGATACTGATGCCTTAGCTTTGGCACAAATGGCATTGTGGGAGTTTTCCTCCATTGGGAATGTGCGCGCCACCGTGATAGACCAATGCGGGGGTGAGTACAAAACCTATCCAACCTGGTACTCCCAGTTTTATAGGAAGTGTAAGGAGGCCAGTTGGTTGGATGGGGATTGGGCATCCCTTAGGCCGATCACCGTTGAAGAAGTGTTGGTGGATCTCCCACTATTCCCGTCAACGTTTAAACATGGTATGCTAGATGCTGAGTTCATGTTTGCATGTTCAAGTTTTGTTTGATTTTTCTTCTATTTTTTGTTTTGTTCAACTTTTTACTTTTTCTTTTGTAAACTGCTACAACGGTGAAGAAATCCCAAGAGGTTACCATGATCACCTATGGGCATAACGAGGCCAACATTTATTTCAAGTATGGGGAGGTGGATGAGACTGAATGCTGGCTCTACAATGGGGCCCTGAAATTGCTCGTTAACCACCTTCAGGAAGTTGGGCTCCTGGAGTTGTTCTTGATCGTCAACCCAAAAATCTGGGCTACTGAGATGCTTGCCCTAGTCGACTCCTTTTCCAAAAGAGCAAACCACTTCCACACACATGTGCATGGTGTGCTAGTGGTGCTTGAGATTAACAACCAACTATTTGTGGATCTCTTCGATGTCCCTTCTGATGGCCTTCCCGTGGGAGCTAAGACCAAAAAGGAGGAAAACCATTAGGAGGACATTGAGGAGTGGCTAGGGGCAGCGAAGGGCCGAAAGGGGATCTATATTGAAGAGGCCAAGCTAAAAGTGGCCAAAATGGTTTACCCCATCTTCCGTGCCCGTGCTTTCCCCAAGCTACTTTTCCAAGGAAAAGTCATTAGGACTGAGCAAGCTTGGATAATGAGAGAAATCATGGAAGAGGGGACCCATTACATTTGGGCCAAGCATCTTTACAAAGGTCTACAAGCTAAAATGGTCAAGCTTCGTAAGAAGCCTGAATCTCGTTTCAATGTGCATCATGCCTTTTTTGTAGCCTGCCTGCGGTGCTTCGTGGAGTTCTTGGTAGTCCGTGAGAATGGAGTTTGGGTGATACAGAATTGTAACCAGATTTCCAAATCATGGATTTTCCAAGTCTTCCATACCACCCGATCCCAGGATCCCCTAGAAGCTATTGAAGAATCATTTTCAATGACGACCAGGGATCAGGTGGCCAGCAACTTCCATGGCCAAGACAGCATAGGAGAGGCATCCCCTGCTACTATAAGCAACGTATCACAGGGGAAACGCCTCATTGCGAAAATGGTCATAATTAGGTTGTAGTGTAAAAGGTCTCGCCCAGTTGAGGAGCCTCCCTATACGGGCGAAGAAGGGGGGCAGAAACTACAATTCAAGCTTCACAGAATGCATCCTCCCATTCATAAATGATTCCTCTTTTTATTTGCTGACTTATTTGTTTGGTTAATGCTCACTACGATGTGCTACGCTAAGTAGCGTAGCACAGCATAGCATTTGTTTTAAGTTAGTATGCTTTTGCCTAATGTGACCATGCTTTATTAGTAGAGGAAGAAAAAGAAGATGAAGGTGAAGAAGAGGTAATGGCTCTCGAAACAAGCGCAACTAATAAAGATGTGAGGGCCCCAGCCACAGAGGAAAGGGCCCTGGTCAAGAAATAAGGAGCTCCTACCACAAAGAAAAGGGCTCCTGTCAATGAGGAGAATGCTCTTGCAAACGACGAGGATGTTCCTACCGACGAGGATACTCCTACTGATGAGAAGGATGCTTCTGCTAATGAGGAAGAGGCCCTTTTCAACCAGAAAGAGGCCTCTGCCTACGATCCTTTCGCTGAATGTAGTTCAGTGCTGGAAGAGCAGATGAACATGGAGAACGTTGCCATGTTGTTGAGTCAACTAGAAGGAGGAGAGCTACAACTTGATGCTAGTGAGTTTGACCGCATGTTTGACAGTATGTCGATGGGCAACCACCNCCCACTGTCACCCCTGAGGGTTTGCTGGGTAGGAGCTTTACACTATCATTTGTGTTGCTCATCAGGTTTATTATAGTCCTCTTGGTCATAACCAACACATTTTGTTATGTAGCAGACACTACTATTGACACTGCAGGACCTTCTTCGATCCGCCTACGACCATGGTCCAAGACCCTTGATACGTTTTCCTTCATGCAGGGGGTGGTCGATGACATGATCAACCATCTAAAACAGATCAATCTGGAAGTGGGTGAGTGAAGTACCTATGCTAGGCCTTTTAAATTGCTAAACTTTGCTACACTGCTATGACTAATGTCTTTTTGTGTATGGTTGACAACCTCTCACCTCAAGTGGGACCCTAAGCAAGCAATTAAGGTCTACATCGTGCCTACATTCCCACCTAAAGTGATCGAAGTACCTCATCACATTTACGACGAGGCTAGTGAATGTGCGTTGTACTTGGCACACTCCTTGTGGGAGTTTAGGCATGTAAATGAAGACCTGTGGAAATGGGTCCAGAGGCTTGAGAAGGAGAAGGAAAATCTAACTGTCGAGGTGGGAGACCTCTGCTCCAGGAATGAGTTCCTTTTGGCCTAGGATACCAACGATGGCAGTTGACACACGGTTGTTATTGATTATTCGAGATATTGGATAATCGTGCAACGCAACAACAAGGCCACACATGAAATAATAAAGTAGTGTATGCAAATGGACTTGTTGGCCCAAAAGAATCAAGATTGGAAAGATTATAGTATAAGAGTTTACGAGTGGGGGCAGGCACAAAAAAACCATAATCATATGTATAAACTAGAATGTGACACCTATCATAAATAGTACAAGGATCCTTCTATTAAGTTTTATACACATGAAGTGTTTCTCAATGTCATTGGTGCTTCTAGAGCTTACAACAAGTTCATGCAACAAGTGACGATCAGTGAATCCCTAGAACGGGAAGTGAGTTTCCCCGCAAATGAGACCACCACTGCCTCCTTTTCTCTAGGGCCATTGAGATAGACAGCTATTGAAAAGGAGAAAGTTGTAGCAAATGCTGACTTGGAAGTTAGGCACTGGGTAGACATTACTGAAGAGGAGGCCTCGCGGCCAGTCTGGATCACATACCCCCTGAGACAGACGCAGGGCCGTCTCGGGTTAGTCACTTTTTTATGATGCAACGATTTAGTTTATTCTAGTTTTTTATTGTGGCTCTAGCTGACTACTTTAATTTTTGTGATACAAAATTCAAATGAAGATACAAGGCCCTCTGAGGGCGAAAATGATGATGCAAAGGAAGATGATGCATGATAGCAAGGGATCTTATTTGTATTTTTGAAAGAATATTGTAAACATTAACTGGTTAAGACTTTAAATGGAAGATGAATTATGACAAGATTTGTTTTATTCTGGCTTGTGTATTATCCATGTTATTCATTTTTATCCTTTTCATTTTTGTCTTAGTTTTAGGCCATTTCGGGCCGTTGTCAGGTGATAAGAAAAAGAAATTTTTTTATTTGTTTTTTTAATAGCTAGTTTTAGGCCTTGGCAGGTCGCAGTGATAGTTTAAGGCCATTTCGGACCATCGCGGAGACGCGAGGTAAAGAATTTTGCCAATTTTAGGCCTTAGCGGGCCACAATGGTAGTTTAAGACCATTCTAGACCATGGCAATGATAGTAAAGGAAAATTTTGCTAGTTTTAGGCCTTAGCAAGTTGTAGTGTGAAGTAGACAATGGATGTTATGTAAACTATTTTAAGAATGAGTTAGACACTTAGCATAGAAAAATGAATATAAGGCAAAAAAGGAATGAATGTATTATGAATGTTAATTGGGTAAGGAGCAGTGGAGTTGTTGCACTACACGAGTAACGATTATCCTCGCAACTGCTTTTTAACCCATCATGGGTTTTGCAACACGTAAGGCCAAGAGGTTTTATTGCGGTATTCTTCTATGTTGTTGTCTACCACTTGAAAAGGTAACTCGGCCCATGTAGTTTCATTTTTTAAGCCGACATATTGGGCCGGATCTTTTGTCAAACAGTTAGTATCGGTGGAAACAAGTGCCTCATTCTCAGAGGTTATGACCTCTGAACCTTGCTCCATATCTACGTTATTTATTAACTGGGTTGTCACCTCATCACCGTGGATCACCACCTCCCTACCTGCGTAACATAGAAGGATTTCCTGATGTATGGGTGAAGAGATGGTCCTAAGTTGGGTTAACCAAGACCTCCCCAAGATCAAGTTAAACTCGGGCATCTCTTCCACCATGATAAACTTTGCGTTTGTGGGGAACTGGTCCCCTGCCATAAAGTCAACATGAACGGTGCCTTTCACCACTACCCATGCCCCGTTAAATGACTTCGAACATGATGATGTTGTGGGTTTGATTTGGTCTACCAAACCCAACTTGTCCACTATGGGGAATGGGATGACGTTCATAGCAGCCCCATCATCAACGTGTACTCTTCGAATCTTATGTTGGCTAACTTGAATTATGATGAATAGGGGTGTTGTTGTCACTTGACCTTTTTCAGGGTCTTCCCTAATGGACTCATCACAGAATGTCAATTGGGATGGCCACGGTTCTTTAGGAGTAGAAGGAAGCATAACTAAATCGATTGCTTTCTCTTCTGTTGGCATGCTCTCATCAACTAATATGGATGTTAACATGCAAACTAGAGCCTCACAGTGTGCGGTGGAAGTCATTACCAGGCCGTACAGGCTCAACATTGTATTTTTTTGTTTTAGAGCCTATTTTACCTTAGTAAGAGTGCTTAGGAGATCATGTCCACCTTCCTATTGTTTACTGCCCTTCTCTTCTTCCATTCATCCTAGAAGACAAATTTCCTGAGGAGGGGCAGTTTCAGGTTTGGGGTTGGACCCTTTCAGGCAAGGTGGTGATGACCGTGCATGCGTAGCAGCGTTAACTTTTGGTGACGAGGTGGGCGTAGATGCAAAAGCCGAAGGAGTAGGCTTGGAAGGACCTGGGATGATACATTCCGTTGCCGTTTCACCTGTTAACCGCTCTTCCCATTTCTTTGAATGAGAGGGCTGTGATGTTGTCTTATGTGGGATAGGGATAGTTGAGTGGTTTGGCCCCCTAATGATGAAGGGTGTTTGCAATGTTAGTGCGGGCGGTGGTGTGGTCTTGTTTATAGAAGGTGCAGGGGTGGATGTCCAAGGAGGGACCTTTAGGACAAATGGTTGCTGCAGCATCTTTCTTGCCGTTGTTGGTGTCACTATGCTACGTTGAGGTATACGAACCAAAAATGGCTGCTGGGGCAATTCGGGATTACCATCTACGCTAACGGTGTTGATGATGTATCCCATGTTGTTGGTGTTGAGTGGGCCTTTGTAAACATGCAAGGATTGATTTTCAGGGCGAACTGGATTTCTTTCGTCTAGCACCAACTTCCCCTGATCAATAATCCACTGAATGTCATCTTTTAAGGCTAGATAGTAATCTGTGTCGTGACCACTGAGTTGGTGGTAGTCACAGAACCGTTCCAACCTAAAATTCTTAGGAACTAGGGACTCATTGGGTAAAGCCAAGGAGGGGTTCCTAAGGAGTTCATAGTACCGTTGATGCCTTTTGGTTGCCTCCTCTAACATTCGCTTGTATTGAATATACCCTGCCCCTAGAAATTGCTTCAGGAGTTTTGAAGGCTTGATAGGAAGCGGGGTGTACTTAGAATGATCTTTACGCTCAAAATTGGGCCTAGGCTAGGTGGATACTTCTAGTGCTGATGTGGAGGGTTGAGAAGTGTTTCTTGGGTTAGGCGCAGGGTTAGTTGGCACTACGGTTGCTTTCTTGTTATTGTTGTTTTTGGGCTAGTCCTCATTTGCCACAGTGGCCATTGTGGCCATTACGGCCTTGCCCTTCTCTTTGTTCTTTTTGATATACGTGTTTTTATATGCAACATAGGTCGAATCTTTACTTGCCTCAACTTTGACTCAAATACTCTTGGTCTAAGCAAAAGCTTGACTAAGAGTTCGTGGAGCTAGGTAGTATAGTTTGGACTTAATAAAGTCATTCACCGCACCCTTAAATATTTTCAGCAGATGGGCCTCCGCGATAGGCTCACGGATCTCATTTAGAGTAGCGCTCCACTGCTATATAAATTTTTAGACTGATTCCAGTGGATCTTGCTTAACACTCATTAACTAATCTAGTGTAACCTCTAGTTTCAAGTTATACTTGAAACGAGTTACGAACTAAGTTAGCAACTCTTCTAGGGTTGAGATAGAAGAGCATGGGAGTGTGCGGTACCAGTCCAAAGCTTTGCCCGTCAGAGACATAGCAAAGACGCAGATGATGGTGTGTGGCCATTATTGTAGTAGGAGGGACTCAGATCTAAATGTTACAAGATGTGCATTGGGGTCATCCTCCCCGTTGTATTTTGTAAAGTGGGGGAGTGGCATCCCGGGGGGTAATGTGAGCATGGGGACTGCCAGGCTAATGGGATCATCATAGTAGAAATCCATGACTTGTACTATGTCAGAACCAGCAGCTTTTAGATGCTTAGTTTCTTCAGTAAGGGTCTGGATAAATTGGAATGCTTGGTCCAGACCCAGGGACTATGTAGACGATTGTGGAGCTGCAGGGGCACCCACCATTGGTGGCATGGTAGGAGAAGCAACTTGGCTCATAGGTGGTGCCGTTGGGGTGGCCCCTACGAAAGGTGCTGCTTGTGCTGTCCACTACCCAGTGGATGGTGCTATTGGAGTGGCGATTGCTAGTGGTGCCATAGGATAGGTTATTTGCGTGATCAGTGGGACAAACCATAGTCCTGCATTTGGTTGTACCATTTGCAAGACTTGGTATGCTTGATGGTGAGCATAGTGTAACATTTGGGAAGGTTGCAAAGTAGGGGGAGAAGTGAATGGGGTCCACCACGTGGCTAGGGGTGGGCCTGCCGTTGATGGTGGAATAGGTGTAGATGTTGGAATGGAAGTAGAGACTGTATGCAACTACGACGTAGGTACCATGTGCACGTAAGCCAAGGTAGCTATGATCGATGCTTGGTACAATGAAGGGATATATTGGGGAACAGATTGTGGAGGGATAGTGCCTGGAAACGAGATGGAGGAATAGGCATGTTGATATGCCAAGGGCATGGCATGGCTACCCGTCATCGATGAAACTACGGTTTGCGACGGGATAAACATAATCACAAAGGAAGCATTCGTGAAGAGTGGGTTTGACTAGAAATACGGGGCAAGAGGGATAGTCACAGGGTTAGTTTGACCCCCACCCTCAGACTGGGAATCCAGGTCCTCTTGACAGTCCTAAAACACCTTGTCATAGTGGGATTTGTTTTGCAGCAAGCTTGGCATTAATGATAACCGACCTTTCATTTTTCAAAAATACATACTCCATTCCAGTTGGTAGTGTCTTCAATTCAAGGGGATCTTGTTTAAAATTGTCAGGAATTCCTAGCTCACCTCAATTGACATCATCATTTACTCCTTCAGAGAGCTAGTGATGAACTTGCTCGAGTTCATCTATACTTGCAACATACTTGTATATTAGGCCCTTAGTAGGTTCCATGCATAATGTACTACTGCTAGCATTAGTTGTCAGCCACTGGGTGCCTTCTTGTTTTGTGGTTGCTGCGTACAAACATCTCTAGATATCAACTTCTAGTGCACACTACTTGCATGCAGAGATAGATGTTTTCTTTATTGACCATAACTTCTACACACAATGGCACCCTAAATCATTGTATGTGATACATCGAACTCTCTTATTCTTAATCTTTCCAAATTTATTTTCTTTTTATATCTCCAAGGAAAGATCTCTAATGCCCATTTTGGCATCAACAGTACTTAGCCACGTCCTTCCCATAATAATTGAAAAGTCCCCCTTGCAGTTCTCCACTTTGATTACTAGGAAATCAGTGAGATATGACCACCCACAATTAGTCGTGATGATGTCCTCAATCAATCCCAATGGAAGAGTGATGGACTGGTCTACTAGTTCTAGCCAAATGTTGTTCTTCTTTAAGGGAGGAAGGTCCCACATTGTGTACATCTCATGTGAGATCAAATTAACACCAGAACAAGAGTCAAAAAGAGCTTTACAAGGCTCATTCCTAGCAATTTGTAAGTAAACTAGGGGACTTCCAGGATCAGCTAATTTTCTGGGTAGGTTACAAGCTTAAATCCAATCGAATACAACATGTGTTAGCATTACAGCATGGATTCGAGAAAGATTTTGGTTTGAAGGGGACTCGAATAGAGAGAAAACAAAGGAAGTTGGAGGAGCAGGGTTACCAACCACCAATGTATCCAAGGGGTTTGGTAGACTACAAGGCTAGAAGAAGGGTCTTTTCTTTGTTTGTGATTTCGACCCACTTGATAGGTTAATTTATTACAGATTAACTACCCTTGTAACCTTCCTTTGCTATGGTTATGCAGGCAATTCACCTTGCATGGACGGAGCAAGTGGTAGATGTGCAAGAGGTGGAGGAGTAGATGCAGGAATAGGAGGTGCATGAGGGTAGTAGGTGGCATGCCTCCTTGGATAGGGCAATTGGTATGTTTTAGGAGGGCAATTGGAGATGAAGGTTGTTGAACATAGTAACCGTAGGGATCTGGTTGTTGGTAAGGGTATTATTGTCTTAGAGGTGGCAATGCCCACGATTGTGGTTGTTGCCACTACTGATACACTTCGTAAGGTTGTAGAGGAGTCCCACTTGGGTAGTACTGCTGTGGTTGATGGAACTGTCAAGGATTACCTTGTGGATAAGGCAATCTTTTGGGTGTTTGCCTTTGTGCAAGTCGTGGATGTAAGGCATACACCCCAAATTCCTGCAACTGTGATACAATTGGACAACATCCCTTAGGATGTTCATACTGGCAAACATTACACCCACCATCATCATTTGAATTGCTATTTGCAACCATCTCTATTGCAACCATTTTACCTTTACCCTTAGATATGGTGCATTCAGACTCCTTACATCTCCAATGCTCTTGCTCACCGCCTTGCTCCTTGGACTCTTTAGCAATTTTTAAAATAGCTTGAAACCTATTGTCCATGGAGTCCCATAATTGATCAACCTTAGCCGTGATTTTTTATTGCAATTTCTAGAATTGCAAGGTTTTCTAATTAACCACCTCATCTCTGGTGAATTCATCCTCATTGTCATAAAATATAGCCCCCTTTTTTTGAATAGAAGGGTTCCTATTGTATTCTTCTGCACTTTCACATTTTCTCAGTTCTCCCTCCTCCTTGGCTACCTACTCAATTAGTTTTTGAATCCAACGGGCACTTAACTCTGTCAATCTCCCTTGGGCATAGACGCTAAGGGTTTTCATGGTTTCAAACCATAACCTGTCTATGATATGGTGAAGCTGATCAAGTTGAGAGTATCCATGGCCGGGACACCTATGCAATAAAGAGTAGTATTTGCCAATAGCAGAATCCAAGGGCTCATGATTCCCTTGTTTCCATCCTTGAATTTATTTTCTTATATTGGATACTTAGGAGTACATTTGATATTTGTCATTGAATAATTCCAACATTGTACTCCACTGCTTGATTGATTCTGGTTCCAAGGATTGACACCAATTTTTTGCTTTCTTTATGAGTGTCCTTGGAAATAATTTCAACTTTTGCCAATCATTTTCAATGTTCTACAAGGCACATGCATCTTGGAAGGCTTGGAGATGATTTTTCGGATTAGCATCATATCCTCCCTCGAACCGAGGGATCTTGTTCATATCCAGCCTCTTTATTCTATTGTCCTTCACGTGCCTAGTTGGAATCCTCATAGCCTTTGCAATATTCAACATGCCCCAAGTAGCAAGTAGAGGTTCATCAAGGCCATGATGGTTGTGCCTACGATGTTCCCTACTAGCCCTTCTTTCTTGAGGATGGGCCTCTCTGGATTGCCCATCTCTTCGGTCATGACTGTCCCAATGGTCCCTTTTGTTGTTCTAGTCTCATCGGTCACCTCCATCATGATTATTTCTTCTACGGCCATGATCTAAACTAGATGAAGAAGAAGATGATGACAATGAAGGAAAAGAAGAAGGAAAACTTGCTTCGTGCTGACACCTATCACCCTTCCATTGATACTTGTGACCACGATCGTGATCATGATCTCCTTTGTCCCCCCTTTTCTTGACTTACTTCTTCGGATCCATTTTTTTCATTGGATTCATTTTGACCAGAACCTGGATTATGGATTGTGGATTGTACATTCTAGTTGAGGGCTCCTTGAATAAAGTCAAAGAGAGGAGAATCACTAAAGAAGTGGTCACCTTCATCAATCAGGCCAAGCGGAGGTGGAAAGATATTTGATCCCTTTCCCTTCATGAACTCATGTTGGTGCTCCAACTACTGATCCCTTGATTTTTGTACTTTAGTGGAATGATAATCCCTTGAGTCAGGATCTCGCATCTCATATTCTTCATGGAGATGTTGAAGCCCGTGTTGTGCAAGCATTGGTTTGAGCATTGTTGGAATAGATCGGTTAGGTGGCAACACAATGTTGCCTTCCATATCGCACCACCGCATTAGTTCATCTTGATATAAGATGAAGGTAAAGTCTGGTACATGCTCATCGGGATGAACATACACCACTGAGTATTGTTGAGGCACCTAAACTACCCTAGGCGGAGATGGGCTCTTGTGAGAAGAAAACATTTTGTGTTAATAAACAATGCACCGTAATTGAGATTTAATTTAATGGTAATAATTTTTGTTTTCGTAGGATTTGACTCTTAGGGTCCGAACA
>MNCI01032974.1:497395-521261 GCA_015680685.1 Gnetum montanum | reverse complement strand
CTTATTTCCATCGAATCTTGCTCTATTTCTAGTTTTCTTGTGGAACTATCTCTTTCTCTGGGGAAAATTAGGAGTAGATTGCGGAGTTGTGCTCAAATGTTTTTGCAAAATTTTATTTGTTACAAGTAGGTATTATAAGGACCGCATAGACTAGGTAGTTGAACAAAATAGGAAATTTTCAACAACTCACAGTACTTGGCAAAGTTGGCTGAATCTCTTTAAAGTAAGTCATTTGTAGTTTACACACAACGCAATCGTTACATTTCTCACAACTGCACGCCGCAACAACACACACACATAATCACATTAACTACTGAGTTTATTTGGAGGTATCTAGGCCTTGGTGTTGCCAGAGACCAGCAGGCACCTAAATCCTGTTTGAGGACACTCGTTGGCGGTTGCGTCCCAAACAGTCGCTAACACCTTGATGATTTGTGCTTTGTAGAGTGCAAAGTCTTAATCACAATGATTTTTTAGGTATGGTGTCTAACATAGCTCAACATTAAACTTCTAAGGTGTCTATGGAGTTGTTGTAACATGATTATGTAGGGGTATTTTAGGCATGAACTTGCTTTAGGGAGCATTTACTTGCATAGCTTTTGGACATCTAGCTTACACTCCATCATCACATATCTGAATTTATTTGGTTTTTATCTTAATAACATTTATCATCCAAATTTTCCTTCTTTTCCACTAATATTTTTACTTAAAAACATATATCCAAAATCAAATAGAAATATATCGAATTATGTAGTTCATGAAAAGAAAAAATATGTATGTAAAAGTGTCTATACATAATAGTCATGAGACAAGAAGAAACCTAGTGATTGATGGTAGATGAAAGCTACATGTCCATCATATGCATAGAACCATAGGAAGCACTTCCTAGTTCTTTTGTGGATAAGTTATATGAGATTGATAAACTATGATAATAGCTCTTTCAAGAAAGCCAAATAAAATAGAAAGACACTAATTAGGAAGAGTTGAAAATTCTAGAAGAATCAATGTCTAAATTGATTGAATTAAAAAAATTATCAAATCACTTAAATATATCTTTCTTAAAATTGAAAAATTGATAATTATCAATATTTATTTGAAAAAATAACAAAAAACATTGATAGAAGTGGTAATCGAATGACCATGAGCTTTTATTGTCTTATGATGAGATCATTGAAATTGATCCACATATATGTCAATACTACATATACATAGATCTTGTAATCAAGACAAAACGCCAAAAATAACATAGGTTGAATCCAAAGATAAAGTAGGTAATGAATAAAACATTGAAATTTTTTTAAAAAAAACTAGATTCATCTATCCTCCTATGGATAGCGAGGGGTTGAGCTCATTTGTGATCATGCCAAAGAAGAAAGGCTAATGGAAAATCTACATAGATCTTGTACTATTAAACATGACAACCTTCAAACACCACTTTACCATTTATTAATTAAGTATTAGATACTATAGTATGACACAAATATTATAACTTCTTAAATGGTTATAGTAGCTACATCTATATCCAAAATACACTAGAGAATTAAGTCAAAATAATGTTTGCAAGTTTCTAGGGGACTTTTACCAGAAACCAGATGTTGTTTGGCTTGTGTAATACACCTACTATATTCCAATGCTTATTCTTAAGCATTTTTTAGAAGCAAATTGATAATGGGATTGAGATCATCATGGATGAATTTTGCACCTACAAGTTAGATTTTAAGCAAGTATTGGACTACTTGGAAGAACTACTGAAGAGATATGTATAGACTAAATTAAAACTTAACTAGCAAAAGAGACACCTCATGGTTTAGTAAGGCATTATTTTAAGACACAAAATTTTAAAATAATCCTTTAAGGTAAATTCCAAAAAGATTAAGATGTTCTAGGAATCACTCAAATAGTGAAGGGTGTGAGGTTATTCCTCAGATACATAGAGTATTATAGGTGCTTTATTACAAATTTTTAAAATATTTTCAAACTATTAATAGAGCTTACCAAGAAGTATGCCTCCTTAATCTAGTCAAAGGATTGTAAAAGGACATTTCAACTTCTCATGCAAAGACCTGTAGATAATTTCATTGTTCAAGTACATGATTAGTCAAGCCCCTTCCAAATAATGATGAATAAATTCAATTATGCATTGCGAGTCATGATTATGTAAATGAATGATTAGAAATATCCATATTACATCCACTATGTAAGAAAAAGCATTTCTAATGTACAACTAAACTACACCACAAATGAAAAGAAGTTGATGATAATGGTGCATTGTAGAAACTCTTGCTATGTTCTTTGAGCAACAAGTAGTGAATAAATTTGGTGTGCCACATGCATTCATATTAGAAAATGGTATACTCACAAAATTGGTATTGAAGTGAAGGTTTGAAGATAATTTACTCAAGTTGGAGTTTCCTCTACATCATCACACAAGGCGTTCACTTATCTCTAGTGCCATTTTGGTTTGTAGCTTGAATTGGTGTAAATTCCATACTCAATTAGGATTTGATGAAACTCTTTTTGGTTAATTTGGATGATCAATTCTAATAGGTATTTGAAATTATTATTGTGTAAGGTGCCCATTAGCTTTTAATAGCTAGGATTTTCAAGAATTATGAGAATTACATTTTGGATCTCCATATCTTGAATTGAATCTATTTGGATACTCCAAAATTAGTTGTGTGCATTGTTGATTTCCTTTAATTTTCTTGTGGTTATTTGAAAATTGTATTCATCTTTGTGAAATTAGTTATGGATGTTAGTATTTGGTACTCATAAATTGAAGAGGGTTTATGGGTATTGAAATTTTTGTATTGCTTGGGATTATCATGTAATTCCAATTATGGCAACTAACTCTCTTAGTGTAAGGAAGCTTAGGAGAGATATGAAGGAAATGAAGGCTAATGTGTTGAGTATTTTGAAAAGAATGGAGAGAATATCTTCTAGCCATCAAGGAAGGAAGGAAAATGAAGGGTTTGATGAAGTAGAGGTCAATGAGAAGAGGAGTTCTCAAGCATCTCTTATTGGGCAAGAGAATGCTCAATAGTCAAAGGTTTCAAGGGAGTAAACCAAGGGCTTCATAAAAGGGACCAAAAGATCTTCAAAGTCCAAGATGGTGTATGTTACTAATCAAGGAGAGTTTCTACTTCATGAGTCATGAAGGGCCAAAAGAAAGGCTAAGATCAAGGCTTCTTCAAAAAGGATTAAGAGTAGTATTAGAAGGTATGGTACTCATTCTTTTTGCAAGTGTTCTATAGCATGTAATAAAGGAAAGGAGATTCTAAGCCAACCTGGGGTTATCTCATGGAATATAGGTGAGTCTTCTAGCCAAGGTATGTGAAAGAGTAATTGTCTTGATGCTATTTTTAATGAATATTTTGATGAAATCATGAAGGAGAATTCACCTTTTGAGTTACAAACTCCAAATTGGGATGAAGAGCTTGATGATAATTCATTTAAAGAGGAGGAACCATTTGATTTGGATACTACTATTTGGCATCTAGAACCTTGAACCTTGAGTTTTTGAGAATGCTAAATAGCCATATGTTAAATACCAAATTAAAGCAAGATTGGATGGGAGAATTCATGAAGAGTTAAGCAAGTGTAAGATTTACCTTATTGATGACAGTAATGTATCTCATGTTAAAGCTAGTATGAGGATTGCTAATCTTTTATTTCAGCTTAATATGAGTTAGTTCAATTATAATGATATGAATCATGATCATTGTAGTGATTGTGATATTGTTGTGAGTCATGTTCTATTTGATAAAAGAAATGTGACTTTTGATGTCATTATTAGTAAGAGAAAAGATAATGATGCTAATGAATTTGATTTTGTATGAGATAATGATGACTATGGTGGTATTCATGATGGAAAATTCATTATTGATGTTGGTGAAGGCATTAGTAATGATTCAATTGTCCAAAATTTGAAGATTCTTGTAATTGATTATAACAATGATAAATGTGTGAAATGTGTTGATGAATTTTATTGTTTTGGTTGTTAAATGGATGAGCAACATGAAGGCAATCTTGGTGGTTTTGATGCAATGATGGAAGAGAGCTAAGTTGTATATTTTCAAACACCAAAAAGAAGAAGGTGAAGAAGAGGAAAAAGAAGGGAGGAAGATAAGTTGGTTTTAGAAGACCTAAGCCTTTTAATTTTTCTTACTCTTCATTTATTATAGGTCATAGAAGAAACACATGAAATTTAATGTTTTCAAGATGGAAGCATGGTGGAACCTTTAAGGGAAAAGATAAAATTCAAATTTTTTTCATGTAATTATCCATTATGATGAGCATAAAACTATACTAAGATGTGTATGTATCTCTATGTGTGTCATGCATACATTGTGTTGTGTAATAAATGTTGGATGGTGGAGACAAATTATTCTAAGATCCAACCATTCTATCTGTGTGTGATTTTGGTTTATGTGTGGATTGTGGCCTAGTGTAAAGGTCTCTTATGAAAAAATCAAGAGTATTTTTAAGGAGAAGGGTATTGATGGGTACATAAACTAGATCAATGTGCAATCTATATAATGATGAAATGTTTTCCTTGATTTTTGACATGTTTTAGGGTGTTTTGAGCCTATTTTGATAAGTTTATGGTGGGGGGGAGGGGGGCGGGGGTGAGGGGTAGTTTGAAGGTTAATGGAAACTTTTTTGGAGGTATCTGAAGGTTCTAATCCTTAAAATAAGCATTATTATTTTTGGTCCTACCAAGATAGATGTCTCTACTATAAGATAAACATCTCCCCTACATGATAGACATTTTCCTTGTAATAGTAGACATCTCCTCCCAAGACAAGACATTGTTTGAAGTGTAGATGTCTATCATATGAGATATACATCACCTATGCAAGCCTACAACTCTATGAATACATCTCTTCTAAGATGTCTCCAATATCTACAAGATGTCTCCTTTGTGCATTATGGCTCTTATGTGGGATGTCTCCTCTACATCCAAGATGTCTCCATGTTGAGAAATAATGAACATAAATTTGTATTTTATTATCAAAAGATTGTAAAAAGATTATAAATAAGATCAAGGCCTTTTATTTGAAGGGAGAAGATTTTAGAGAATTGAGTGAGTGTGTGATGTGAAAGAGAGAAGTGTGTGAAGCTCATCGCAAGCACTCTTGCTCTTCTTGTTTGTGAGCCATTATTGGCCATTATGTAGAGAGGGTGAGAGAGATCCATTGTTGTTTAGCTTGTCTTGTATAAGAGGAATGTAATTATGAGGGTCTTTAGTATTATTTTCCCTTTGGAATTTTATGCTTCTAGCTGTGTACTTGAATTTCAAGGACTTATTTTCTTCTTTTTAATTATTTGTTCTTATGAGAATTTTTTAGGATTTGGCTTCAATTTGAGGTGTTGGAACCTACTCCTCACCAAACATTCTAATCACCAATGTTGCTAAATTCATCTTCTAAATCTCCTCCTTAAAACTTAGTCATGGGAAGATCTCTTAATTTCAAGTGCATTTCTTCCTTTTTATTTTACAATTTCTTATGACTTTTGAATTTCTTAAATATTTTCCCATTATTTTAACTTTTGAATTCTTTGTATGTTTTTCATTTTCCCAAATTATATTCTTTATTTTATAATTTCACAATTTCTTTGGATCATTTTAGTATATTTGTTAATAAAATTATCACTTATGTATAGGATTCAACTTTGTTGTTAGAATTGTATTCTATACTCTCAAATCATTAAAGGGATTATTGTGCAAGGTGGTGAGATTACATCATCCTTTCCTTCATTTGCATTAATAAGAGGTCCTTATCATGGGAATAATATAATCCTTATAACATTTGAAACTATGATTTACCCATGATTAATAACCTTGAAAAAGGTAGAAATGACCAAGAGGATTACATAAGGATGTAACATCAAGGAGATTTTCTAATTCATTGAACTTCTACTTTTCCATGTTGATACAAAACCAATCATGTTTCTAATTACTATTGTGAAATATTATTTGAAATAACTAGTCTTATGTTTATGGATTAATTTCTAAAGAAATCATTCTTAGAATATCACTAGAAAGACATGTGACCCATGCGTGAAGGTAGGCTACTTCCAAATATTTTCTTATTCCTTTGTCTAACCCTACTATGTGATTGGAAAAAAATGTGATCTATAATTGAAGGTACTCCTCTAACCAAGATTAACATTGGTTATAAGATTAGTAAGATATTGAAGATCAAGAACTTAGAAGGAGGATTCAATAAGTTCCCCAATAAAAATTGATCAGCCACAAAAATCACACCCAAATTTTATGTGGTTCCCTAACTTGGATACATCCACACTCAAATGGTAGAGTCCTTGTACATCTCTGGACTTTGTTTCTCTAAAATGTGATTTGAAGGATAGCACACCTTGTACAAGCTCTAAGCTCCACTCTAGAGTGTTTTGTCATTACGAAACCACTCAACCTCACAAGGTCCCAACAAGCTTAGAATGTGATTTCAAGGATCTCACAACCTTTACAAAATTGAGCTACACTCTAAAGTTTTTTGACATTGGACAAACACTCAATCCTATAGGATCCTAACAAGCTTAATTAGGATGCCTTCTCACAAGAATCACATCAACCACATAGGGCTATAAGAGAGAAACAAAAACACAAGGAAAGAATGTAACTTAAATTATAGGTTCGTTTACTTTAAAGCACAATTCTACAAACAATCAAGCAAATCATATGACAAATGAAGTACACAAGTATAAGAGAATAAAATACATAATTATTGCTTTGATGTTAACAATGCCTACTAAATACTCAAGAGTTTGAAGTCTACTTATAGCATCAAATTTTCTGAAAACACCTCAAAATTCATGCAACAACTATCTAATAGCTAGTGTAGACATCTCCTTCAAGATTGGGATGTCTTTTTGAAATCAACTTCAACTCTGGGAAGACGTATCCTTCTTGTATGGAATGTCTTTGGGGAGATGTTTAATTAAAAAGGAGACATCTCCTATTTTGGGAGACATCTTCTTTTGATAGATTTCCTCTTGGCCAAGATGTCTTTTATTTCTTGGAGACTTATTCTCAACTTTTGAGCTTTAGTTCTTGAGGCATTCTTTTCACTTCTTTCCAATCCCTGGAACATCTTCATCTTTATTTAGCTTATAGTCTTCATATCTCTGTGTGGATCTCTCTTGATTCTCATTCATGCCCTACAAAATCATCACATTTCACATCATTCTATGTTCTCTATTTTCCTTAATATTTTGACATACCAAAAGGTCAACAATCTCCCCCTTTTTAGTGATGTTCAAAACTTAAGAAAATGGGTGAGTTGATAAATAATAATAATAACCAATAAAAATATTAAAAAACATAAATTCCAATGGTATCCAAGGTTATAATGAGCATAATGGCTCTAAAGCTCAAGGCACATGGTAGAAATCACATGAAAACTAAAATGAAGCTACACTATGCAAAGGTAAAACCTGTGTACATAGTAATGCAACAAAATAAATGACTATGATATAGAAGCATAACCGATCCATAGCATAATTTGTCCACAATACATATAGCTATCGATATATCCTCATCATCTACAAAATCACATATGTGCAAGTCCATAACAAAAATCACATATGTGTACATCATCAAACTATTCATAAATCCATCAAACTATTTATAAATCACCCAAAACTCTCCTCCTTTTGGACATCAATATAAAGGAGGGACAACCTAGGGACTCTAAACACTAACCTTTATGGAAACTTCAAAGTCCTCATCTGAAGCAGCTACAACACAAGATGGTCTATAAGTCTCCTCCTCACCATCATCACTATTGGTACTAGTGCTAGAGACAGGCTACTCAACATCATCATATAAAGATGACACCTAGACATGAGCTCTCCATGGATGGAGCTTCACGCAAAATTTAGATGAAGCTGGTGGAGCCTATTGAGATGGAGCTAGTTGAAATGTTGAGGAAGCACCCTTCTTCTAATATGCAATGGGATCAGCTGGTTTCCATTGGGATAAAGTTCCAAAGATGCTCTCCATAACCTACTATTGAAAAGACCTAGGAGCATCATCCTGATGAGGAAAAATAGCACCAGGGTGCATGGGATTAGGATGCTTCCCCTAGACATGTGTTGATGATGCATCAAGCTCCTCTAAATTGGACTCATTTCCTGAGTCATAGGCCTAATAAGTTCTAGCTATGTTGAATGTCTCAGTGGAATAGGAAGGTCCTCTTCACTATCTACAATGGAAGGGGTGGTGAACTTCTCAAATTGGTGTCCATTAGGAGGAAGAGGTACTCCAACTACATACATTCATTTATTTAGGTAAGAGAGATTCCTATTAATCATCCCCAAGGTATGAGAAAATAGCAGAAGTAGCTTCTTTAGTAAATATTTCATCTATCCACTAATAGATTTGGACCTTCTCAACTAAGGAAAGGCCTAAGATGGTGATGCTAATCTCTTCTTCTTCTAGGACTAAGGTAGCCTGGTGCTAGGTCTTGCTTCATCATCATGGAAGGAGCTCCTCTTCTCTACATATTGATTGAGACTCCTCTTATCTTTAGGAAATGACATCTTAGGAATGAGTACACCTCACTGATGAATCAACAAAATGATAAGGTGAGGATGGCCAAGGATTCTCTCCTTGGTGAATAGACTTGACATGTCATGACATAGGGTATGACCCAAGTCCAATGGCTTTCTTGTAAGTAGGAAATACAAAATAAATGACTAGGTAGGTAACAAATGATTATAGCTTCCCCCTTTTACAACGATGTTATATAAAACAATGAGTGATAGCATGGAAGAATTTGGTGCCATCTAACTCCTATAAAGTCTTCCACTATGAAGAGACACTGACTCCCCAAACAATTCATCACAAAATTCATCTTGGGAAATTGGAATCACATCATTTATAAGAATATTATTCATAGAATAAATGGTGAATCTAAACACATCAACACTAGAAATCCCAAGAAGTACATTAACCACTTAAGAAGACACATCAATCACCAAACCCCCAACCATGGTAGTAAAATCCCCAACAAAAGCATTTGTAATGACAATGTTACAGTAAAACTCCCAAATAAGAACTTCATACACACAAAAATCCATAGAAATGAATGTAACCCAATTTAACAGTTGAAAGAAACTCATTAACTCCTTCTTCCTATGTTGAGAAAAGAAAAGAAAATGCTCAGAAATGATAGAATCAGTTCGAGTTACCTCAAACTGGTGCTAGGGTGCTAATTGATCTAAATTGGGGGTTGTAGGTGCTTGAATTGCTAGTTGATGCTCTCTTTGACTTATTCTTTGGTGGTGCCCTTGATGTTTCAACCTTCTTGTGAGCCATGATTATGAAAAAAATGCATAAATTCTTATTGTAGATGAAGCCTTGGTCATCTTGTTGAAAATAAATCAAAAAGAAGGATTTGGAATTATATAATTGCACCAAACAAGGGTTTTAAATGAAAAAGTGGATGTCTTCTTCAAAAGATAGATGCCTCATCCATGCCTTAAACTATAGGTAGATGTCTTCTTTGTAAAATAGACATCTTTTCCGTGTTGAGGAAAAACATAGGAAGACATCCTATTTTAGGAGTAGACATCTCTAGGTACTCACCTTTTGAAAGTAGACATCTCATAGGAGACATTTCCTAGTAGATACTTTAGAAAGATGGGGTTTTGCAAAATAAAGCATAGGGATGGCTACCAAACATTATAGTCTAAAAAGATACTTATAATGAATTAAAAATGTACCTCTACTTACCCTCCTTGTTGAAGAGAATGAAGATGCAAACCTTTTGATGTGTCAAAATGTTAAGTAAAATGGAGATAAAGGTTGTGTGGTTGTTGTGTTTGTAGGACAACATAGTTGGGAAACTAAGATTGATGACAAGGAATGAATTGGTTTAGATCTCAAAGGAGAAGGTCATTCATAAGATCTTAAGTGAACATGCAAGAATTCAAGAATGTGAACAAAGACCAAATAACTCACAAGCAAAGTTGTCGTGATTAGAGCATGTGGAACTGCAAGGTTATGAACAAGGAATGAAGAATTCATCATGTAAAGAAAGGTGAAAAAAGACATCTCTAAGAAATAGTAGACATCTTGGTAGAATTGAAGGATGTGCAAACAAAGATGTCTCCAAGAAATAGTAGACATCTTTCATTAGGCAAAGACATCTTTTCTCAAACAAAGATGTCTTCATAGAATGCGGGTTAGTTTCAAAAATATGTCTTCCACTAAACAAAGACGTCTTCCTAGAATATAGGCAAATACAAAAAGAAATCTCAAGCATGAAGGAGATGTCTTCCATGACTGTTAACTATCTATTGCATGAGTTCCAAGATGGATTTGAAAACATGATGACTATAAGAAGACATCACTCTCATTGGAAATAGAGCAAGCTCTTATACAATCATTATATAATCATTGTAATCACTATTACTTCTCATTGTATTATCATTTGTCCATTATAAAGTGTGTTATACCTCAAAGTGCAAGGATCAACAAACTAAATTGCATTCATTCCTTGTAATTGTTGTTTCCTTGGACCCTACAACATTGATGTGCTTCTTGCGGAAGGGCATCTTGCTTGAGCTTGTTGGGATCCTACAGGATTGAGTGGTTGGTGTTGTGGCACAACACTTTGAAGTAGAGCTTAAGATTGTAAAGGTTGTGGTAGCCTAGAAACCACATTCTAAGCCTAACAGGACCTTGCAGGGTTGAGTGCTTCGTGTAGCATCACAACACTCTGCAGTGGGGCTTAGAGATTGTATAGGGTGTGGTACCCTTCAAACCACATTTGAGAGCAACAAAGTCTAGAGATGTGCTTGCAATCTATCCTTTGAGTGTGGACTACCCAAGTTGGGGAATCACATTAAATTTGGTATGTGTGCTTTGTTCAAAGAATTTGAATTTAGGGAACTTATTCATCCCTCTCCTACCACACCCCCCCTCCCCCCCAACTCTAAGTTCAACAATCCATAGAAGATGCCTAGTAAGCTTAAGAATGAGATTCCTCTTTCAAGGTTTCTTTTCTTACACAAAATTCTTTGATTTCCATGGCTTGGATTCCTCTCGAAAATTTGTTGAAGAAAAACTCCTCATTCTCATGTTTCCTCCTTTTGACTCTCCATACTTTCTTAACTCCCTTGTCTTTTTAAGTTGTCCTCCATTCCTTTTTTCCCTGCAAGATTTCCTTTCTAGGTATGTTTGGGTAATAACAAGGAGTACTATGATATGACAAGGTGCTCATATGATAAAAATTTAAATTACAATTCTAGTACTTATGTCCAAATCTATTATAGTAATAACAACTAACCTTTCTATTAAGATTAGAGTAGTTAAATCTTGAAGTTACCTTTTGGTTACTTTTAGTGCTAGTGGTCACTTCAATCTTTGAAGTGCTTTTTTTTCCAAACGAGGTTGTTGTAAATGATTTTTCCTATTGATAACATCATAGACCACTTTTGTCATTTGGACTTCTTCCCTATCCAAGAACCATCCATAGGGATTCTTTTCTTTTGACTATCCTTTCCTTTACAAGTTTGGTATCTACAAGTTCTTTCTTAGTCTACTCATAAGACTTGGTTAGTCTTTTATTCTCAGTTATAAGCTTTGAGATTTCTTTTGTGAGGTCTAAAATATTTAAATTTAATGAAGAAATGTCTTGATCCTTGATTTTTAATTGTTTATTCATCTTTGTGCAAAGATTTTGAAAAGAAAAAAGTTTATTATACAAAAGTTCATACCTCTTTTCCTCATTTTCAAATTCAACATTTGAGAGGCTAACATCATCATCTGTAAGAGCACTACAAATGAGATGTCAATCTTTTGTGGCCTCATCCATCTCCTCTTCACTTTGTTCTTCATCATTCCATTTTGAATAGAACTTTGTCTTTTCCTTATCAATATTACTTCTATCCCTTTGTTGCAACCTATCATTACTATGACATTTAGAGGTCATATGACCTCTATTGTTGACATTTTAGTATGTCAAAACCTTGAGGACAATGGAGAACATAGGTTGTTTGTGTGATTTTATGATTGTTATGTTTGTAGGAAAAGAACTTGGATTAAGACAACAAGATTTGTGGAAGTTCAAAGAACATGGACAAGGAACAAAGATTTCAAAGTGCAAAGGGAGCTGAAGAAAGAAATCTCTAAGAAATAGTACACATCTTGGTAGAATTAAAGGCAGCACAGGAGAAGACATCTCTGAAAAACAGCAAATATATTTCTAGAGAAAAACAAGTCTTTCATCAAAAGAAGACATCTTTTTTGAATGAAGAAATTTTTTAGAAAAATTTCTTTCATGCGAAGAAGACATCTTCCTATAATGAAGGTCAAAAGAAAAAAGACGACTCAATCTCGAAGAAGGCATCTTTAGTGATCATTAGTTAGCTGTTGCATAAGTTTTGAGATGGATTTGAAAACACAGTGGTTATAAGAAGACACCATTCTCATTGGAAAGTGTGCAATAATTGGGTACTATCTATTTTCATCATTTGACAATCATTGTTATCATTGTTGCTCCTCATTGTACAATCATTTGTCTATTGTAATTGGTTAAAGTAAGCTATGCCTCAAAGTACAAGGATCAACAAACTTAGTTGCATTCTTTCCTTGTGATTGTTGTTCTCTTTTGTTTCCCTATGGGATTGATGTGCTTCTTGTGAAAAGGAATATTGATTGAGCTTGTTGGAATCATATGGGATTGAGTGTTGGTGTAGTGCCACAAAACTTTGGAGTGAAGCTCAAGTTGTAAAAGTTGTGGGATCCTAGAAATCATATTCTAAGCTTGTCGAGCCCTTGCAGGGTTGAGTGGATTCATAGTGTCAAATCACTCTAAAGCAGAGCTTAGAGCTTGTATAGGGTTTGGTACCCTTCAAACCACATTTTGGAAGAAACAAAATCCAAAAGTATGTTTGTGAACTACCCTCTAAATGTGGACTATCCAAGTTGGGGAACCATGTTAAATTGATGTGTAAAATATTTTTATTTTGGAAACTTATTCATCTCCCCCTCCTCTCATTCTAAGCTCAATGATCCTCATCTTCCACCACATACCCAACATTCTAGTGAAGAAGAATCAAAATTAGAATTTTAAATTTTTTTACCTATTTTCTTACCTTTGAATTGATTGGATCTTTGTTGATTTGAGCTCATATTCCTTTTTTCCATAAGCCTTTGCAACCTTCTAGATATAAGTGTTATTTCTTCTTCACTACCCAAATCTTGCTTAGTAGAATCCTTTTCCTTGGAGGTAGATTTTAGGGCAATGGGCTTTTCTTTTATTGTCTCTTCACTTATGAGGTTCATTTCATAAGCAATAAGAGCACTTTGAAGCTCTTCAAATTTTAACACTAAAAAATCTCTAATTTCCTTCTTGGCTATAACCTTAGGTCTAAATTCTTGTTGTAAAGTCCTAATCATTTTTATTATTACATTACTTTTAGGAAAGTCCTTGCTTGTGCCCCTAATAACCATAACTAAATTGTTTGTCCTAGAGAAATAATCTTTTACCTTCTCACCTTCTCTCATTCTAAGTTTATCATCTTGCAAGACTAAAAGTTTAGATTGCTTCACTATTAATGTTCCCTCATAGGTATCTTCTAAAGTTTCCCAAATTTCTTTGACAATTTTACATCTAGCTACTTTATTAAATTTACATTTATTTAATGTATAATATAAAAAAATTTCTTTATAGTCATGGATAAACTTATCTCTTTTTTCTTGTGTCTACTTGCTCCATGGCTTGATGGCCTTTGTTACGTTGTCAACAAGTAGTATGTAGCCTTCGAGGATGGACTCACATACTTTAAACTCCATAGACTCAAAGAAGCCTTGCATCCTTATCTTCCAATAGGTAAAGTTGAACTCATCAAACATTGGTGGCTTTGTGTAAGATGTCCCCTCCATAGTTCACTCTTGAAAGCTAACATCAAAAGAAAGAGTACCAAGCTTCGATACCACTTGAGGATTGAGAACTTAGAAGGGGGATTGAATAAGTTCCCCAATTAAAATTGATCAACCATAAAAACCATACCCAAATTTTACTTGGTTCCCCAACTTGGGTACATCCACACTCGAAGGGTAGAATCCTAACACACCATCAGACTTTGTTTCTCTAAAATGTGGTTTGAAGGGTACCACAGCTTGTACAAGCTCTAAGATCCACTCTAGAGTGTTTTATTACTACAAAACCACTCAACCCTGTAAGGTCCTAATAAGCTTAGAATGTGATTTCAAGGATCTCAGTACCTTTACAAAATTCAGCTCCAATCTAGATTGTTTTGATGCTGCACAAACACTCAATCCTATAGGATCCTGATAAGCTCAATTATGATGCCTTCTCACAGTAAGCACATCAACCTTGCAAGGCTACAAGAGAAAAACAAAAACACAAGAAAAGAATGTAACTTAAATTATAAGTCCTTGTACTTCGAAGCACAGTTCTACAAACAATTAAGCAAATGATATGAAAAATGATGTCTACAAGTACAATAGAATAGAATACATAATGATTGATTTGATGTTGATAATGCTTGCTAAATACCCAAGAGTTTGAAGTCTACTTATAGCATCAAAGTTTCTAAAAATACCTTGGAATTCATACAATGGCTATCTAATGACTAGTATAGACATCTACTTTGAGATTGGGATTTCTTTCTGCAATTAGCTTCAACTTTGGGGAGATGTCTCCTTCTTGGATGGGACATCTCAAAGGAGACATCTTTGGGAAGATGGCTTATTTGAAAAGGAGATGTCTCCTATTTTTTGGAGGCATCTTCTTTTGATAGATTTCCTCAACCAAGATGTCCTTTGTTCCTTGAAGACATCTTCTTAACTTTTGAGCTCTAGTTCTTGAGGCATTCTTTTAGCTTCTTTCCAATCCTTGAAAAACATTCATTTAGCTTGTAGCCTTCATATCTCTTTGTAGATCTCACTTCTTGAGTTCTCATTCATGTTGTACAAAATAATCACATTCCACAACATTCTATGTTCTCCATTTTCCTTAATGTTTTGACATATCAAAAGGTCAAGAAATATGTGACTCATGCTTAAAGGTGCTCCTCTAACTAATGGCTAAGGTCCATTACATTAATATCAATGCTTAATTAATTTTTTGATAAATATAATGCATGTTTCCCAATATGTATCTTGTTAAGTGATGTTGTTTTTAACATGGTAGTTAGTTAATCTCATTGTGATGCATACAAAATGATGCAATGTGATGTCACTACAAGAGGTATGAACTTGGTTTGATATCCTAATGGATGAATAGTTAATTATTTTTAATCATGCTTAACATAAAAGATCCATTACAACCATGGTAAGGTACTTCACATCCTACTTTTGCAATCCCTTCTAACTCTATTTCTTCTTACTACGATGTAAAATATGAGTTTAATGATTTTATTTAGTCTAGTGTAGGGTTTTAATTATGATTATTATGTATGTGTTGGAATAAATATTAGATCAACATTCAAGTTCCTAGGTGTCCACAAACATCTAGTAACATGGTTATACAAGGGTATTTTCAGCAAAAGCTACTTTGTGAAGGATCCACTTGTATAACTCTTATTGATCTTGTTGATGAATTAATTCTATACTTTCCAAATGCCAATGTATTGCTACCTTATGTTCATGTATCATTACACACTCATTCTTAATTTTATTCAAACTTTCTTAATCAAAACTCTCCAAAATACCAATTCTTACTAATCTTGAGGCTTCCAAATCTATCCAATCCATAATTTTGATTCTTCTTAAGTATTCCTAACCCTCAAATTAGCCCTAGCAACCTCTTTTATGGCTTGAAATCCTTCATTAAATAAATTTTAGCTTTAAAATCCTTCTAGAGAATCAAATTTGAAAAATTTCCTAAATTGCTTGTATTATTGCATTAACATTGTGCAAAAATCCTAGTGATACAGGTCTTGGCCTACTAATGTTAGTTCAAAGGTTTAATTCTACTATGTAACATTGAGTTATAAATTTTTAAAAAAATTCCATAAAAAAATTCTAAAACTAATTTGATAGATTCAAGAAGTCTCAGTAAACATAAATAAAAATTTCATTTTAATTTTCATAAATAGAGTGCAACCATTAGTTTTTTTCACAATTTTTCTTCTAAACAAGAGGGGTTTTGATATTTTCTTGAGCATAAAGCCTTAAGAGCATGATATCTTGTAATTCAAACCTCCTAGAAGTAAGATCTACAACATGAGAACTACTAGATCATGATTTAAAAATTTTACTAACACCTAAAAGTTTGAATACCTAAGGTAACATACATTAAAAATAATTAATATTAATTAACATTTTGATTATCTAGTTACCTATCAGTCTTCAACATGTTAAATTATAGCTACCTATAGGTTTAAACATTAAATTTTTCTAAAATTATACTAACAATCAAGGATAATTAAGAAAAAATTCATTATAAAATACTTCATAGTTTAACAATTGATCATTTGGATAATTGTAGATGGTACCTAAGTGTGTTCCAAAGGTAGAATGCCCATGTCAACCATGTGAGAAGAAATCAAGAGGCAGAAAAGAATAAGAACATGGCCAAGAATGACAATAATAACAAGAATTTTGTGTAACAGGACCTATGAGAGAGGAGCTCGAAGTCTACTTAGTTAGAGAAATTCCTATGATGCATATCAAATAATTTGTATAGGAAGAGGTGTCTTAGACACAACCAAACCTTGAGGTAATCCTCATAGATGCATGTTTGACAAAGGTTAAAGACAATGAGGTTTATGGACTAGTCATTCTGGAGCCCAACTTTGGATCTTTCATGGAGTTCAATCCTTAGGAAGTGTACAAGTAGTTGCAAGCCTCTTCCCTGTGGCCCATCCTCTTAACCAATGGAAAGTGGTACTTGGCTGAGACTTATCTTTTTTGAAAAAATCACTAGAAATATGTCACTATTAAAATTAAGCATATCATCTCCTGCTTTATAGATGTAATTGCATAGGTCTTGGGAATCCCTAATGTGGGAGTACATGTTGTTGATGTATCCATGAAATCAGATGTTGAAGTTAAAAATGAGTGTAAGGGGCATGTGGCATGGAAAAGAAGAAATATGGTTCCTTATTCTAGACAAAGAAATTATACTTTAATATTACTATGTACCATCTTAACCTGACAATACAACCTAGTAAAATGACATCCTTCTCTGCTAGGAGATGTATAGCTCTAAGTAGGAAGCTTTTGTTCTAACTAATCTTCCTAGATGTTAAAAGGACATCTAAATAAAATGAGAAGGGTAGGACGACACCCCCCTTTCCATGCTTAATTAAAAAACTTTTTTGAAGGAGAGTGTTGGTGACCATTTGGAACCATCAACATTTGGCCTTTAATCTCACGACTAGGGTCACAAGAAATGGAGATGTTCCTTCGAACAAGGTTTAGGTGCTTGCTTGTCCCTAGCAACACCAAGGTCCAAATACCTCCAAAAAAAACTCAATGGTTATAGAGCGAACTAAGCATGAATGTGTAGTTGCTATTGTGATTGTTAAAATGGTGGGGTTTGGGTAATTTGGCTATCATTAAAGATTCCTATTTTTTCAAGTCACTTAGTCTACATAGTCTCTATAGTGCGCTACTAGAAACAAATAAAATTTCACAAAAATGCTTGAGCACAATTCTACCATAATCTACTCCTAACTTCACCTAGAGAGAAAGTTCCACAAGAAAACTAGAAATAGAGCAAGATTCAAAGGATTTAGAAAGAGAAAAGAAAAGAAAGCATATTTGTGTGAATCTCAAATATTTAGGCAAGATAAATCGAACATGATGAAACACTTCGCAATAAAGCTATTCCAATTCAATCTAAGTATTACAAATTGTCCAAACCCTATGAGCCCAACAAGCAATTTCGTAAAAGAACAATCTCATTACACTACCAAAATGCTTTGTAAACAACAAAGTGCAAGCTTTTATTTGGCTAGTTAATAGTTTTCAAGAATTGCAAACAATATAGCTATTAGAAAAATTTGACAATTTCAAGATTAAAATATCAAGTCAATAAACTTTTAAAAATAAAGCTATTTCAAGCAAGTCAAAGTATCAAAGATTTTCCTAGATCTTCTAGACTCAAATAGGTAATTTTATAAAGACATTACTATTAAATTGTTCAAGATGCTTTTCAAAGACAACATAAGCTCTTATATGGAAAACCTAATAGAAGTCTAGTATTGCACAAAAAACAAAGCTCTAAGAGTGATCAAAGAATCCCAAAATTAAATTCTAAGCACGATATTATCTAAACCATTAACTAAGCAACTAAGACAAAATGGGAAGAAAAAAACTTAGGATTTAAACAAAGCAATTGAATTGATAATTAGCATGCCATCTTACAATCTTCAATATCTTTCTTCTTGATCTCCCACCAATTCTTTTTTTTCTTCACTTCTACACTTGAAGCCTTTTTATAGTGGCTTTTGGATAGTTACAAACATCATAAGAGAAAGAGATGAGTTACAAATATCTCAAGGATTAATTCATCACCACCTAAAGAAGTTATAACTTCCATAGGAAGTTATTAGAGAAATACATGTCATCGTGGGCAATTGTCTTGCCCAATAATTTCCCTTTTGTTTTAAAAAAAAGATAGCTTTTCCCCTTTTCATTTATATATACCTAAATATAAATTGTTATTTAAACTCATATTATAGCCTTATGCCCATATTAATATTTTTATGTCATAGTTGAGGGCATCGATTAGTGAAAATTGTTTCTTTAAAATAAACCGTCTTGGAGTCTACCATTGCCATTACCGTCAACGCTACCAAAACTCTGGATGCTGCACACCTGCTTCCATGCCTATGGTCCAGGCTTTTGTTGCTGCTGTCTGCCACCCATGTGGTAGAAGCCTCATCACCTGTGCCTGCTCATCATCACTTTGCTACGCCAGCTTGAGTCATTCTAGGTTTTCTTTGCTGACGAGATATCATTGAGCCTCTCATGGAACTGGAAGGGTAAATTATACTGAGCCACCACATAATGCGTTGCATATTCGAAAATTCAAGCGGTGTTAACAAGTCTCAACTGTTAAACCGCAGCCTGCTCAGCAGGATTGGAATTTTTAACGAAACAAGCAATTCTGTTCTGACGTATCATCAGCATTCAAAAAGGAGACATGAGTGGCAAATCTTGCTGATCTCATTCCTCATCCCCATTTCCTACCCCATTCTGGGCAGTTTAGACCACCATTGTTGCAGCGTTTTGTCTCTTTTGCATCAGAATCTCATATGCACAAACCGAAACATGCTGCAGCGACTGACTGCACGAACAGATCCCTGGCATGCACTTTATACGTCTATATTGGAAAATAAATGGAGAGTGTCCGGCCAGCACGATAGAGCTCCTATCAGGCCCATGATGACATCGAAGAATGATAACAGCATTGTGACAAAAGTGACTAACGCCACCATGCAGCACCTCACTGTCAATCTGATATGCATCCACTATGTAAATTATAATGCAGACATTGCCGATATCCACCAACTAGAAGGGTTCATAGAAGCCAAGTCCTGTTAGCGTGTTTCCTGGAGTATCATTTCCAAATGCTGCATATCCAACCAAGCTCACGGACGTATAAAGGAGATCATACAACTCGTTCATATCTTGTCTGTCGTTCTCACCGTGATCTTTTCTACTGGGAATGATCTCAACATATCCTGAATTTCAATGGGCATGTTGGAGAAAGAATAGGAGAATGCGACGTTCTGCATCACTGCTTACAGAGCGACATAGAGGTTGTCAATCTGTACAACGGCATGGGCGTCTCTCTGGTTCTTGGTAGCTGCTACCCTGATGCTCAGATGCTGTTGATGTTTACGTCCCTGGAGATTCTGGTTTTTCCGTTATGCTGGATAGCATCAACCTCTGCCTGCAACCGTATAACATCTTGAACCCATGTCGCTGCTTCAGCATTTGCTCCTAGCATTTGCTCAAAGAAATCTTGAATTACCCAAGGATCATGCATTGATCTGACCCAAAACTTCTTCCTTTAAACAACAAATGTCATCTTTCATGGGGAGAAGTAGACCCAGTATTCTTGCAAATTTTTGTGATACATCATTATTATTATTCTCTGATTGCATACCAGTTATAATCCTGACAAGTTCGTTTCTTAGCAGAACTTGTCATCCACGTCAATCCTCTGTTTCACTTTATCTTGTTGTGTTGAATGAGGCTTTTTAGGTGTAGCCATTGATTTCGAGCCAAACAGCCTACAATGATTGTAAATCTTCTCATTTCCATCTTTCAGCAGCGTGATCTCCATCTGCTTTAATTGTAAAGCCGCATATATTATTCCTATCTTTGATTCCAATAACTTGTTGAGCTCAACCAAGCTTTGCAATTTGATCCGTACATTTTCTTTGCGATATTGTCAATAATAATTTATTTTCCGATGTTACACTGTTCCATGAAATGGTAGAAATGTGCCAACAGAGAGGAGTTGCTATGTATACCAATGATACACTAAAATGGGCATCCACAACTTCATGGAATGAGATGATAAAAGTGAAGCTGGCTCTTTAAATTCAAGAGGAGTTACCACCACCACCAAACACTAGATTAGTAGCCATATCAAGTTTTGACACAACTACCATCATCTGACTAGAACCATAAGTGCTAGTGCAAGTTCAAATGCACTTAGCAAAAGACAACAAGCATCTTGCTATGAGTCACTTATAGGAGGTGTCAAGGTTTAATAGCTATCAACAAGATGACTTTACCAACTTGTTAGAGCTATTAGAACTAGTGTTTTCACTTTCATCACTCCTATGGGAGATGTTACTATCACCCTGTTAGAAGAGTATCCTAAAATCTTTGGTGAGATAGCAAACTTTCTAGTCAAATTGGAGCAAGGGGATGGAACAACTATGACTATCATGCTAGAGAAAGGTCAAGAGATTATTGCAAAGATTATGATGAAAAAAAAATTGGAGAATCCTTAAAGATCCTTGTAATACCAGTTTTAGACTTTGTTATCATTCTAGACATTCAAGTGTTTTTAGGAGTTGGATCAAGGGGAGAAAGAACAATGAGCATAAAGTAGCATGAAGAATTATCGGATAAACTTGTTAGTGCTAGCCTAATGATGATAAACATGTTCAACATTCCAAAATATATCATTGTAATTTATTATGAATTGATCATAGTCAAGGAAAAGTTACTTATTTTTTAGTCTTAACTACAATAGGCTAGGTTGTTAAACAAACAATTAAAGATGAAGTGACATAACTTTGTACTGAACTATTAGACCCTATAATACATTAACTCAGCCTATTCAAGGATGACATAATCAATTAGTTGAAGGCTAAACAACATCAAGTGGAGATGGAGAAAAGCATCCTAGGCTAAGGCTAAGACCTATGCACTTGACAAGAATACTGCCACACTGACTAAGGAAAATGAAGACCTTGCTATTGAAAACAAGAGATTGTAAAACATTGAACAATAAAATAATCAATTAGAAGACCATCTCAAATATCTCCAAGCACAATTAGCACATATTAGTATAGACATTTTCAATTTGGTATTCAAAAATAAATATCTCTTAATGAAGGAGGTAATAAATATTAAGAAAAAATAGATATAAAGATCATGGCATGGTAGGATAAGATCACTAAACATGAGATGATCAATAATCATTATAGAGATCAAGTGGATATTAAATAGAAGATCACTAAAAAAGAGATTTGATTGGTAAGAATCAAATTCAATGTAACCCAATAGTAGCTTCCAAATCCTATCTATTAATCCATCATTAATGGAATCAACACAATTAATTATGTGGAGATTAAGATGGAGGATCTACAAATTGAAGAGATGACTAACTATATGAAGCTCACTAATTTGCAGTACACAAATTTAGCAATGCTAACTACAAAAAATTTAAGAAATCAACTAGAAAAATAAGTTCCTATCATATTCTTATTGTATGAATAGAAATATAAACTTCATAATGTGATTCTCTAAAAGCTATAAATTGTCAATGTAGATATGGAGGTATTGAATGTAAAATTTATAGATTAACAAGACATGGTAGAGAACTTGGCCAAGGGAATGACAAACAACTAATAGCTAAACTCTAAAGTAAGGACATTCAACATTGAATATACATATTTTGTAGGTTGGTTTGTCAATGTGCATGAAATGTTTTCAACTTTATTTTATTCTTGAGAAGTGCTCACAACATCTACTCTAGCCAATCCAGCCTAGATCATTCATGATTCCAAGATGAAAGAGGATAAAATGTGAGTTCTCAATGAGGCATTCCATATGAAGAGAATAATAACAATAGTACAAATCAACCATTGAAATTGCCAAGATAGGAGTAGCTTCCACCACTAGGCACAACCTAAGGCATTTTCCTTGGTTAATTTTCTAATTTTGCAAATTTTCTTACAAAGTAAAGTATCCAATTTTTATCATCTTATCATGTATTAACTTCTCTTAAATAATATTTGTAAGCAGTGCTCAAGTTTTGTCAAGTCTTGTTAATTACTTAGTCACTTGATTACTACTCCCATAAGTCTATCTCAATTTTTCTTAACTTTAGGATAAGTTTTTAGTTTGTAATGGGGGTATGATGAATAGTCTTGTTGTTAACTATGTTGATGCAACTACATCAATGCATAGTGTCAACATGGTCAAGGATGCATTAGTATATCTATGTTGATGCAATGATCATAAATGCTTATAGATATGAACTCACATATCATATTTATGGCATTAGTTACATTAATTGTAATGAAGCTCTATTAGTTTGTTTTTGTAGTCTTAGTAAATAGTCAGTGAGTACCTATAGTGTGATTTGAATAAATTGTATGGAGTATTTATTTGAATGCATTGTACATGGACACTCTATCTTAGACTAAATTTTAATTTATATTTTCTTTATTTTCCTTATGTACATATATTAATATTTACTTGCACATGCACTTAGCTAATACTTTACTTTCATAATATATGATAATATGTAGAATAAGTATGATCAATTTTGTACATAAGCACATTATCATTTAGTAATCCCAGTAGGGTTAACACTTGATATGCCTAAGAGTGAACACTTGGTAACTTGGCGATAACCATGTAATTTTAGGATATGTATGGTAAATTGAGAATGAATGCCCATGGCTTAGGCTATTTTAGATTATGCTTATTGTTCTTAGATAAATTTCTGTATTTTAATATTATTTTGTAATGGCCCTAAAACATCAAACATCATATGCCTCAACTAAACTTAATTATACAAACTAAAGGGCCCATACAAGTATAATTGGAAAGATGATGACGTGTGATCACAAAGTAAGCCTCTAGAAATCTCACTTTGTCCATGAATTACGATTAGGTTACTTGCAAAGCTTATGATTTGTATGATTGGGCATAGAGATAACATTACTACTCATCAGGTAAAAACAAAATGTTAAACATTCTAAACATCCTAAGGGTATTACATTATTTCCCATCCCCTTGGGAAAAACATGTAGCAACTAATCATGTATTATACAACAACACTCATGTATCACTAGCACAATTAATGTATTAAATCCAATTTCTTACTCTATCTTCCAAAATACTGAATCACTATAGCTACCTCAAGTTGTTATCTCCCTTAGTAAAAATCTTATTTCTTTTGAGATCCTTTTTTTCCTCTTCACTCTTAGGCATGTCATTACCAAAATAGACACCACAATTATAACCATAAGATTGAATACAACTTTTAATATTTTTTCCATTTTTTCTACACCAAATATCATCTACAAAACTTAACCAAACTCTAATTAGTAATCTATTATATGGCTTTGATACCAATATATCATACCTCCAAATTTA
>MNCI01032974.1:476575-497285 GCA_015680685.1 Gnetum montanum | reverse complement strand
TAATCAAATATTAAAATTTAAAGAAATATAGAAATTAAAATATACAATCTTATATTAATTACAAATACAATAAGATGAGACTTAATTACAAATATACAATCACATTAGTAGGATCTCAAGTGAAATCAACCAATAATTAAGTTTCATGCATGGTTAAACAATTAATGAAGTCTCATGAAAGCAAAGATAATGATCATTCAATAAAAATATAAAATACGTGTAATTAAAATTACAAAATCTCATGTTAAACATCAATATAAAGGAGTAAAACTAATTAAAAGAAAATCAAAGCATGATGCTAGTTACACTAATAATTAAGTCTCATGCAAAAATACCAAAATAATAATAAAATATCAAAATACTACATGTTAATATTAAATCAATGTTGGAAGACCCTTTATTAAGTCAATTTCAAAGTACAAAAACAAGGTAGGGGTAAAAACAAAAATGTTGAACATCTTAAATATCCTAAGGATATTACATAAACCCATCTTTCCCATATACTTGTATCCTCAAATTTTTGTGTAGGTTACTAGGTGTCTTTTTTATAACTTTGGTATCATTTTCATGTGCTTTGTAGAGGGGGAAAATAATATTAATAAGTAGCAAAAAAACATTCAAAATACATCAATACAAAAAACATGGAAACAAAAATCTTTTTAATTACAGGCATGTCTCCTCAAGTGTACAAACTTATAGTTGACAGTTTTTGAAAAATCAAAGTGAGAAAAAATAATTCTTAGTTATGAGAATGGTCCCCACCCTAACAATATTAACATCACTTTTAACATCTATGCTTGAACTTAAAATAGCAAAATGATTTGAAGTAGCAATAAAAAAATATGAGAACATATTAGCATCTAAAAGAATGCAAGAAATTTGCATCATAGTTTGCATCATCATTAGTTTACCAACTAATATTAAGGGAAGAGGTGTCAAACCCCAAAAAATAATAATATTATTAAAAAAATTAAAGTACATCAAATCATCAAAGAGAGAGTCTAAAGAAAAAGCCCAATAGTTTTCGAGATGCCTTTTCAGGTTTTCATCCTTACTTTCACTGATTAATATTAACCTTGTATTAATAATGATTAGCCTACTTCTAAATTAGTATTAATCTTTGAGTTAAAATTGATTTTTTCTAATAAGCCTTAATTTACCTTATGTGCTATTTGTCTACACTTATCAATACTTCTTGTAGCATGAGTAAAAACATTCATAGAAGCATCTATCTTCTCTAATTTCTTTGTTACTCTTTAATCATTCTTGTCATTGATATTAACTTCCTTCTTTATATCTTCAACTTCAGATTTTTTTTTCTAGCAACAACTTTAACATGTTTTTTCTTTTCCTTGACATCTCTTTTTTTTAGTAGAAAAGGATAAACATTGAACAAATGTTCTTTATAATGACAAAAATTGCAAGAATTAGGAAGATTATAATATGTAATTGGTTGAATTTAAGTCTTTCATTTGTTTTTAATTTGAATGAAGGAGCTACAAGCCATTGCAACTCGTAGATAGTTGTGGTCTTTATTTCTAGATGGCCATGAGCTGCAATTACTCATAGTTTAGTCTTGAAATCCAAAAAATGATGTTTATAATGTGTGACAACCAGGTTAATAAATCATGTTTTGACTGGCTTTGATATTGAATATCTGATATTGGAGCCTTGATATTGGATTACCAATATTGAATCCCAAGACACAATGTCAAATATCCAATATCGTTGGGTATATGCCAACCTATAAATATAGTGCTTGGGCTTACAATTTTTATATTAGTTTTTGTCATAGATAGTGAAGCTCTTGCGGTTTGTTTTCTCTAGAGTTAGAATATTTTCTAAGTGCCTGTAGCAAGAGTCTAAGTGTGCATGGATCTTTGTTTGAGCATTGATGTACCTTAGCATAATAGCATGATAGGAATAAAAACAAACCCTTTTGATCATCCTTGTAACACTAAGAATAGATTAATGTTTCCTTGATGCATTTAATATTCATGCACTTTAATTAAGTAGTTAATTTCTAGTTTTTAATGAACATAAGCACAACCACCTTGAGCATACGTGTAGCACTTGGTAACCTAGAAACGCTTAACGTTTGGTAGCCTAGCAGCGCTATACATGTTCAGGATGTGTCTAGAAAGTGGAAACGAGTACTTGTGTTAGGCTAGCTAGGCAATAGATGAATTAGATCTTAAATTACTCTACCTTTCATTCTTGTTCTAGGTGATTAAACTTATAAAATACAAAATGATAAAAATCATATACCTCAGTTGCACTTAACCATATACTTGTACCTCATGAGTAGAACTGAGAAGACAACAATCATTTGAATTAGATTTCATGTCTTAGAACTAGTGTATTTAATAACTTAAGGTCTATGGAATTCAATTGGATCACATGTGAACACTTGTGATTCGTATGGTTGGATGTAGGGGTACCTCGTTGCTCATCATTGATGCCATTGTCGAGGACCTTTTAGTTGTTACATGCACTATTTAGGATTTAGTGAAAACTATTCAAATAATTGGAACAACCCTTAGAGTCATATCACATCTTAAGATTACTACAAAAATATGTATAAGCACACTATAATTTTTATTTCCTAACATAAAATGTCTTCTTCTCACAAGAGCAGTTCTCTGTCCAAGTTTGACAGAGTACATTTGCTGGTGCCTTAACAATACCAAGCGGTATATGCTCATCCTAATGAGTATGCACCAAATTTCTCCTTCATCCCACACTAGGATGAACAGCTACGATGGTGTGTCATGGATGGTAACATTGTGTTGCCACCCATTCAGTCTATTCCTACAATGCTCCAAAAAATGCTTATATGATGGGGTCTCCAAGGACTTCATGCTGAGTATGTGGTGCAATATAGTAACACTAGGGATTATCATCCCACTAAGGCACAATGTCTCATGGATTGTCAATTAGAACAATGTTATGAATCTACAAAGGAAAAAGAATTCAATGATTTCCCATTCCTGTTATACCAAAAAGATGGTGGATAACCCTTCTTTGGGGGTTTTTCATTCAGTGAAATTTCTCTCTTTGACTTTGGTGAAGGAGGTCAAAACTAGAACTTGCAGTCCACAATCAACAATCATAGTTTTGGCAAGAATGGATCTAATGACAAAGAAGGATCCAAAGAGGCAAGTTAAGGAAGGCATGTGGACAAGAAACAAGATCATGATCATGATCGCCATCATTGAAGAGGTGGTAGCGGGCATCATGATGGTGCTAGTCCTCCTTCCTCTTCACCTTTGTCATCATCCTCTTCTTCTTCTAGCTTTGATCACAACCATTAGGGGCATGACCATGACAGAGGTAACCAATGAGGCCAAAATGATCGAAGGGACCAATGAGCAAGGCAAGATGAAGGGTGTAGCCATTCAAGAGAGATGCAACACCATGAATGAAGGGGTAGTAGAGGGCATAAGAGGTACCAAAATCAAGGCTTTAATGAGCCTTTGCTTGCTACTCAGAGTATGCTGAACATTGCAAAGGTAGTACGAATTCCAACAAGACATGTGAAGGACAGTCGGATCAAAAGGCTAGACATAAATAATATCCCTTGGTTCGAAGGGGGATAAAACTCAAATTTACAGAATCATCTTCAAGTTTTCAAGATGCATGTGCCTTGCAAAATATAGAGAATGAGTGGCCAAAACTTAAGTTTTTCCCAAGGACACTCATTAAAGAAGTAGAAAACTAGTACCAAAATCTATTAAACGATGGAGTATAATGCTTGAATTGTTCAATGACAAATATCAAACATACTCTAGAGTGTCTAACTTAAGAAGGTAAATCCAAGAATGGAAATAAGGAACACATGAACCCTTGGATGCTACCATTGATCAATACTATTCCTTAATGCACAGATGACCTAGCCATGGTTATTCTCAACTAGATCAACTTTGCCACATTATAGATGGGCTTCAATTTGAAATGAGAAGAATCCTTGGCATCTATGCCCAAGGACAACTATTGGAATTAAGCAACTATTAGATCCAAAGATTGATTGAGCATGTAACTAAAGAGGAAGGTGAATTGAAAAAATGAGAAAGTGAAGAAGAGTATAATCATGATCCTTTCATTCGCAAGAGGGAGGTTCAATTTTTTGATTGTGAGGAAGAACTAGCACTTGATGAGGCAATGAATAGGAAAGCCTTACTGCTTCAAAAATTTTAGTCTAAAATTATGGCCAAGGTTCATCAATTTTGGGACTCCATGGATAGTATATTTCAAGCTATCCTAAAAATTATTGAAGAATCTAAGAAACAAGGTAGTGACCATGAGCGCAAGAGGTCTAAGGAAGTTGAACGTGCCTATCAAAGAGCTAAGGACATGATTGCTGCAATAGAAGAAGTTGCAAAAAGTGAATCAAATGATGATAGTGGATGTGACATCTACTAGTATGAACATCCTAAGGGATGTTGCCCCATAGGGTCACACTTACAAGACTTTAGGATGTACACTTTGAATCCATGACTAGCACAAAGGCAAACACCCAGACGATTGCCTTATTCTTAAGGTAATTCTAGGTAGTTCCACTAGCAACAATAGTATTATCCAAGTGGAACTCTATCACAACCATATGAGTAATATCAACAGTGGCAACAACCACAGTCATGGACCCTAGCACCACCAAGGCAGCAATACCCTTACTGACAACTTGATTCATATGGGTATTACATTCAACAACCCTTGTCTCCACGTGACTCCTCTAGTCATGATTCTACTTTCCAATCTCACTACCATCCTTCTAATTATTATAAACCTCATTCTTCACATGTAAGAAGGGATACCACCTCTTACCCTTATCCTCCTCCTATTTCTACACATCTTCCTCCCCCCTCAACACAACTACCACCTACTCCACCTATGTAGGGTGAACTCCCAACTTAACTACAATAATGCAATGCTACCAAGGTCATTAATCTACATTTAGTTCATCAACTGAATGGTTCAAATACTTGATCAAAGAAAAGACTTTTCTTCTTATCATGCAGTCCACCTGAGCCCTCAAAAACACCTATGGTTGACAACCCTATTTCTCTATCTTCCTCTATATCAAATTTCTTTGAGTTCCCTTCAAACCAAACATTGCCCAGGACCCATACTATGATGCTTACTCATGCTATATCTAATTAGATCTGTGCTAGAAACCTTCCTAAGAAGTTAGCAGATCCTAGAAGTCCTCTTATTTATTTGCAAATTGCTAGGAATGAACCATGCAAAGCTCTTCTAGACTCAAGTTTTGGTGTTAACCTAATTTCTCATGAGATGTATACTACATAGAACCTACCTCCTCTCAAGAAGAGAAATATTAGATTAAAATTGATAGACTAATCCATCACTGTTCCATTGGGACTAGTGGAAGATATTATGACCATTGTCTATGGATGGTCTTATCCTGCTAATTTCCTAGTGATCAAGGTGAAGATCTACAAAGGGAACTTCCTAATAATCATGGGAAGGGCATGGCTATGCACTGTTGATGCAAGAATGGGCATCAAAGATCTTTCCCTAGAAATATCCAAAGAAAATGCCTTTAGGAAGATCAAGAAGATGCGAGTTCCATGCATCACATATAGTGATATGGGGTGCAATTGTGTGTAGAAACTATGGGAAGTAAATGAACATCCATCTTTGCATGCAAGTTGTGTGCACTAGAAGCAAAAATTTAAAGATGGTTGTATGCAGTAGCCATAAAACAAGAGGGCACCCAGTGGCTGAGCATTGATCTTGAAAGTAGCACACTTTGCATGGAACCAACTAAGAGCTTGACATGTGATATGTCATAAGCATGGATGAACTAGAGCAAGTTCATCACCAACTCATTGATGATGCAAATGATGATACCTACTAAGAAGAGTTGGAAATTCCTAAAAATTTTAAGCAAGAACCCCTTGAACTAAAAACTCCACTAACCAGCATGGAATATGTGTTTTTGAAGAATGGAAAGCCAGTCATAATCAATGCAAATATTTCTCTAGAATAGAAAAATATGCTATTGAATGTGGTGGAAAAATGGTTAGCAGCTTAATCTTGGTCATATCTAGAACTCATAGGGATTGATGCTAGGATATGCTAGCATCACACTAACCTAGCAATAAAGCCAAAGATACAACCACAAAGGTAATTAAACCCCAAACTAAAGTAGATCCTCAATGAGAAAATTAAATAACTCCTCAAGGTGGGGTTTATCTATCCTATTGCAGATAGTAAGTGGGTTAGCCCACTCATGATTATGCCAAAGAAAGGTGGCAAGTGGTGGGTCTGCATCAATTTTTTGCTACTGAATATGGAAACATTCAAGGACCACTTTCTATTTCCATTCATTGATCAAGTATTATACACAATATCTAGCCATTGCTAGTATATTTTTCTGGATGGTTATAGTGGCTATACCCAAATCCAAATTGTGCCAAAGGACCAAGCCAAAACAATATTCACAAGTTCCTAGGAGACTTTTGCATATTGCAAGATGCCTTTTGGTATATGCAATGCCCCTACTACATTCCAACACCTAGTCCTAAGCATTTTTCAATAACAAATTGGTAGTGGTGTGAAAGTCTTCATGGATGACTTCTTCACTTATGGAGCTACATTTGAGCAAGCCCTGGATCGCCTTCAGCAAGTACTGAAACGATGTGTTAAGATAAACCTTAGGCTCAATTGGAAAAAGAGTGACCTAATGGTCTAGAAAGGCATTGTATTGGGGCGCAAAATATCACAAGTAGAAATTGAGGTTGACCCCAAGAAAATATGGGTCATCCAAGAAATAACCCACCAACCAGAAACTATCAAAGATGTTATATCATTCCTTGGACATACTAGATACTACCGATGATTCATAGAGAATTTCTCTAAGATCACAAAACTATTGGTGGAGCTAACAAAGAAAGATGCTCCATTTTTCTAGACCATGGAATGTGAACAAGCATTCCATCAGCTGAAAGAGAAATTTTTAGAAACTCTAATCCTATAAGCACCAAACTGGTCCAAACCGTTTCATGTTATGACAAATGCATCAAATTATGCCTTGGAAGTTATGCTTATGCAAATGGATGATAAAAAAATTCCATATTATATCCAATGCACTAGTCAAAGCATTATGGGTGCACAATTAAACTACACCACTCCAGAAAAAGAACTAATGGTACTGGTGTTTGCTCTAGAAAAGTTCAAGCACTGTGTGCTTGGATACAAAGTGTTTGTGCACACAGACCATAGTGCCATCTGCTTCCTGATGAATAACGATGAGCCCCCGTGTCATATGGTGGATGGTGATCTTATAGGAATTTGATCTTATAATGATAGATCAAAAGGGCACTGAGAATGTGGTTAGTGATCACTTGTCTCAATTACAATGGGACAACAAAGAGGAGGAGAACCCACTATTTGATATGTTTCTTAACAAACTCCTCTTTGCTGGGGCTATAACTAAATAATTTCCCAATGAGCCTAAATGGTATGATGGCATTCTCACCTATCTTCTCACCTAAGAGATGCCATAGGGGTTGGATCATTGAAAGAAACAACAGTTTATAGCCTGGTTCATTAGTATGTCCTTGATGTTGATCAATTATGCATTCTCCAAGAAACTCATGAAGGTCCTTGTGAAGGCCACTATGCTAGGAGATGCACAACAATTAAAATCTTGATGGCAAGGTACTATTGGCTAATAATTTTTAGGGATACTTATCAATATTTCCACTCTTGTGAATGTTGCCAATGAGATGGTGGAATGACTACTCAAATGGAAAAACCTCAATAATGGATTCAACCACTAGAACCCTTTGGGGCATTGATTTCATGGGTCCCATCAAATCCATGTCAAATGAAAAGGCATACATCATAGTCGCTATTGACTATTGTACAAAATGGGCAAAAGTAGCAGCCATCACCAACTGTACATCTTCTATTGCTACTTAGTTTGTAAAAAAAATGTTGTAAATAGGTTTTTTGTGCCACATGCATTAATTTCTAATAATGAAACTCACTTTACAAGCACTACCTTTTGAAAGCTCATGCAACACTTAGGGGTTGAACATAAACTCACAACATCCTACCATCCCCAAGCCAATGGTTAAGCTGAGGTTACTCATATGAAAATCACAATAATTCTAATAAGAACTATTAGCAAATATAGGAAATACTGGAGCACAAAACTCAACGATGCCCTTTGGGCCTACTGCTCAACATGGAAACTTCCTATAGGCTACTCTTCCTATGAGCTTGTGTACGAAAAATTACGAATACTTCCTATTCAATCTGAGCTCCATACACTTTCAACAGCCTGTGACCTCAACCTTGACTTAAGTCTAGCACAAAAAGAAATATTAATAAATCTCAACTTGCTAGATGAAAATCAATTAGTAGCCCTATCATCTAACAAACTGCACAAGGCATGTAACAAAAAGCATCATGACTTGAAAATGAGAAAAGTCAAATTTCAACCAAGAGATAAGAATCTCTACTAGAATCCCACACATGTACCTCAACGAAAAAAGTTCCAGACATTGTCAAAAAGACCTCATATAATTTATGAAACTTTTTCTTCTAGGGCCATGATGATCTACAAACCTGAGAACCCAAATAAGAAATAGCTAGTCAACATACAATAAGTCAAACCTTTTCATGAGCATAAGCTAGCTAATACAACATACATCTCATCGGATGGACAACCACCCTCAATATTTTAGATCTCCTCCTTTCAACTTAGTTGTGGGACTGATGGCCATCCACGCTAACTATATAAGTGACTCCTTGGTTTTTCACTTTTTTTGTTTTACACATTTTTGTTTTGCACATTCTTTATTTTACATCTTCTTGTTTTCATGGTATTAATCTTTTCTAATTCTTATTTTACAACATTTTTAGTACATTTTCTATTTCTTGAATATTTTACACATTTCTTTTATATTTTCTTTTATTCTAGTGTGATTTTCTAACTTTTTATTAATAAGTTCCAAGCACAGTGGTAATTCATTTCTTAATGGTAGTATATACTATTTTGTTATTTGATTGTTGGTGTCTGTATTCTAGCTTTGAATTTTGTTGCTAATAACTAGGACATGGTTTCTTTTTCATTTAACAAGCAGTGAGTCCACAACATCCACCCATCTACAAACTCTATGGTTTTCTTTGTTCTGGAAATGTGCAATCCCTTTTTCATTAATAAAACTATAATGAATTTGTGACTTTGGTAGTTTCTAGAATTGAAAAGGATTCAAAGGTTTGAACAGGGTGTGACTTCAAGAGGATTCGGTACTCTTTGTACCTTTCTACTTACTTGGGTGCATGTGTGTTTTCATGGATTTCTTACTATTCTGTGTCGACCAATAAAAGGAAGGTAAATAGGTTTTTACATGGTGTGGTTCTCATAAAAAAAGGAAAAAATGATGGGAATTCAAAGCACACCCTTTAGAAAAAATAAACAGGCTACAAGCATTGGTTATGGGACTAGAAAGACATGTTACCCATGCCTAAAGGTCCCCTCTAACTAAGGCCCTTCCTCACTTCCTACTTCACTTTTCTTCTCTAATAAGGAATAATGGTTATTCTGTGGAAATACTCTTGTGTCTCAAGGGGGTAGACTAAACTTAGAATGGTGATGCAAAGTCATTGAACGTGGTTGATTCTAGTCTAGACTAAGAATGGATCTTATCAAGTCATTTAACCATAAAATTCACAAGGGACTTCATGTAACCTTAATCAGGAACTCCATTCCACTCTCTCTCTCATTCATTTATACTTTCCATGTCTCACCTCACTACCAGTTTCATGTTCTTGTTCGATGTCCTAGTTTGATGTGTCAAAATTATTAGGTAACTTCTTCTGGGTTTTTGTACTTAACCTTCCATAACCATTAATCATCCATGGGGTCCATGGACTCCTTGATTTGAAGTTATGCAAGGGCAATAAAAGGCATGTGCCTACTTTGGGAAGGATCCACTTGCATATCTTTTGGTTGGGTTCATTAGGTTCTTTATCCTTAGACACTCTTACAATCAAATCCTTTTGTTTGCCTCATCAATGACATCCAATTTTGCACATCTTCACAATGTTTTTGTGACATCCCATTCTCGAATGTCATAAAAATACAATTGCTTAATTTATTGCATTCATCATTATCTTAGATAATATTCTAGAAATATCATAAATATTTAATAAATGAATTAACTAAAAATAAATAATTGGTAATAAAGAATAAAACAAGGGAAAATGGATAAATTTTATTAATAGAAGAGAGTACTGTAACATCCTTTAGGTTGTCTTCCTATGCCACTTAAGCCTTAGAGGCAATCTAGCACTACTACCATGGTTAGGCTATCCTATCAAAGGGGTGATCAATCCCTTTTTGTGCCACTTCACCCAACTCCCATTACTTGCCTTTCCTAGCTTTGCAAGTCCATGCTTAGCATGACCTCTAACCCCGACGTTAAATGGCATAGGGCAAACCTTTTTCCAAGGGATACATGAATAGTCGTAACCCATCATAATGAGGTGCCCCTTCATTTGAAGGTTCATTACGTTGTTTACAATTGTTTCCATCCTTAACAAGGGACAAGATGTTACAATCTACCCCCTTAGACATGTAGCTCATCCTCGAGCACTTCCTCTATATCCAGCTACTCAGTTATTGCTTCATTGTTATGCTTCTTAGCTTAAGTTCCCTTATTTTCCTCATTATCATCTATATAGATAAAAGATAAAAAATTTTAAAACATAATTTATTACATCCATAAAAAATACAATTTATCATTCAATATCATGATTCTCAAAAAGTTGAGGATAAGTATTTAAAATAAACTTTCTATTTTCCCAAGTTTGTTGATCACAATTTGACCATTGAACAAGTACTTCACTAATAGTTTTATTTCATAATTTCTTGGTTCATTGGTTCTTAATAGCAATTGGTTTAACTTCAAAGCTGGCATTGGATCATAATGGTAAAGTATTCCAATCTAACACATATGGTACATCATTTTCATGAAATTTCTTTAGCAAACTCACATGAAAACCTAGATAAATTTTTAAGGTTGCTGGAAGATTCAATCGATATGCTACTTCACCAATTCTTTCAGAAATTTCAAAAGGTCCACAAAATCTAAGTGCCAATTTAGTATATTTTCCTAGTTTAAGAGAGCTTCTAGTAGGTTTCACTCTCAGTAATACTTAATCTCCTATTTGGAATTCTTTTTTAAGTCGATGTTGATCTACATATCCTTTATATTTATCTTGGGTAGCTTGTAAATTTTGTTTTACTCTTGTGAAATTTTTTTCCATTATTTTCATTTCTTCTTCCTTCCATTCCATTCTTAAGGTTGGATCTACCTAGGTTAATGGTGTATAACAATTATGTCCATATACTACTTCGAATGGTGTTCAATGTATAGAACCTTGATAATTGTTATTATAAGAAAATTCTTCCAAGTGCAAATAATTCTCCCATGTTTTTGGTCTACTCTTGACATAGCTTCGTAGGATATCTTCTAATATTTTATTCACACATTTGGTTTGTCCATTAGTCTTAGGGTGATAAGTTGTGCTAAATTTCAACTGGGTTCCAAGCTCTCTGAAGAAATTTTTCTAGAATTTGGATATGAACTGGGATCTCTATCTGAAGTAATAGATTTTGGACAATCATGCAATCAAAATACTTCACGTATGAATTTTTGGGCTACTTCTTATGCTATGTTTATAGATTTCAAAGCTATAAAATGTGCCATCTTTGATAGGCGATCAACCACTATGAAAATTGAGTCATTTCCCTTTTTAGTTTTTGGCAATCCCACAATGAAATACATAGTGATATCTTTTGATCTCCAAGTTGGAACTTCCAGAGGCTATAATAATCCACTAGGTTTCCTCTGTTCAGCTTTTATTTTTTGGCATATTAGATAATTTTTAATGTATGAGGACACATCATTCTTCATTCCAGGCCAAAAATAAGATTTGTGAATTATCATATAGGTCTTAATATAACCTGGGTGTCTTGTGTATGGTACTTCATGTGCTTCACAAAACAACCTTAGTCTCCAATTTCCTTCTGGCATGCATACTTTTTGTCCTTTCATTAATAAACTGTTAGAAGTAAGTTGATATTGAGGCTCATAGGAAATATTAATTAAATTTTTTTAAAAATAAGGATCTTCTTTTATTTTTTCCTTAATTTCTTCTTCTATAGGGATCATTACTACACCTATCATTAAGTTCCATATTCAAGTAAGGGCATCAACTGCCACATTTTTGTTACCAGGAATATATTTGATTTCAAAATTATATTCAGCCAATAATTCTATCCATTGCCTTTAATGAGTATTCAAAATAGGTTGTCTTTGCAAATATTTTATGATCTATTTTTAGTACAAACCTTTTTCCGCACAGATAATGTCTTCAAACTTTTAGAGCATGAACAATTGCTTGTAATTCTAAATCATTGGTTGAGTAATTTACCTCGACTCCTCATAATTTACAAGATTCATAACATAACACTTTATCTTCATGTGAAAGAACTGCATCGATTCCTATTCCATAAGCATCCATGGATACTTCAAATGGTAATTCTTCATTCAGAATTCTCAAAATAGGTGCTATTGTAAGTAGCATCTTTAATCTAAGAAAAGATTCCTTGCATTTTTTATCAAATTTGAACACACATTTCTCCTACAAAAGGTCAGTCAATGGGACTATTGATGTAGAATAATATTTAATGAAATGTCAATAAAAACCAGCTAAACCTAAGAAACTGCAAACTGCTATAACATCTTTTAATTCAGGTCAGTTCTAGATCACACTAATTTTTTCTGGATCTACTTGTGATCCTTTCTTGGAAACTATATGTCCCAAGTATGAAACTTATTTCTTAAAAAATTCACATTTACTCAATTTAGCTTTTAGTTGATGCTCTTTAAGAATTTCCATTGTGGTTTTCAAATGTTTGATATGTTCTTCTTTTGACTTAGAATAAACAAGTATATCATCCATAAATACGATAACAAATTGATCAAGATATTCACAAAAAATGTTATTCATTAATGCCATGAATGTTGTAGGTGCATTAGTTAATCTAAATGGTATCACAAAAAATTCATATAATCCATATGTGGTTCTAAAAGTAGTTTTCTCAATATCTTTCTTCTTAATCCTCATTTGGTGATAACCTGATTTTAAATCAATCTTTGAGAAATAACATGCAACTGTAAGTTGATCAAATAAATCATCGATTCTAGGTAAAGGATAAGTATTTTTAATTGTCACTTTATTCAATGCTCTATAATCTATGCATAATCTTAGTGTACGATGTTTCTTTTTAACGAATAAAACTGGTGCACCCCAAGGTGATATGCTAGGTCTAATTTTTCCTTCTTCCAATAATTGGTCTAATTATACTTTTAATTATTTTAATTTGAAAAGTAGAAAATCTATAAGGAGCTTTTGATATAGGTTGTGTACCAGGAAAAATATCAATGGCATGCTCAACAGTTCTTTTTGGAAGTAGTTCTCTAGTTTCACCAAATGCTGAATTTTTATATTCCTTGAGCTCATTTGGGATCTCAGTACCAAAAGATCTTTGAGGTGGGGTTACTTTGACAACCAACATCATAGCATCTTTTTTGACTAATATTTTAGCTTGCTTAATAGTTATCGTATGCATTTTCTTTGATGTTCCTACCTCCCTTAGAACCCTGACTCTGTTAGTGGTTGGGACTTCTAAAATACAAGTTCCAAAGTAGGCAGTAACATCAAATTTTTGCAGGAAAGAAATTCCTAAAATTGCATCAACATTACCTAATTCAAATTCAAAAAATTCATCAACGAAAGACATGTTTTACAAGGTAAAGTTAATTTCTCCATACCTGGTATGTTTGCTCACAGTTGTTCCATCTACTAGTTCTATCTTAATAATTTTCTTGGAAGGTAAACTTAATTTCAATAAATTAATTAACTTTTCAAAAAAAATTTATCATTGGTACCACTATTATTCAAAAATTTAATTTTTTTACCTTCAATTGAACCTTCAAAAATCATTAAAGCAAATTCGAATTTACGCAAACCTGATTTAGTCAATGTAGATATCTTCTTCACTGCTATGGTAGTGGTTGGATTTTTCCCTTTGTTCATGTTTGGGTTGGATTTTTGATTTCTAATTTGGTTGGTCCTTTGTATTTTTGCTCATAATTTTGGATAGTCTTATTTGAAATGATCTTCACCACAAATAAAACATCTAGATGTTGATTAAGCTCTTTTGGTTGGCGTCTCTTCTACCATTGCTTGTGGAAAAGTAATTTTTCGAAGAGTTGTTTGTGAAATGGTAACTCATATCTTATTCAATTCCTCATAATCCTTAGCAATTCTATATGCTTCATCAATGGTTTGAGGATTATGGGCTTGTGTTTAGGAACTTAATTGAGCATGTAGTCCTCCAATGAATTTTGAAGCTAATTCTCCCTCATCTTGATGACTTACATATTGAGAGAGATCAAAGAATTCCCTATAATAATCATCTACAGATCACCTTCCCAACCTTAAGGAATCAAATCTCATTTTGTTCTCTTTGAGAAAAGAATCAAGAATGAATTTCAATTCAAAATCTCAACAAAAATTAAGCCAATTTGTAATCAAACCTTGAGATCTTAGTCCATTTCACCATGTTGCTACAAGTCCTCTTAAATACAAGGAGATAACTTCTAAACGTTCATGGCTTAACAAATTCAACATATCAAAGTAATTTTTCATTGTGTCAAGCCAATCTTTTACCTTAGCACTAGATCCAGGGGCTCCATCATAATGATCTAATTTCACTTTCTTAGCATGGACTTATAACAATGATTCTCTAGGTGGATGAAGCCAATTCCCACATCCTCACCTTTAGTTTCAATTCTATGACCTATAGGAGGAATTTTGGTATCTTGTCCACTAGTAGATAGAGGTTGTGTTTGGTGTTGATCCTTAGGGGAAGTTTGATCTTGGTCTTGATGTTGTTCCCTACATAGACTATGGGTAGGGTTTGAAGGCTGAATGAGATGGTCAGTTAATTGTTTGATGGAGTCTACAAAGGAATCCATCTTTCCTTGCATGTCTGACCATTTATCTTCTAAACTCTAAGACAATTTCCTAATTTCCTCAAACATATTTTTCATCTCAATCCCAAACCCTTGGTTTAAGTGATGCAATCCTTCTTGAACATCCTTAATCTCATTATTTAATCTTCAAGGGCATTCATCCTATCATTGACTTGGGCTTCCATTTCTCTCCAATTTATTCTTTGGGTTCTAGGCATTGGTAAGTTAAAGAAATTAGGTATGCTAAGAGTCCTTAGCCTCTATGGCCCTTTTTATGGGTCTTGAAATCATTAGTCAGTTGCAAAAGAAGTTGAAACTTTCATGGATTTCTTGTCAAGTACCGAAATTATTTTTGGGACCTAAAAAATGAATTAAAAGCTAATTTTCTATAATCCAAAAGCTAAATCTAAGTGAGTCTAGAAGGTTCAAATCTATTGAAATTAGTTTTTATTTGATTGAAAATAGACTCCAAATTCAAAAGTTATAGCCATTTTAAGTTTACAAACTTTCACGTTTATCCAAACTTTTCGAGAGGTCACCCATCCCAGTTCTACTCCAGGATGTGCACGCTTAATGAAAAAAATTTTATTTCTCTTGTTATCATAGTGTCAATTTAAAATTTTGTAAATAATTGAATGTATTTTCTATTTAAACTAAAACTGACATGTGTAAATTTTTTTTTTTTTTGAAAAAAAAAATTCCTTCAATTGAGGAGAATTTCAAAATTCCCATCAAATGTTGAAAAAATTTGATTTTTCCATCAATTGACCGGCAACCTATTCAAGGATCCACATGGTGGTGCCAGAGGTGGTGATGGATAGTAATGGAGGTGGTGATGGGTAGCATGGGAGGTGGTGATGGGCAGCATGGGAGGTAGTGATGGATGACATGGGAGGCAATAATGGATGGTGTGGGAGGTAGTGATGGATGACACACAGTAGCCAAGTGGTAGGCGAGGCATGGCATAATGTACTGACATAGTGTTGGCAGGCGCAAGGCATAGTGCAATGTGGAATGATGGTTAGCAAAGAAAAGGTAGTAGGGCACGTAGAGGGTAGTGTTTAAGGATAGTGCAGAATGGTGCATCATAGGTTTTACTGCGGCTACAGCATGGTGGCCAATTTTTTGCAGCTATGGTTGGGTGACGTTATGCAATGCAGTGGCATGGTGGCACGAGCTATGCAATGGCACAAGTAGAGACATGAGTAGTGCAGTGACATGAGCAATGTAGTAGGGCATGCATAGGATGGGCAACAGTAGCAAAGGCATGCAGGCACGATGTGTCAGGGTTGTGCAATGTGGGTGATAAGGCTACATCAGGGTAGGCGGCATGGCGAAGGCATCAAGATGCCCTTGGGCCTTGCCCAAGGACTAGTCTTCTATGCCTGACAATGTGTGGTTGTGACTGGCTATGGCCCTACCACAACTAGCCCTGCAAGCTTGGCCATGACCTTGTCATGGCTAGCTTTGGCCAACAAGCGTGGAGTCAGGAGGAAATCATTGAGGTATTTTCATGTTTTCATTATTTCCTTATTTGTTGATTATGTTTTTATTTTATGTATTTGATAGTGAAATCTGGGGTATAGAATGAACCAACACAGAGTCCTGAAGCTGCACAGGTTGAAGAAATTCAAGATACTTCATCCTTTGGTATGGTTCAATCACAAGAATAGATCACGCTTTCTACTCCCAAGGTATATATGTTTAAATATAACTTACTTAGTTTTATGTCTTACCTATATATTTGTTTTTCTAATAAATTTCTTTTTGCAGAGGCAATGTACCAGGTAAAGTTCTAGCAGTCCAGTAGTTCTAAGACAACAAACCCAACAACAAGCTCCACAACAATCCCACAAACTTGACAGAGTTCAAGATAAGATAAGGGAAAGCAACTAGAGGTAAGTTTTAGTTATTTAAAGGTTTAAATACTTCCTTTTTTTGTATGATGTTGATTTTTTTTAATTTGATTATATATATATATTGTTATAGAGGTCTACAGAGCAAAAATACTTTATCCAAGAGATAGATAGATGTGATGCAAGCACTACTTCTACATAGAATCCCATTCTACCACCTAGATCACTAGTCGTACCCTCTTTTTCTATGACACCTAGAAGAGGTTTTCTTCCATAGGCAACACCAACATTATTTTCTAAGTCTATTCCAATGACTTCTTCTTTCTCAATCTCAGGATCTTTTTATTTGATGGGAAAGATAATGGTGGCTATTGAAGAAGAACTCATACTTCTTCAGTGCATTAGCCAATGAATCTCAAATAATAAACCATATTCCATTCACGAGGGTGTCTACCATTTATGGGAATCTTAGTCATGTGACTTCAAGAAAGATTATGATTTAATACAAGATAGAGTTCCATCATTTTTTCATCCAATTCCTGAGGATGCTCCAAATGCTATAAAAGATCTGGAGCACCTCTTAGGAGAATTGGAAAGTGCAACGTGCTATGCTTGCCATCTAGCAACTCATGAACAGTTTCTTCAAATTGATAATGATCGATTTCAGGTAATACTTCTTCTTTTTTATTTGTTTGTATTTGTTTGTCGATTTATTCATAACTCATGATTTAAATCTTGTTTCTTGTAGAGAAAGGAGAATGAATGAAAAAAAGACATGGATGATCAATTAATACAAATGGATATGTTGCAAACCCAACTTAAAAGAAAGGAGGAATCAATAATTGCAGAAAGACGTGCCACCGAATATATCAAACAATTGTGTGATGGACTGGTTGGATGCAAAGTAGTACTTAGCAAGGCAAATGCTACTACTAAGGAAAGAGAGTCCCAATTGAAGATAGTCATAGATCTTCTTGAGTCTTTTAGTAATAAAAAATTATCATAGTTACCTTTCTTACATTTTTCCCATTCTACTTCTTTTCCCTATTGTTCCTTTTTCTATATCCTATGTAAATGTACTTTCTCTCAATTCTCTTTTACTAAAAAATAAAATAATATAATATTTTCTTCCATTTTATTATTTTTCTTAATGTACTTGTGTTCAACAATAATAATAAAATAAATTTTTTTTTCCACTTTGACTCTTGAATCGTGGTTTGCTCCAATACCAAATGTGACATCTCTTTCTCGAATGTCGTAAAAATACGATTGCTTAATTTATTGCATTCATCATTATCTTAGATAATATTCTAGAAATATCATAAATATTTAAAAAATGAATTAACTAAAAAATAAATAATTGGTACTAAAGAATAAAACAAGAGAAAATGGATAAATTTTATTAATAGAAGAGAGTACTATAACATCCTTTAGGTTGTCTTCCTATGCCACTTCAGCCTTAGAGGCAATCTGGCACTACCACCATGGTTACGCTATCCTACTAAAGGGGTGATCAGTCCTTTTTTGTCCCACTTCACTCGACTCCGGTTACTTGCCTTTCTCGGCTCTGCAACTCCATGCTTGGCACAACCTCTAATCCCAACCTTAAATGACATAGGTTAAGCCTTTTTCCAAGGGATACATGAATAGTCATAACCCCTCACAATAAGGTGCCATTTCATTTGAAGGTTAATTACATTTTTTACAATTATTACACCCTTAACAACAAATGGGACGCTATAATTTTTTAGTGAAACCTTTTATAGTTACTATTGTGAATTCTTAAACCCTCTTCAAGCATTTCCTCACATTTGAACTTTTTCAAATTTAATGAACCACTTATCCATTTTACCCTATTTATCAACTTCCCTGCTAACACTATTAATTGAATCCATTCATTACAATCACAACCTAGGCAAGTGTAACCATCAACGAGACAAGGAACTTCAAAGCTATATGTTACACATTGCACACTAATCCATGATTTTGTTGTAATTGTAGTGGGAAGCATGGACAGATTGCATGGACTAGATGTAGGACTATTCTAACAAAGGAAGCAACAACAACACCATGTGATGAGGACTCTTCATGATCATTGAATCTTCTTCCTCACTCTTCATCTGCTAGATAAGTGGATGTCAGTTTTGTTCAGGGTGTTCTCTTCTCTTGTCACGAACACCCAATTTTGTAAAAGATTATAATACATACACTTGCATACTTAGGAGTCTGTTTGTTCCATTTGAGTCAGTTTCTATGTCAATCAATAATCCTATGACTTTCCCATATTTTGTAAGGAACTTGCTCCTCCTCTTCTTCACTTGAGAAAAATTTTTCATTTAGTTGTGAGGGTATGATGAATCATTTTTTGACTTGATATTCCCAAGACATGATGTCGAATATCCAATATTGTGGGGTATAAGTTGACCAATAAATATAGTGTTTGGGCTTATAATTTTCATACTAGTTTTTGTCATAGATAGCAAAGCCCTTGTAGTTTGTTTTCTCTAGAGTTAGAATAGTTTCTGAGTGCCCATAGTAGGAGTCTGAGTGTGTATGGATTCTTGTTTGAGCATTGATGTACTTGAGCACAACAGTGTGACGAGAATAAAAATGAACCCTTTTGATCATCCTTATAGCATTGAGAATAGATTAATGTTTTCTTGATGCATTTAATATTCATGCACTTCACTTTAATGTAGTTTAATTAAGCAATTAATTTTTAGTTGTTAATGAACACAAGCACAACCACCTCGAGCATACGTGTAGCACTTGGTAACCCAACGCTTAACGTTTGGTAGTCCAATAGCACTATATGTGTTTAGGATATGTCTAGAAAGTGGAAATAGGTACTTGTGTTAGCCTAGCTAGGTAATAGATGAATTAGATCTTAAATTACTCTACCTTTCATTCTTGTTCTAGGCAATTAAACTTATAAAATACAAAATGATAAAAATCATATACCTTAGTTGAACTTAACCATACACTTGTACCTCACGAGTAGAACTAAGAAGACAATGATCATTTCAATTAGATTTCATGTCTTAGAACCAGTGTACTTAAGAACTTAAGGTCTAGGGAATTTGACTAAATCACACGTGAACGCTTGTGATTCATATGGTTGGGCATAGGGGTACCTCACTGCTCATCACAAGTGCAAGCTCATGTGAGTCATAGTGAGAATAATGAAAGGATGTGATCCAAAATAGGTCATAATCACTTTAGGATGCTCTCAAAAAAATTATCATCAATTATTAGTAGGAGCCAATGCAAGCCATAGTTAATCATATTCATAAAGTACAAGTGGGTGCAATCTATAGTATCCTTTAATTATGGATAGAAATAGAAACAAAAAAATTAAAATTTTTACTAGTGTTACTTATCTATAAGTTGTAGCCAATTATAGCTAGATGAAACTACAAGAGAGTACAAGTCATAGTTCCTTGCAGTTTGTGAAATAATGGCTTCTATAAAAAGAAAATGATTTTAAAGAAGAAAAATGGTCAAACTGTTGGCAATCGTTTGGGACACGACCACCAACAAGTGTCCTCGAACAGGATTTAGGTGCTTGCTGGTCTCTGGCAACACCAAGGCCCAGATACCTCCAAATAGACTTAGTAGTTAATGTGAGTATGTGTGTGTGCTATTGCGGCGTGTGGTTGTGAAAAATGAAACTATTGCGTTATGTGTAAACTATAGATGACTTATCTTAAAGAGATTCATCCAACTTTGCCAAGTACTGTGAGTTGTTGAGAGTTCCTATTTTGTTCAATT
>MNCI01032974.1:423748-471009 GCA_015680685.1 Gnetum montanum | reverse complement strand
ATATATATATATATATATAATGATCCCAAAAAATACCTTAATTTATGCTTGGAGGCAGTAGCTCTTACAGAGCCTATGATTACTCCTCCTACCTTAGTTATGGCTATGTCTATCATGTTGCTACTGCTTCTTTTTCTTCCAATAGCCTAAATGCATTTAGTAGCATCTTCATCTTCTTCTCCTTACTGTTGGAATCATTTGTTATCTAGGATACATCACCTAGAGTGAATAGTGTAGGCACATCTCATGAGTAAGGTAAAGCAAGGATTATTTCCTTGGCATTAATGAATCAGAAAGTCAATTGTTTATGTTTGATATTGAACACTCTTATTATATTTTTTAATTCATGGTGGTCTATCATTCTCTTGGCTAGGTTTTCCACAACTACTTGCTAGTCTTTAAACTTGGATATAAGAACCTCAAGCTTTACATCATCTAGTTCTAGCTTTTGTTGCATTTTCTTATGAAGCTTAAATTCACCTTCATACAAAAGGTATGAACTAGTCATTTTCTTGTCCAAATTTGACCTTATTCTTTTAGTAGTGAGCATTGCAAGATTTGTGTAGCAAATTTTGGTAAGCCTTATATATTTTTTCATCTCCTCAAGTTGTAACATCTTCATGTGTATTTATACTTTATTGCATACATTAAGTCGAGAAAAGATTAGTTACCATGCATAACATCTTTGTTAGAGTTGCTAGAGGGCATCATTCATCTTTGCCTTGGCCAATTGAATCTCTTTTTCATTAACCTCTTCAAACATGCATACTTAGTCCTTGTAGTGACTTTTAACTTTCTTATATTTCAGAGCCTCTTTTTTTCCAAGTTATAATATCAATTGTAGACTTCTCTATGACCACACATACCTCATTCATTGAGAGATTTTTATTTTTAGCCACCAACCTTATTATATCTTGATTTATTTTGGCCAATTTTTCCTACTAGTTTTTAAGTTATTCTTCAAGTTTTTCCTTCTACTTCTCTATCTTAAGCAATATTTTATTCCTCTTAATCAATTTTTTATTCTTTTGGTGCACCTAGATATGATCATTATTAGTATTATATAACATTGTTTCTAACAAAATTACATTCTATGTAACCTTTTTTCTTCTTCTTTGACCTCTTTTTTCCTCTCCTAAAGCTTCTAAAAGGCTTCATCCCTTGTTAGTTTTGGTAGAAGAATGACTAGATCAAATAAGAGATCTCTGAGTTACATAACTTCATCCATCAACTATTAATTGTGGTTGGTGGTCTCTCATAATTATGCTTTGGCAATTAGAAGTTTTCTCCCTATCTTCAATAGCTCAAACTAGGTTGCTAGAATATCTTTTGAAATATCGAAGATCTTCAAAATCCATTACCTAGCTCCCACCAATCTTTAGAGCACTTTCTCATATTGGTTTATCATTATTCCCCTTGATGGGGGCCTTACAAGCCACCTATCTTTACATGAATAATAGTATGATCCATCCTCACTTCTATCATTCTTTCTTAACCTTGGTGTGCCATGATTATCACTATAGCCCATGGGTGGTAAGGTTGCTAGGTGATATAGGTTGTTGGGCACGATATCCATAAGGATCAGGTTACTTGTAGGGATATAGCTATCTTGGTGGTGACATCTCCCACAACTATGAATTTTTCCATTATTGGTAATACTCTTGAGGTTGAATTGAAACCCCACTTGGATAATATTATTGCTAGTGATAGGATTGCTTGTATTTTTCTTAAGGATAAGGCAACCTCCTTGGGGCTTGCTTCTTGATGAAATTTAAGTTTAATGTATAAGCCCCAGACTTATGCAAATGTGACATTAATAGGAAACAACCTTTCAAATGTTCATATTAGAAAATATCACATTCATCATCCTCTAACTTAGAGTCTTTAAGCTCATCTACTACAGTTGTTTTTCCTTTGTGCTAATAGTAGTTCTTTCTTTCTTTTATTCTTGTCCTTGGCTCTTTCCTAGTCTACTTTCTCCTCCATCATCTTTAGTGTTTAAAATTTTTTATAAATGAAACCTCATATTTTATCAACATTTTTTAAAATTTTAATAACTAATTTTTAAGTGAGAAAGATCTTGATTTGCACTACTTTCTCTAATGATGCTTATTCATTGCATTCATAGAGATGTACCCCTTTTTTCACATTGAGGGTCTTTGTTATATTCCTTTATATTTTCTTTTCTTTTTGAGTTCATCTTCTTCTTTTGCCACTAGATCAATTATCCTTTAGATCTTCTGGGCTTTCATCTCTAATGATCTTCCTTAGGCATAGACCCCAAGAGCCTTCCTTGTCTTGTTGTGGAGTCCATCTATGATTTGGCATAGCAAGTCCCTTTGAAAAAAGCCATGGCCTAGACATCTACAAAGAAAAGAATATTATCTAATCAAGGCTACATTAAGGGACTCATGGATACCTAGTCTCCACTCTTGAATTTTCTTCCTCAATTTGTACACCCTAGAGTATGTTTAATATTTGTCATGGAACAACTCTAACATCGTACTCTATCTCCTAATAGATTTTGGTTCCAAAAATTAATACCAACTTTCAACTTCATTGATGAGTATCCTTGGAGAAGGTTTCAACTTTTTCCATTCATTCTTAATATTTTTCAAGGCATAGGCATCATGAAAAGCTTGTAAGTGATGTTGTGGGTCTACATTGTAGCCTCCCTCAAACTTTAGAATGTTTTTTATATCTAATCTTTTAAATCTTTCTATTCCTTTAATGCCTAGTAGTGATGTAAACTACCTCTTAGATGTTTATCATTCTTCTTATGGTAAGAAACGATTCATCATAATTGTCCTGATCATGATCCCTATCATGATAATGTCTTCCTTGGTGTTGCCTGCTTCACCTCCTTTCATGATAGTATTCATCTCCTTGTTCACATCTACCTTCCCTTTTACCATCTTTGTGATGGTTCCTTCTATCATCTTTACCTTGCTTGTGATCATTGTCCCACTTGTCTTGGTCACATTCATCCTCATAAAATCTTACAAATGAGGATGAATGGGATAAGGGTAAAGAACTGGAAGAGTGATGTTAGCTTGCTCTCCTCCTATGATCCTTTTGGTATTTTCTTAATTATTTGCTATAGACCTTGACCTTAAGATCCCTCTTGGTTTGGGTCTTGTTCTTTCCTTACTTTAAGTACTTGCAAAGATTGAACATCACTAAGGATGGTTCATATCATCTCCACTAGGGGATGAAATATTCTAATGTTAAGACCTACCTAATTGGTAATCAGTATCCTCCTTTTCTGGTTGCAATGTTAGATGAATGCTTTTCTTTAAAAGCTTCATAGTGAGCCTCCATAAATTGATCTTTATGTAATTGGGACTTCATGGATTTGTAACCTTTAAAGATTTTATCAACTATTTCATAGTACAAGATTGCTTCTTTAAGCCCTGGTCTCATCAATGCTACCATGAGCATTGATGGTACTAAGTGATCAGGTGGTAATATAATGTTACTTTTTAGCTCTTTTCATCACATTTTTTCATCTTGGTGAAGTGTGAAGGTGAATTCTAGATAATAAGAATCTAGATATTTGTAGAATATTTTTACTTATTATGGCATGTCATCTTTACTCTTTTAAGTTCTATCACATATTCTAGTTGCATCATCAGCAAGTGGAAAATCTACCCTATAGGAAGAAGATATTTTTAGTTCACAAGTATGCCCTAGAATAAAATATTATTATTAACTTGTAAATGATAAATCATTTCAAGTTCTAACACTGATCCTTAAATAATCCTAGTTATCTAAAACGTCAACATCAAAGCCCTTGGAAACAACACCAAGATAAGTGGTGGAGTAACCCTATGTCCAACCATACAAATCACAAGCGTTCACACATGATCTAGTCAAATTTCATGGAATTGGGATTAAATGGAGGTCTTAGATAATCAAGTTTTAAGATGTTGATCATTGTCTTCCCAATCACAATTGTATAAGCTTAAGTTGCATGGTTAAGCATGGCTAAGATATATTTTTCTTGTTTATTGATTATTTTCTTGCATGGTATTCATGCACTAGTACACTCTAGGCTACAAATCAAATTAGAAGAAAGTTCAGGGAAAGCAAGTTCAAGGAGGGATGAAGTAGATGCAATGGAATGGTTAGATTTAGTCTTTGGAAGCCAAAAAATTAGTTCTTACAACTATTATTTTTTCATTTCAAATTTCTTTTTAAAAAAGGCTTGATTTGGAGCCCAAAACTTAAGTGTTTTAATATAATTGAATTATTTAAGGCTCGTTAGCTCTTGATGGGAGGATATAAAGATAGAAATTAGTTTTAGAGTAGTTCTAACCCCATATAGAACTAATTAACCATCCTTAGAAACAATAAAAACGGTCATGGACGCTAATGGATAATTATCCTATCTTGTCTCTTTGGCTTGTCAATGTCTAGAACCTAGAGAGTGCATTGGAAAATAGTGGATTTTTGAGTCAATGATCGTATGGATGCACTTTAGCAATAGATTAATAAAATCAAAGGTGTATAAGAGAAACTCCATCAATCAAGCCAAGGAATCAGGAAAAATATGCAAAATATGCCAAAAGAGATTAGAAAATTTCCCCACATTTTGGAAGGAAAATGATCTAAAGTTCAAAGGAATATGGATTATTTTGCAAATTTTATTAAATAATTGATTGACCATTTGATTCAACCTCCCAACCAAAATCAAAATCCACCCAAACATCATAATCAAAACCAATATCCATCTAGGGATCATAACCAAAATTAATTCCCACCCAAGGATTATTACCAAGATTAATTTCAACCTTGAGATCAATGCCAAGACCAATTTCAACTTAGGGATCATTATCAAGATCAATCCCCACATATTGGATATCAAGATACTAAAATTCCATTACAAGGACAAAGATTAGAATCAAAAGAGGAAGTTTATTGGAGTTGACAAAATTCACCTAGAGAATCCTTAATCCAAGTTCATGCTAAAGAGGTAAAACTTAATCATTATGACAAAGTCCCAAGATCTAGTCTTAAGGCAAAATATAGACTCAATACTATGAAGAATTATTTTAACATGTTAAATTTATCAAGTTATGAACATTTAGATGTAGTCTCTTTGTATTTAAGGAGATGTGACTACAACATGGTGGAATGAGTTAAGATCTCAAGGATTAATTATAAATTGGCTTAACTTCTACCAAGATTTTGAACTGAAATTTGTACCAAATTATTTTCTTAAGGAACATAAGATTTAGTTCAACTCATTGAAATTGGATCAACAATCTATGAAATATTATTATAAGGAATTCTGTGATTTCTCTAGATCTGTAAGTCATTGGGATGAAGGTGCATTGTCTTTGAACTTCATAGGCAAACTACATGCTTAATTATGCTCCCACACATATGCTTATAATCCAAAAATGGTGGATGAAGCATATAGAATTGCTAAGGATTATGAAGAATCAAATCAAATACAAACTATAACTATCCAACAAGCAACTATGAAAGAGACACCCAATAAATGAACTTGATTTGTATGCTTTGCTTGCAATGAAGACTAGTTTAAGCAGGATAGTCCAAAATTATCAGCAAGAATAAAGGAATAATGAGAATAAAAACCAAAAATCTAACACCAATGTGGACAAACGAACAGGTCAAGTAACTACCATGACTACGATGAAGAAAATTTCAGCATTAGCTAAGTCAAGTTTGAGGAAATTTTAATTTTCTTTATTTATTTTTAAAGAATTAATTAAGGATAAAAAAAGGTTAGATTTTTTATTGATAGTGAAGCAAGTGAGAATTTTATTTTACCAACTTTTTTTAAGTCATTAAATTTAACTCTATCTTTTAAGAAAGATGTTAAAGTAGAACTTGCAAATAAAACAATAGTAAGTAAGCATACCAGATACTATGACATTAACTTTATCCTTCAAGAAATTTCTTTTGTCAGTGAATTTATTGAATTTTAATTAGAAGATGTTAATGTAATCTTAGGAATGTCTTTATTATAAAAATTTAATGTTACCACATACTTTGGAACTCGTGTCTTAAAAGTGCATATTAATGGAGTCAAGGTTCTAAGGGAGGTAGAAACAACAATGCAAATTCATAACTATAACCATTAAGTAAGTCAAGTGACTAGTTACAAAAGATGCTACTATGTTGGTTGGAAAAATAAATAAACTTAAAAAACTTTTCAACATTAAGATTCTAAAAAAACTCAAAGAGTATGAGATTTCAGCATTTGATAAAACCAAAAAGTTATCCTAAAAAAGATCTGTCAAATATGTCATTGACATTTTTCTAGGTACACCACTAGCTTTGAAAGCCTCACCTAGGTTTCCTACTTCAAAACTAAGGGAACTAGAAGAAGAAAAGATTCATCCTAGTGTCTCATCTTGGGGAGCATCATTCCTATTCAGCAAGAAGAAGAATGGTAACTTATGATTACGTATAAATTATAAAGCATTAAAAAAAGTAATGATTAAGAATACTTATCTTTTTCCTAGGATTAATGACCTATTTGATCAACTTACTTGAGCTTGTTATTTTTCCAAGATTGATTTAAAATGAGGTTAATACCAAATAAGGATTTAAAAAAAGATATTGAAAAAAATGTGTTTAGAACTAGGTATGGATTGTGTGAATTTATGGTGATGCCATTTGGATTAACCAACATCCCTATAACATTTATGACATTGATGAATAATATGTTATGAGAATATCATGGTAAATTTATTATCGTATCCATGGATGATATACTTGTTTACTCCAAGTCAAGGGAAGAACATGTTAAACATTTAAAAATTACTATGGAAATTCTCATGAAACATCAGTTAAAAGAGAAACTAAGTAAATGTGAGCTCTTCAAACAAGAAGTATCATATTTTGACCATATTGTATCTAGTGAGGATTACAAGTAGACCCATCTAAAGTTAGTGTAGTTTGAGAATGGCTAGAACTTAAGGATGCCACAAAAATTCATAGTTTTCTAGGCCTAATAAGTTTTTATCAATGCTTTATTAAAGATTATTCTACTTTGGTAGCCCCTTTTATTGACCTCTTCTAAGAAAAACATGTCTTTAAGATTGATAAAAGATGTAGGTTATCTTTTCTAAGACTAAAGATGCTATTAATAATGATGCTTATCTTAAGAATCCTAGATGAAGAATTGCAATTCAAAGTATCTATGAATGCCTATAGAGTAGGAATTAGTGCAATTATTTCACAAGAAGAGAAAGTGGTATGTTTTGAGTCTTGTAAATTATAAGGAGCCTAGTTAAATTATTCAACCCATGATCTGGAATTCCTAATAATTGTTCATGCTTTAAACGTTTGGAGACACTATCTTTACAGAAAAAAATTTATATTGAAAAATGATCATAAGAGTCTAGAATATCTTCAGAGACAACCCATCTTGAACACAATACAATGTAGGTGGGTGTATTACTTGCTAAATATGACTTTGAGATTAAGTACATTCTAGGAAAATAGAATATAGTAGTTGATACTCTCAGCTGGATGTGGTATTTAATGATTGATGTTGTAACAAATCCTATGAAAGAAGATATTAAGGAGTAGATAAAGGAAGATCCTTATCTAAGTGGATTTTAACCAATATAACTTCTAAACCTAATTATCACCTCTTCCTAGAAGGTCTATTGATGAAGGAACAAAGAGTGTGTATACCAGAAGGTACTTGGAGACATAAATTATTATCTCAAGCTCATGAAGTAGACTATACTAGACATTCTAGATACATCAAAACTTATATGATTATACACAAGTTTTAATTTTGGCCTAGGATGAAGAATGATGTATCGACATACATTAGAAATTATCCAAACCATCAAAGAGTGAAGGCCAAGCAAAATAAACCAAGTGGATTTTTGCAATATTTGGAAGTTCCAACATGGAAATGGGAAGACATTACTCTAGATTTCATCGTAGGATTACCAATAACCAAGAAGAAAAATAACTCAATCTTGGTTGTAGATGATCATTTATCAAAGATGGCTCACTTTATATCCTTGATATCAACAAATACAATAGAACATGTAGCACAAAAATTTGTACATGAAGTATTTCAGTTACATGGATGTCCCAAATCAATCACATCAAATAGAGATCCTAAGTTTATTTCTAAATTTTGATGAAATCTTTTAAAGGAACTTGAGATTCAATTGAAGTTTAACATGACATACACACCTTGAAACTAATAGGCAAATAGAACAAGTTAATCAAATATTGGAAGATATTTTATGGAGTTGTGTGAAGAGTAGACCTAAAACATGGAAAAATTACTTACACTTGGATGAACTTACCTACACTAATAAGTATTAGGGATTCATACATAAAATCCTATTTGAAGTTGTGTATGGATGAAATTACCAAAAACCACTAACCTGAGCTGACCCAACCTATGAGAAGAATCGAAGAAAGAAGAAATGAAAATCATGGAAAACATCATCATAATGGTGAAACAAGATTTTCTAGTAGCCTAGGATAAGTATAAGAGGTATGTGGGTCACATTGCCTTAAGAAGAAGTTCTACTTAAGGAAGCAAATATTGTTAAGATTTAAACCCACTAGAAGTTCCTTGAAGCTAGGAAGATATGCCAAGTTAGCTCCTTGATATTGCATTTCTTTTGAGGTCTTGAAATGAATTAGTAAAGGAGCATACCAGCTAAATCTCCTAATGAATTTAAAAATCCACCCAATTTTCCATGTGAGTTTACTCAAGAATTCCATAAGAATGATGTACCCTATGTATTAGATTGGGAAACCCTATCTTTGAAGTCTAATATGAGCTTTAAGATTAAACCAATTGTAATTAAGAATTAGATAACAAAGAAGCTATGTATGAAAACCATCACTGAAGTACTTATTCAATGGTTAGCCTACCAACAATGATGAGTGGCGAGGTACCCCTACACTCAACCATACGAATATGAGCGTTACATGCACGATCCGATCGAACTCCGCAGACGAACTAGTTGTGGCATCTAGATAGTTAGCCTTAGGTAGTAGTTCACTGTCTTCCCACCTAGACTAGTATTAGCTTTGTCACGTATGGTTTAGTCCAGAGTGAGGTGTATGATGTGTTTCTATGCTAATGCTACTCCTAAGGATGATGGAAAGTAATATTAACTAAACTAGGAGAGAAAGGGTGAGAGAGAGTCTAGCTAGCCTAAGTGTGATGAGCATCCATTCCTTGATTATCTGTACACATCTTGAAGTTCGTGCATAACTACCACTAGGATTACCAAGCATAGATCCTAGGTACACTACTAGGTTACCAAGTAGTCACAGTTAAATGCTCGTAATCAAGTCATACTCATTCCACATTTAACAGGAGTTTAAGGGTGAGAAGAGATTAACTAGGAAAGTAATAAATAATAAGTAATTAAATAATTAAGCTAAGTGAATGTTGCAATGATGAAGTAATCTCGATCTTTATTTCTGGTCATGTGCATGTCCAAGTACGTCACACTCGAATAAGGATGCCGTACAATTACATTCACCACACTGCGGGCATACACTAGGAGGAAAAGGGTTGAGAGAAAGAAATGAAAACTAAAACTAAAACTAAACTGATGAAGAAGTGTCTATCGGAACTATCTACCTCTTATTTATAGATGAGGAGACAGGCTGCGATATCGCATACACAATATCGTAGTTGACTAAATGGCGACTCATCATACCCCCATGATTGAATGAAAACTCGTCCTCGAGTTACAGTGAGAACAAGCTCCATTGATTACATAGTGGATAGGTACAGGATTATTGGATGGTGAAAATGGGCTTATGCCACAGTGTGGAGTCAAAATAGAATTGAGACACAACAAAAAGAATATGCTACAGCTACAAAATTGGTGGAACTCATGTAGTTCATGGTGGCGGTGGCTCCTCCATAGGTGCTTTCCCCTTGTCTTATGCTCCAGGTTTTGGGGCTTGATGGTGTTGAAGTATTGCTTGGAGTTTCTCCTCTTCAGTCTGGGGATCTTGTGTCATCCATGCTAATGTTCCAATGTTTGATGGAGTTGACACCTTCCATGGGTAGGTTAGTTGCAGAAACATTTGATTTTCCTTGACATACCAGGCTGCAAATACCTGTCGTTCCTCGTCATAAGCTCTGGCTTTGTCTCTATACTCTTGAAAATCCGCAAGCTATCAAGCCAAATCTATTTCCACACCTTTTTGTCCTTGGTAGCTTGCCTTCACCACCTCAAGTTCAGAATTTGCAATCTCCAATTTTTGCAATATCTTCTTGTGTTCTGCAAATTCTATTTCATATTTGATGTAGGTGGTAGCTACCTATTGCTCAAGCTCTATTCTCGGCCACCCTGCTATTAACATGGCAAGGTTTGCATACCATAGGTTTGCCAACTCCATGTATTATATAAGATCTTGGATCTACAGGTCCCTGCTCTTAACTTCTGCCTGGTTGAAAAAGGCATATGTGTCCAATATGGCCCACCAGTCAGTGTGTCGAGCACTGATAGCATTGATGTGAGCCTTGGCCATATGGATCTCCTTCTCAAGGATCTGCTTGTACATCCCCACCTGGTCCTGGAATTGCTCCTTTAGCTTTTCATGTCGTTTAGCCTCATTTTGCCATGCGCTTATTTCGATAGTTGTCTTTTGATGGATTGCACATACCTCCTCCATTGAGAGGGTTCAATTCTCCCTGGCTAAACAGCTCATGTCTTGGTTGACCTAGATGAACTGTTCTCACAACTAATGGAAATGTTCTTCAAGAACATTCTTTTGCTTCTCCACAGTGGTCAACCAAAGGTTGTTAGCAACAAGCTACTTGTTTTCTTCCTGTAAGGCTTTGAGTGCCTTGGGATGTGCATGAGTTTGTGCCTATGTTGCAAAGGCATCCCAAATAGCCTTCTCTTTTTCTTCTACCACCTTCTTATTCTCCATTAGTAGCTTGGTTAGTTGCTCAGTTTTGAAACTGTCCGGCTGGTCTGCGAGAACAAATTGCAAGGGGTCCCGCTGTGCTGCTTGTAGGGCCATGAGCTTTTCTTGTAATTTCTGCACCTTTGCTTTAGCAGGCTCGACCCTCACCTCTATTAAGACCAACTTCCCCTTAGTGGAAATAAGGTTTGATTGAATTGCTATAACATCTTGAGGGCTGTCAAACAGAGACGTCATTACTTGTCCTATTTGTAGCAATCGATCAAGTGCATCCTCATGTTTTGCAAGAGTGATTGAGGTTTCAACCAAAATTTGAGCATCTCATGCTCTTGTGAGATTTGTCAGTGGTACAACAGGTACATTGAATGATTCTTTAATGTGGTCTATGACCACTTCTACAGCTCCTGCTACATCCTAGTGTTGCATGATCACCACTATGGCCCCTTCACCAATTTCTAACTGCACTTGGAAAGATGCAGCATTTCCCGAGATCTGTTGTGACCAAGTACTTTTTCCTCCTCCTGTATGGATGGATACTTCACCCCTTTTACGATCCAAAGAAATTATGGGCTATATGGCATCGTCAATGACACGGAAGAGATTTGCATCATCATGACTTCCCTAACTGACTGTCTCAGCGAAGGCCTTGAGATGACTCATTGACGGTTTGTAATCTTGCGGTGGTAGTGGTTGATCCTAGTCCATGCTAGGCCTTGCTTCCTATTGTTGTCTGGGTATCGTACTTGGAAATTGACTGGGTCCTGCAAGTTGAGTTGCAGTTGGTCCAGCCGTCTGTTCTTCTTCTCGTTCTAGTCCCAGCGTCTCACAAGTGATTTTCCTTGCAACTTGTGGCTTTAACAATTCAGCATATGAAGCATTCTGGGCTTTTTGGAGGACATCATTAGTGTATCCTCTGATCCTAGCACATCGGCATAGCTTCCTGATAAGGCAAGGGAAGGGCAACGCATCTTCCCTGTCTTCCGTTCCTCGAACCACCTCAGGATCTTCATAAGGTATAGATGAGGCAGGTTACCATTAATCTTTTCCATCAGCACTACACATCCTCTTGCGACATATGTTGAAATCCTTTTTAGGCCCTTTGTGGGCAAGAGGTGATATGTTCCAATTTTGAAATAGATCCTCTCTTCCATCATCAACTCTCCAAACGTCTTATCCCTGCCATATGCCCTTTTCAACCAAACTTGTCGCACGTCGGGGTCTAAATGGGTAGACAACTGAGAAACCTTAGGCCTTGTATTTGGAAGATTTAATACTTCTAAAATGGACTATATGGAGAAATTGACTATCACACCACAAATATTAATGGTGGTGCCTTGTTCTCTGCTGTGCCAGAATTGGTACGTCTCCCCTAGGTACCAGGCACTGCTTTCAGAGAAGTAGGCCATAAGGGAGATCCTTTGAGGTGATCCTTAATGACCTCATGAGCGAACTCTATAAAACATTTAAAATTTAATTCTACAATCACCGTAGTGAATGTGGACCTTTCGTGGATAGCCTGAACACAATCCTGGGGCAATGTGAGATGTTGCCCTTGTTTAGGCATTGCAACAACTCCTCCTTCTGCTTGCTCGAACTATACAGTAGGAGGGTCCTCTTGATGAATGCTAAATGATTATTCCTCCTATTCTGCATGTTGTCTGATAGGGACTTGTTCTTCACCTCTCCTTGTTCATTTACTTCCACCTTGAGCGGGACCTTGCTGTTTTCCATGTTTCGGGACCATCTACAATCACACAGGGTCAAGCATTAGTAAGGTTGTTTCCAAAGTTAAGTTATACCTTACTGCTTGCCTTAACTAATTCCATGTGATGTTTCCCGAAAGATTGTAATAATGAGTCATATTACTTAGGTGGTTTTCCAATTTTAGTTTCTCGGTATACCTAAGGGGATGAAATGATTTTCAGCACAATTATCCCTATTATTATAATTAACTATCCTTAATAATGTCCTTTGGGCGATGAAAAATTTCAAAAAAGTTATGCACTATTCGGCGTATGTCCCTCCCCCACGACTAAACTGAACACTTCGGGTTCAAGTAGGTTCGAATGGAATGAAAATCGGAGTACCAGCAAGCGAGTTATGGATATGAAAGCAAGGGTTGCACAATCGCAAGTCGTAGAGAAAAAATTTGAACAACTCCCCTGTGTGAATGGTTGAAAATGATGCTAAGTGTTGTGGGGGGTTATGTATATATAGGTTATAGGGACGCGATATCGTGTATGATACATCGCATACGCGATTTCGTGTATGTGATATCACAACGTATCGATGTTTAGGCCCAAGGGAAAATACCAAATTTTTAGGGTCTTTTTGGTAATTAACAATGGAAATCAAGGACATGTGGTAGGTGTTTAAGGATTAGGATAATTTAGCTCATTTCGAAGGCACGAATAATTATGTGTGGGTGTAATTGATCAATAAAACCTTGGGTGGTAAGTGAGAGAAAAAGGCCATGTAATGGTACATAGAAACGTTATTATTCAGAGGGATAGTAATAAGGGAAGAAAATCATTGGCAATATGCTAAGGGTAATAAATGGTGTGTGGAAGATGGGTCATGAGTGCAAATTACAAAAATTATGCAAGTGGGTCCTCCCCAAAGTACGTTCCAACCTTTAATGCCCTTGCGTAACCACACTTAAAAGTGTCCATGGGCACTCGAAGGGTTAAATGTAATCCATGCTAATTCCACAAAACACACACATGTAAATATCACCGAAATGAGGTAAGAGTTCTACATTGCATGAGACACAAGCAACAATTACATGAATAGCGAGATGAGACAGGGTATAGAAGGGATTGTAGAGATTGGGACATGAGGTAACTGACCTAGGGCACAGTGAATCTTGCGTGTAAAGCATGATTAATGTGTCATTAACCCGTCTTTCCAAGATCAGGACCAAGTCCATTCCTCTAATCAGTGACACCACATTGTTTCATCTCATGATGAGCGACTATGAGAGTACTGTAACAACAAGGCGTACGATCACTTGGCATTTTATTCAAGGGAGGAGTGATTTTTATTTTGTGGCACTTTTCTTTTCATTTTCTTTTTCTTCTTTTTCTTTTTTTTCAACTACTGAATCTAGAGAAGTTGCCAACCTTCAGGTATGGGTGCATTTCTTTCCAATGGGAACCCGTAGAATGGCATTGGATTTTTGAGTGCCCTTTTGATTACTCTTACTCCCATTTTTTGTTAGATCTACAAGGATCTTAGTACAACCACATTGCATGATAACTCTCACAGAAGTCACCAAAGAGAATCCGCAAGTTCGCTTGATGTCACACCCTAATCATTCCCTCTTGGTCCATCCTTCTTCATTCTGGGTACAATGAACAAAAAATTAATTTTAAGTTTTAAGAATGTTAAGAATATCACTGTACCCTCGAACAGAACCTCTTATTGGTAGAGTGGATGAGTGGGTGTAGTGGGCTCACTGTCCAAATAATTGATCACTCGAGACTTGATAACATAGAACACACCTCAACCAACAAGCCACATGAGTGTTTTATTCATAGATGAGATTACTTATAAAAGTGTAAAAAGATAAAAAGACAAAATGATAAAACAAGAAATTGAAAACTAAAAAACTGGAAAACAAAAAGTTCTAAAACTAAAGAAAATAAAAAGTGGTTATTAATCCTACTTGTTACTAGAATGGGGGATATCCCCCATAACTAAATAGTTGAGGATGTCAAGGATTAATAAATGGAAGATGAGGATCCTTGCATGTTGGAAATATTGGGGCCTAGTCATACTTACCCCATTGGGGTTCACACACTTGACTATAGTAAGCATAGTGGGGCAATTTATAAGATGTAGTTTTCGGATAACAAGTTAACCCACTATAATAATTGGGACTGCTAGATGGTATGCAAGGATCAGGATGTCACCCTCCATGGCTATATTCATTGGGTCGTATGGTTGTTGGAGTGTTAATTGGTGGCCTTGATGAAGTAACACAAGGCATTGGGTTCGAAGGTAAGGATGCACCATAGGGTTGGACTTGTGCTGAGTTGGAGGATGCAGTGGCCTTGGAATTGTGTTGTCCCTTCCTAGGGTTATTTCTAAAGAAGGGACTCCGTTGATGTTGAGGAGGTTCCTCACTGCTGTTAGTAATATTAGCACAAGTGACGTTCATGGATTGTTGCTGTGGTACAGACACTTCAGGAACAAGAGGTGGCGATGTAGAAGCAGGGAAAGTATGAGAATGTTGAAATTGAGGAGAAGTGTAAGGTACACAAGGCAATGGTTTTGTTAAAGGCATGGGCTGATAGTATTGAGGAGAATGATAATGCGGTGAGATAGAGAATGTTGGGCTAGTTGGGGAAACAAGATGTTGAACAAGATAAGCATTTGGATTTGAAGGATACGAAGGGTGTCTCCAGTTTAGGGATGGCTTCCCCCACGACTGGGATTATTGCCACTGTGATTGAACACAATATCTCTGTATGAACTCTAGATGTAATGTGCTTCCCCAATGCTCATATAGATGTAATAGGATTGGGCATGGACCCTTGGGGTGATCGTACAGGAAAATGTTGCATTCATATGTATGATTGGCAGTTGAGCTCTTATTTTCCTTATCCCTTCTTTTTGATTGTTTAATGATACTTTGTCTTGCTTCTCGGGTTTTCAAAACTCTATCTCTAATAATATCGATATATTCTCCACACTTTTTATACATCTATTCCAACATCTTATTGATCTTTGCCTCGACTTCCTCTAATGATTGTTGTACCAGAAAAGATGGTTCTTTCTCCTTGTGATAGGTTGATTTCTCCTTTTTATGATCATGGACCTTTGTTAAGTTGAGATTTTGGTCCCGTCGATGTTTTTCAACACTCTCCCATCTAGCCATTTCTCCTTCTTCTTATGCTACCTACTTAATAAGCTCTTGGACTTGATGGGTTCGTAGTTCGTATAGTTGACCTTGGGCAGACATCCCAAGGGTCTCTCTTGTTTCATCACAAAGCCCATCAATGCTATGGTACATTAGCCTTTCCTCAGAGAACTCATGGCTTGGAAAATTGTTTAATAGTGCGTAATATCTTTCTAAGGCCATGTCCAAGGGTTCATGTTGTGTTTGTTTCCACTCTTGGATTTGTTTCCTCAAGGCTGACACTCTTGCATAGGTTTGATATCTTTCGTTAAAATGTTCTACCATTACTAGCCAATGTCGTATTGAATTTGGTTTTAATGATCTATTCCATACTTTTGCTTGACCAACGAGTGTCATAGGAAAGAGCTTAAGTTTTTGCCAACCATTATCAATGTTGTTCCATGCACAGGCATCGTAGAAGGCTTGTAAATGTTGTTGTGGATCTAAGTCATAGCCTCCTAAAAAATTGGGAAAGTTGTTTAAATCAAGCCTGGGTAGGTGGCTCTCTTTACGATGCCTATGTGAGATTCAAAAATCATCTTGTATTTGCGTTAGGCTTGTAGTGGCCAGTAGGGGTTCATCGTCATTGGGTAAGTTATGCTTTCATGTGTTGGGATGATGTTCAAACCCCCACCTCGGGTTGCATACTCCAATCTTCATTGTCATATAGTTCGTTGGTTCTCCAATGAATTTCCCCACTAGATGTGGCATTATTATACTCTTGTAGGAGAGCCATGGTTGTGTGTGAATATATATGTGACTTTTTATAATTATTTCTTTCTAAAAGATATATCGTTAATTCCTATACAACGACCTTGTATGATATAACTAATCTAGATAACTAGCACCATCCCCGGCAATGGTGCCAATGATGAGTGGCGAGGTACCCCTACACTCAACCATATGAATACGAGCATTACACGCGCAATCTGGTCGAACTCTACAAATGGACTAGTTGTGGCATCTAGACAATTAGCCTTAGGTCGCAGTTCGTTGTCTTCCCACCTAGCTTTGTCACATATGATTTAGTCCAGAGTGAGGTGTATGATGTGTTTCTATGCTAATGCTACTCCTGAGGATGATGGAAAGTAAGGAGAGAAAGGGTGAGAGAGAGTCTAGCTAGCCTAAGTGCGATGAGCATCCATTCCTCGATTATTCGTACACATCTTGGACTTCATGCATGACTACCAATGGGATTACCAAGCACATATCCTAGGTACACTACTGGGTTACCAAGTAGTCACACTTAAATGCTCGTAATCAAGTCGTACTCATTCCGCGTTTAACAGGAGTTTAAGGGTGAGAAGAGATTAACTAGGAAAGCAGTAAATAACAAGTAATTAAATAATTAAGCTAAGTGAATGTTGTAATGATGAAGTAATCTCGATCTTGATTTCCGATCATGTGCGTGTCCAAGTACATCATACTCAAATAAGGATGTCGTACAATTACATTCACCACACTGCGGGCATACACTGGGAGGAAAAGGGTTGAGAGAAAGAAATGAAAACTAAAACTAAAACTAAACTGATGAAGAAGTGTCTATCGGAACTTTCTACCTCTTATTTATAGATGAGGAGACAGGCTGCGATATCGTGTATGCGATATCACATATGTGATATCCCGGTTGACTAAATGGCGACTCATCAAATAACAAACTTGAAAAAATAGGAAGTTCATCCTCAAAATATATCCTTAACTTTTTTATCATCATAATAATGAATAAATAATTAATATTTTTACTAATAGAGATGATTAGAAGATTAATATGTAGTTTCTTATGTGCAAATGATAATGATGATAATAATGAAGCTGAAAACGAGAAGTGTAATGAGAATGTAACTATGAAATAGCTAGACGTAGAAGATGAGATCAAGAACAAGATAGATTCTTAAGGGAGGTAGATTGTAACATCTCATCCTTTGTTAATTCTAGAATTATATCATTAACAATGAAACTATCCTTCAAAATAAGGGATGCCTCATTATGAAAAGTTATATCTATTCATGGTACCCTTTGGAGATGGGTTTGACTTGTGAAATTTAAGGCCAGGGCTTAGAGGTCATGCAAAGCATGGAGTTGCAAATCCAAATTAGTGAGTGATGATAGTTGGATAAAGCAAGATAAGAAGAGATTAATCATCCCTTTGTTCTTATGACCTAACCATGGTGGTAGTGCTAGATTACCTCTAAGGGTCCTAAGTGTCACATGAAGATAACCCAGGGCCAATGACAATGTGCTCAAACAAGTTTCATTAATAAAGTCTATTGTTTATTATCTTTTCCATTCCATTTTCTTGCCATTACTTTTATGTTTTAAATGCTTGAATTAAATTATTTCAATATTAAATGATGATTCTATTTAACAAATGATCGAATTCATTGACATCTAAGAATGTGATGTCATAATATTTAAAGTATTAAAATATGAAAAGATTCACCTACTTAATATAAGTATGAGAAGTAAATCTATTTTAGCCTAAGCATAGAGTATCTATTCCTAATTAACTATACACATCTTGAACATGTGCTACTGCTACTAGGTTACCAAGTGTTTTATTGTTGAGCATACCAAGTGACTCACTACCAAGGTTACCAAGCATTAATATGTTATGCTCAAAATCAATCATACTCATGAGAACTAACTAAGTAATAGGGGATAAAATATTTAACTACTTGTAAGAAAAGTATATGAACAATTAAAGTAAATTGCAAGGAAGTAAATTCAAATGCTAATTCAAGTGTTGTGATGAATGGAACAAAACTCAATTTTATTGCCACCATGCAAATGTATCTAGGCACATCATGAATTTAAATAAAACCTTGTAAAATTCATTTAATCCATGCTATCGACACTTAGAGAAAAAATTCCAACTTTCATAGAAACAAAATGCAAGATTCTAGCTATTAGAATGACTAAATAGGATCATAAATATTGTGGGTACTTATATACGCATTTATGAAGATTATGTTAATGCATCAGCCTGAATTGACTGATTTATTATTCATCATGGGTAAAAAATTTAAATAAGAAAATTAAAAGCAATTTGAATCAAAGTTATAAACTACCAAAGTTATAAAGGATGAGGGCCAACATTTCATTATGAACTTTAATGCCCTTATCATAAATGACACCTCAAATAATTTCATTTATATTAATTCTAGAGTCACATGTTATTTTACAAAAAAATCATCGTTATTGACAAACATAAAGAACATGCCAAATCCACACTATGTAAGAATTAAAAATGATTAGTTAAATAAAATTATTAAAAGTAGGGATGCACTAGTTTTAAGATTAAAATTAAAAGATGTTAGTCATACAAAGAATTTTCCATAACTTTAATTTTAGTATTCAAGTTAACAAATGAAGGTTTATGTGTCAAATTTAAGAAAAATAAGCATGGCATATCATATTATATGATACAATGTAGTAGTGTTAATGTGGCTCACGGTGTAGCATGCAATGATATATTTAAGTTGGTTGATCATCAAGTTGGAAGAATATACATGATAGAAAATAATGATTCACTAAGAAAGTGACATCTAATACTTAGACATGTGAATATAAAAACCTTAAAGAAAATGCATCAATTTTATCTTGAGATTTCCAAGTATGATGAAAGCAAAGTACTTGATTATATTTTTTACAAGTTTGGAAAAGTGGACCATCTATCATTTGCAAGACACTATGAGATTAAGACCACAAGACCACTTGAAATAATACATTCAAATGTATGTGAACACTTTTCATTGTAAGGAATAAAAAATAAAAAGTATTATGTTATCTTTGTTGATGATTTCAGTCAAATGACACAGATTTTTCTTAAAGTCATAAGTTTTAAGAAAGTTTAAACATTTTAAAATGAGGATTGAAAATAAAAAGAATGCTAAGATAAGTATTTTAAGATTTGACGATGGTAAAGAATATGTCTCTAATGAATTTAAGTAGTATTGTGATGAGCATGGAATAAACCATGAGTTCATGATACCTTATATACTACAACAAAATGATGTTTCATAGAGGAAAAATAGACAAATAAGTGAGATAATCATGTGCATGTTGAATGATGCTTAAGTGCTAAAATCATTGTGGATAGAAGTCATATGCTTTGCTATACATATTATCAACAAAATTCCAATTGTACCTTTAAAAGACATTCCTCTAATAAATAATGGTGCAACAATAAGAAATTGCCAATATAACATCTTCATCCATTTGGAAAAACTTGTTATGTTCATTTTTCACATGTATACTATGGAAAGTCAAATTTCAAATCCTTGGTGGGTTTCCTACTTGATTATTCACTAGACCACTAAGCCTACCGAGTGTAAGACATAAAGAATCATAATTTGTTGTACTTATGAGATGTTTTGTTCAATAACATCTTTGATAAATTTAGTAAAACTATGAGTCATAGTGCCACTATAAATACCATGGTGATTCCTAGTAAATCTGATAATGACTTATGATCTTTAGTGATCCTCATGAAGATAGTGATGAAGAAGTTGGTTTAACTAAGATTTCAAATTCCATGGAATCCTCAACACAATGGCAACCATAGTGGTTCAAGATTCATTTAAGAGATCTAAGATTAGAAAAGTAGGCACACATTAATAAAATGACTATGAAGTGGAAAATATTTGTAATTGAAGATTTTTGACCTTTTGGTATGTTAAAACCTTAAGGAAAATGGAGAACATAGAACGTTTTGTGGAACGTATTATTGTGTTTGTAGGGGAAGAACTTGAATGATGACAAAAGAAGAAGAAAGACATCTACAAGGTTTCATGAAAGCATGTAGGAGTTCAAGAGCATGGATAAGGAATGAAGAGTTCAAAGTGCAAAGGGAATTGAAGAAAGACATCTCCAAGAAATAGCAAACATCTTGGCTGAAATGAAAGAGAATCAATGAAGACATCTTGCAAAAAAAAAAAACATCTACTATCAAACAAAGATGTCTCCAAGAAATAGTAGACGTCTTGGTCAAGTTGAAGGTTGCTTAGAAGAAGACATCTCTGAAAAATAGCAAACATCTTTTTGGTGAGAAAGACATCTTCATGAAGATGTCTCCACAAAGATGTCTTTCCTATGGAGAAGACATCTTTCAAGAATAAGATTCTGATGTAGAAAGATGTCTCAATCTCAAAGAAGACATCTCCAATGACCATTAGATAGATATTGCAAGAATTCTGAGGCATTTTCAGAATCATATTGGCTATAAGAAGACTTCATTCCATTGGGAAATGAGCAAGCATTATGTACTATCAAGTGTTATTATCAAGCAATCATTGTACACATCATTCTCTTGTTATTGTTCCTCATTGTACTATCTTTTGTCTATTGTAAGTGATCAAAGTGAGATGTACCTCAAAGTACAAGGATCAACAAATTTAGTTGCATTATTTCCTTGTAATTATTATTCTCTTTTGGTACCCTAAGGGGTTGATGTGCTTCTTATAAGAAGGCATCTTGCTTGAACTTGTCAGGATTCTATGGGATTGAGTGTTGGTGTAGCATCACAACACTCTAGAGTGGAGCTCAAGTTGTAAAGGTTGTGAGATCCTAGAAACCACATTCTAAGCTTGTTAAGGCCTTACAAGGTTAAGTGGATTCATCACATCGAATCACTCTGAAGTAGAGCTTAGAGCTTGTACAAGGTGTGGTACCCTTCAAATCACATTTTGAGAGCAACAAATTTCGAAGGTGTGCTAGCAAACTACCCTCCAAGTGTGGACTACCCAAGTTGGGAAACCACATTAATTTTGGTGTGTGCTTTATTTCAAAGAATTTTTAATTTGTGGAACTTATTCATCTCCACACCCCCTCTCCCCTCCTTCTAACTTCAATGATCCTCAAAGATCCTTCTTATATGACTGAGTCAAATATGATATTTGAAGCTAGAGAACATGTTAGTGTGCAATAGGTAATATAAAATGAAGATTGATATGTAGCAATGAAGGCAAAATACAATATGTTCATAAAAATAACACATGGAAACTAGTTAAGATTTCACTATAGTTAAATGCATTAACATGCAAATGAGTGTTTCATATCAAATGGAGGATTGTTAACATGATGAATAAGTACAAAGCTCAGTTAGTTATTAGTGACTTTGGTGTAGGGACACCTCTTTTGATCCCCTTATTCTTTCTTACATGTGTATTCTATAGGTTTCAAGCTATATGGAGATGTCTTGAAGGTCAATGAGACATCTTGTGTAGGAGCTAGGACTGCATAGGAGACGTATGAAACATGCAGGAGATGTCTCTACTAAGAGTTGAATCTTCAAAGGAGACATCTCTCATTACAAAGGATATGTCTCTCTAGAGAGGAGATGTCTCCTACTTTGATGAGACATCTCAAAGGAGACATCTCAACCAGAAGGAGACATTTTACTCATGAATGAGACATCTCCCACTTATAGAAGATGTTTCTTTTGAAAGTCGTGCTTTCACCAAAGATGAACTGAGAAGGGTAGAGATGACTTGTGTAGCTAAGAAAACTTTTGGAATTTAACATTCCAAGTTGAGAAATAGCCAAGAGAAGGTGATGAAAGATAGAAATAACATGTGAACTCCAAGTTGAGCTTGTGAATGCTTTCCTTAGGTTTTTATCTTATTTTATTAATAAATATGATTTGTGTTTATGCTTGTGCCATGGAGAGATGAGATTTCATGTAGTTTATGTATGAGCTTGGGAAAGCAAAGAGAGAGCACATTGAATAAGTACATAGAGGTTGTAACTCCATGGTCAATTATGTTGTGTATTGTCCTATGTGTTTTATTCTAGCTTATATATTGAGATCTCAATTCTAGGCTATGAAAGAGATTTTCCATTGATTGTGTCTTACACTGAGGACAACTGTTGGGTGGTTGTAGAGTCCCATGCTCTACAAAATAGTTTGAGTATTTTCATAGAGGTTTGAATGTTTCATAGGTTTTGAAACTATGTTGTAATATTCTATTTCAATTATTAATGATAGCTAGTTTTCTCACTTTCTAGCAATTTAATTATCTTTTCATAATATTTGGATTTAGTGTGGGAAGGTGATTTTAATATTAGAGTGAACTTGCTCCAACGTTATTGGTATTAGAGCTTTTCATTAATTGTTTCTTGAAGCATGAAGTTTTCCTTCCAGATGATGGTTACTTAGTTAGATGAAATTAGCGTAAAGGTTGATAGAAATATTGGTCCTAGCCATATCTAGACATGTGAGGGTGATAAGCATGCATGTTCTCATGAAGAAGTATGACAACTAGGTAGAGATGGAATGGATGATAAGGAAGGATAATCTAGCTATGGAGCGTAGGAACTCATTAACCAAGGATTCCAATGAAGGGAATCCTATTCCTCATATGATAATTCTAAGTGCTTCAACAAAGATAACTACTTCTTCTCTAGGTAAGCTTGATGAGGAGGATGAAGTAAGGCTTGCTAGAGCATTCCATAATGTTACTAGACTTTCATACATTAAGTTGAAAATTTTCCATGGTGTAGATGACACCAATGTTTTTTCAAGTTGGTTAAAGAAACTTGATAAACACTTTGAGTTGAAAGAGGTGCCAAATAACTTGTGTGTACCTATTGTTGAATCTAAATTAGAAGGTATGGCTTCTACTTGGTGGGAAAAGAAGTTCTAGGGGTATGAAAGACAAAATGGTTAATCCATCAAAAATTGAAATATGATGAAATAAAGGTTGAAAAAAATTTGAACAATCTCGTCAGGTGCAAGAGACTATTATGAAGTTGAAATTCTTAAGGCAAGGTGATAGGGATGTTAAAGAATTTTCATTGAGTTTTGTGTTCTATTCCATGAAGCTAAGGTAAACTAACAAGAATATGAAGAGGCTTTAATCTTTTTAGCAGATCTCAAAATAGTGTATCAGTAAGAGTTATCTTTTTATGAGCCACAAACTTTGGATGAGGCTTATGATTTGGCACTCAAGGCTAAACAAAATTAAGCGGATTCAAAAACATGAGCAAATAAACTTCCAAGGGGAAGGAGAAGGGATCCAAATTTGAGAAGGGATCTAGGTCTAAATCTAAAGACAAGGATGGTAGCCAAGATAAGGAGACAGAAAGAGATGATGAGAAGGTCAAAGCTAAGAAGGACCAAGGCAAGAGAGATAAGGGTCAAGGTAGTAGCTCATCTAAGATTCAATGCTTCAAGTGTGAAGAATGGGAACATAAGAAATGAAAATGTCCACTTCATAAGGTATCCAAGGGAAAAGATGTATAAAACATGGAGGTGGAGGAGAAATCAAGCCAAAATCTTCAAAGAGATAATCCTAATGCTCAAAAAATTAAGGAAGTTTTGAAATGAAATTCTTGTGCATTCATGGGAAATGTGAATAGAGGAAATCATCCTAATAGAAAACTATTATTCCATATTGGGGCTATAAGTTTGATTAGTGGGAAATGGATTCATGTGTTGATTGATGAGAAAGACTAAGGAAACATTATTTCTTATAGGGTAGTTGCTAGATTGGGTTTGGTAACTAATCCTCATCCTAGACCTTATAAGGTACATTGGTTGTCTAGAGATTTTTCCTAAGAGGTGAGGGAACAATGTACTTTGAGATCTAAAATTAATGGTTTTCATGATTTTGTGAAGTGTGATGTGCTTACAATAAATTATGTCAATGTAATTCTTGGTAGACCTTGGAATTTTGATAATGGTACTCAATTTGGAGCAAGAAATACGTGGAGTCTAGTTAGATCTAATGGAATCAATGAGTTGATTCCCATGGAAATTGAATAAGTGAGGTAGCAAAGTTCACTTAATGCTTCCTTAACCCCTCTAGAAGAGGGGGAATATATTAAAGAACATGATGAAATAGGTTTTGGTTTTGTTGTTGTGGTAACAATTGCTATTAATCATGATGTTGTATAGGTTGAACTTGTGACAAGTGTGCTAGGCTTAAAGGAGAAATTTCCCAATGTGTTTAAGAGGAAATTGGATGGATTACCATCAATGAAAAATATACAACACTAGATTAATTTTATTACTAGTGCTATCATTTCAAACAAGAGAGCTTACCTAATGGCACCAAATTAGCAAGCTAAATTGGAAAGGCAAGTAGGGGGTTATTTGCAAATGGTTTCATGAGGGAATCCATTTCACCTTGTGCAGTTCCAAGGGTGTTAGTGCCAAAGAAGGATAGCAATGAATGGAGAATGTAAATTGATTCTAGGGTAGTGAATAGGATAACATTAAGGTATAGGTTTACTATTCCAAGGATGGATGATATCCTTAATGTCCTTACTAATATTGAAATTGTTAATGAAATTGATTTCAAAAGTGATTACCATCAAATCAAAATCAAGCCTGGTGATGCATGCAAGACATATTTCAAGATACCAAATGTATTGTTTGAGTGATTGGTGATTCCATTTGGACTCATGAATGTACCTACTACATTCATGAGGTTGATGCATGATGTATTGAAGGACTTAATTTGTAAGTGTTGTATTATCTTTTTTGACAATATTTTGATATATAGCTCTAATGAGGAAGAGTACTTCAATCACTTGCAGATGGTATGTCTTAAATTGGAGGAGGTATAGTTAGTAATCAATGTGAAGGGAAGTCATTTCTTCAAGAGGGAAATCACATATTTGGGGCATGTGGTTTCTAAAAACCAAATTTGAAGGAAAGCTACCAAGGTGGAAACTATTAGATAATTGGCTAACTCTTAAGAATTTTGGGGAGGTAAGATCATTCCTTCATTTAGTAGGTTTTTTTATAGATGATTCATCAAAAATTTTAGTAGTATTTCTTGGTCCATGTTTGCTTTGTTGAAGAAAACAAGAATTTATGTGGGATAATAAAATCCAAGGAAGCTTTGAATTATTGAAAGAAAAGATTACTAGTGAATCAATGCTTGCTATTTTAGATTTTCAAAAGCTATTTCAAGTGGAGGTGGATGCAAGTGGACTTGCCATTGATAGGTTACTTTCACAAGAAGGTAGGCCTATTGCTTTCTTTTTAGAAAAGTTGAATGAGCCTAGGAAAAAATATAGTGTATATGAAAAGGAGTTATATGTTTTTCTTTAAGAAATTAAGCATTGAAGGCATTACTTATTACCTAAGGAGCTCACTTTGATGATAGACCACAAAGCACTAGAATTTCTAGATTCTCAAAAGAAGTTAAGTGCAAAGCATATGAAGTCGGTTGCATAGTTATAGGAGTTCAATTTTGTATTGAAGCATAAAAGTGAAAAAAGCCAATGTGGTGCTAATGCATTGTCCAGGGTGTATGTGGTGAATTTCAGCATATCTCATGTTGAAGGTATGGATGATTTTGCTTCTTTGTATGAGCATGATGTTGATTTTAGGTAAGTTTGGAGGAGCCTCGAAGAGTCATTATTAAGTAGGATAGACTAGTGAAGGGACTATCATATTTAAGATGAACTTTTATTTAAGAATGAAAAGGTATGTATTCATAATTATGATTTTAGAAAAAAAAAAGATTCTATTTGAAAAGCGTTATAGTGGCTTGACTAGTCACATAGGTAGGGATAAAACATTGGAACTTATGGGTAGGTACTATTTTTGGCTTGTTATGGAAACTTCGAAGTTTGTGAAAGAGTGTTTGACTTGTCAAAATTTCAAAGGATGTAAAGAAGTGGATGGATATTATATGCCTTTACCAATTCCCAAGGGTCCATGGGAAAGTATGTCTATGGATTTTGTAAGTGGTATTCCAAAAACCAAAAGTGAAAATGATGCAATTTTTTTTATTGTAAACAAGTTCTCCAATATGGCATACTTCATTCTATGCAAGAAGGTGATTGATGCTTCTTATGTTGTAAATTTGTGTTTCTAGCAGGTTGTAAAGCTACATGGGATTCCTTTGAATATTATTAGTGATAGAGACTCCAAATTTACAAGCCACTTTTGTAGGTCCCTTTGAAAAATTTTGGGGATAAAACTAAATTTTTCTAGTGCATATCATCCATAATCTAATGGTCAGATGAAGGTAATAAATAAATTCTTATTGAACATATTGAGATGTTTGTATGATGGATAATCAAACTGGTGGGAAAACTTGTTGTGCATTGTGGAGTTTTTATATAATTATGTTTTTCATATTACTATTGGAAAAAGCCCATTTGAGGTGAACTATGAGTTTTGTCTAAAGATGGTGGATACCTTGAAGAGCCTTGATGGTGAAGCTCAACTTAGTGTTGATTTTGTGCAAGAGATGAGGGATCTCCATGCATAAGTTAAATCAAGTCTTAAGAAGAAGGCTGAAGAGAGGGTCCTCAAGAGGAATGAGGGTAAACAGAAGTCAAGTTTTGTTGATGGTGACTTGGTTTGGGTGCACTTGAAGAAGAAATGGTTGAGGAGTATCAACTTCTCAAAATTAAAAGCCAAGAAGATAGGGCCTTTTAAAATTAAGGCCAAGATTAATAATAATGCTATTGAGATTGATTTACCAAACAATATTGGTATGTCTTTTGTATTTAGTGTTTTAGATCTTATGCACTATCATGGATTAGTTAATGGGGAGACCATACAAGATAGCATCAATGTGTTGAAGGAGGCTATTTATTAGTCCAAGTCTTCAATGTAGAAGAAGGTAATTATACTCAATTGAAAGGAAGCTTCTAGCACTTGGGAAGGCAAGAGGCATGAGCACTTGATTCATTGGAAGGATTAGTTCATGGATGATGTTGTATGGATCCATGAGACCAACATTCATGAGTGGGGAATCACTTCAACCCCTACTCCCTCGTTCACATGAGTTCACTTTTTGAAGGGTGGGAGAGCTAGTATAAGGATATCTTTTTTGATCGCCTTGTTCTTTCCTATGTGTATGTTTTGTAGGTTTTGGGCTCTTTGGAGATGTCTTGTCTAGGAGCTAGGATTGCACAAGAGACATTTGGAACATGTAGGAGACATCTCTACCAAGACCTAAGTCTTTAGAGGGGATGCCTCTAAAGTATTGGAGATGTCTTAGAGGAGATGTCTCCTAATTTGATGATACATCTTATCCAAGAGGGGATGTCTCACCTATGAAGGAGACATCTCCTACTTACAAAAGATATCTCTCTTGAAAGTTGTGTTTTCACCAGAGACAACATGAGGAGGCCAAAGAAAATCCATCTGGTCATGTAAACTCCTAGAAATAACTATTCCAAGTTGGGAAATAGTTGGGAGAAGGTGGAGAAAGATAGAAACAATGTGAAAACTCCAAGTTGAGTTTGTGGAAGGTTTCCTTAGGTTTTTATCATGTTTTATGAATAAATATGGTTTGTGTTCATGCTTGTACCATGGAGAGATGAGATTTCATGTAGATGATGTGTGAGCTTGGGCAAGAGAAGAGAAAGCACATTGAGTAAGTGCATAAAGGTTGCAGCTTCAAGGTCAATTCTGTTATATATTAGCCTATGTGTTCTAGTCTTGCATGTATATTAAGATCTTAGTTCTAAGATGTGGAAGAGATTCTCCACTGGTTGTGTCTTGCATTGAGAACAACCATTATGTGGTTATAGAGGCTCATGCTTTGCAGCATTGTTTGAGTGTTTTTAGAGAGGTTTGGATGTTTCATGGGTTTCGGAATCCTATTGTAATCTTCTATTTGCATAATTGAAGAAAACTACTTTTCTGACTTTCTAGCAATTTAATTATCTTTTCATAATATCTAGATTTAATGTGGAAAGGTGATTTTAATATTGGAGTGAACCTGCTCTGGGCTTTGAGCATATGAAAGATATTGATTATCAAGAAACCTTTGTACCCACCATGAAACAAAGAATCATACAGTATATCTTGTCTTTAGAAACTTTCTATGGTTGGAAACTATATCAAATTGATGTAAAATCTACTTTTTTAAATGGAGATTTGCAAGAAGATATTTTTTTATACCAACCAAAAGGATTTGTGGATTCTAAATTCAATGATTATCTCTACAGACTAAGAAAGTACTTATATGGATTAGAGCAAGCTCCTCAAAAATGCTACATAAAATTTGATAAATTTGGACATGAAAACAGGTTCAAATGATTAAATGTAGATGATAGCCTTTATGTTATGGAGACAAAGGACTCACAAAGGGCTGTAATTATGCTTTTATATATTGATGATATTGTGATCACCAAGGAGAATGCTTAATTGATACACCATCTTAAAAATTAGTTGAAAAGCAAGTTTGAGATGCTAGGCCTTGGCCTACTCAACTATTTTCTTAGTTTTGAAATTCATCAATCAATGAGTTACATACCAGTTAAGCAAAAGAAACATGTTTTGGATTTGTTAGAAGAATATCATATGTTAGATAGTAAATCCCTATTAACATTATTGGATTATGGCAATGCATCGTGGGTAGATGACTTAGAACCTATACCTGTCCATGGTGTACTGGAAGTTTATTAGAAAGTCAATAACTAATACTTGCCCACATATTGTATATTCTGTTAATTTCTTCTCTTAATTTAATAAAAAATCAACCAATATACAACAGATTTGGCTTGAGGTATATTAAAATATTTGAGGGGCACTATTGACTATGGTTTAAACTATGATTATCCTTCAAAGGTTGATATGGAGGGCTATATAGATACAGACTATGGTGGTGATACTTTGTCATGGTGTTTAACTACATGATGTTTGATCAAATACCATGGGAATACAAACTCATTGTGGTCAACAAAATAGAAGGTAGTTTCCTTATCTTCTACAGAATCCAAATACAAGGCTTTTATCAACTTAGTTACTAAATTAAAATGGCTCCATCAATTATTTAAAGAAGTCAAGGAGGACATCATGCTACCAATAATAGTTTACTATGACAATCAAAGTGCTATCAAGTTGATCAAAAATCTAGTGTTTCATGAGAGAACCAAGCATATTGAAATTGTAGTGTATTACATTCAACATGCCTTTGCTGAAGGGTTCACCTCACCTACCTACATTAACACCAAAGATCAACTTGCTGATGGTTTTACTACACCATTAAGTATTAACAATTTTAATACTTTTGTAAATGGATTGAATCTTCGATCCTTGTAGCTAAACATAATGTCTCATTTGATGAAGGTTATTAAAAATGTTATTGCTTGTACAGACTTCTCATTATGTTTTATGTTTATACTTTATTCATTTCATTGTGGTACACCATGAATGTTATGTACTTACATCATGTTGGTTCCATTGTTGCAATGCCATATCATTTTTCACTTATCTATTAATGCTTGTTAATCTACTTATTAATTCTAAGTTATAATTGTTACTTGCAGTTATGATTGGTTGTTCTATTTGATGCAACACTTTGTGTATCTTAAATATTGAGAATGAGGTTTTTGATGAGTGTCTTAGTCCTCTCCTCTACAAGTGTCTTGCTGTTAAGTTTCTCATCATTAATCTTGTAAACTTCACAATCAAAGCACTAAGTAAGAAAAATATACAAAAATCCCTTACTCGATTTGAAGAACTAAGATCATGAAATGGTTAGCCACATGGCATGAGGGGAAAGTAAATCTTGCATCAAAATTATGTTAGTATCACAAGGTTACCCCTTTGTACAAGGCTCAATTACAAATCCATCACATTGACATTGTCACTTATTATTTGTGACTATCATATTTTGTGTGGGCATCTTAATGATCAACTAATTTTGTCCACTTCCTTTTTTGTATTTGGAAGTGTTTTTGTTTGCTTATTTTCTATTTTATTTGGAAGCTTCATTATGTAGTTTTTTTCATGAACAAAAGTATAACTATGTTCTCTATAAGAATTAAATATTAGATTTTCAAAGATGTTGCTTTTTAATTACAACTTTGACTATGAAAACCTTCAATTACAATTAACTTGTTTCTTGCAATATTAAACTTTCTTTTTTGGGTCTTAACCTAGCTCAAGTTGGTAAAGCTATTAGCTATTAGCTTCTAGTGCAATTTGTTTTTTACTTTTAATTATTACACCCAGTTTTTCTCACGAGAGTATTCTTCTTTTCTTTAAAAAAATTCCTTTGAAAACATATGAGGGCGCTTTAAACTAGTACAAGATTTCATTGTAAGGATGAAAAGATATGCCAAAGCTCATAGAGGCTTTTTTTTTTCTTTCAAAAACCTCTCTCTTCTATGTCAATGATAAATAAATAAAAATTTTAAACAAATTTGAAGGAAATCTCTGAGCATTTGACGGAAACGTTGATCAACAAGTGCCGTGAAACCCCAGATTAAATGAAAGACGGACGGTCGTTCACTTTTCTCAGTTTACTCTATATTTTGCAGAGACGCAAAAAGTTAGCTTCAAGTGTTTAACCTCATTAAGTTTCTTAGATTCCATAAATTTTGGTAACATAGCGCTACTGCTGCTGCTTGGATTCCTCTCATATTCCTGATCTGGACGAACTCTTGTTCAAGCAAAACAAGAACTCATGGATCCCAATTTTATGCAAGCTTCTCAAAAGTTCGAACAATTCAAAGCCTGCTTCGCAAAAGACGAACGACTTAAATGTTCGTCTCTTCTATCGGAGCTCAAAGTGCGTTTCGAAACCCTACTCTACATTGTTTTTCCTTTTACTTTTTTGCCCTTGGTCACAGGTTCTCCTCGATTGCAGAAATTGCATTGGTAGGTTAGGTTTCCATTGTTTGCTTCAAACGGTTTACAGATTGTGTTGTCGGAATGTTCGCCCTATATTTTTGTTTCCGTGAAATAGGAGATCATTTTTGAGGAATTTGTGTCTCCTGATTGGATTTCTATATGTCGAATTTTTTCGTTAAATCTTGGATTTGAGGCTTAGCACTGGCAATGCGGTTAAAATTCTCGGTCGTGGTAACTACTCGTAAGTTTCTCGTTCTCGAGGTTAATTGTCATGACGGCTTCGACTGCTGGAACTGAATCGTTAGCGTTATTAAGCATCCAAAATATGTCATGTTTGTTGGCGCATGTTCTTGTGTTATAAGTTTATACTTTATGAAGCACGTCCTTGATGCAGGAGTAATTAACTTTGTTGAAATGATACAGCCGTATTTGCTTTTAAAAAGTGCTTCCTCAGTTGAGCCAAAATCATGTATGCATGCTTTCCTGAAAAGTACCCGTCCAAATGATTTGGTAGTTTGGTAACGAAGTGCTGTGTTTCAAATTGTCAGTAAGTAGATATAATGAGTTATATATCAACATATTTCAGGTGTTGTTAGCAATGTTTTAACATTTTCAACCGAATGGAACGTGCCACATCCATCGAAAAATTCGATAATTTTACTTAGCTATGCCGGCAAAAATTTCCAAACCAAGCTTTTGTTGGCAATAGGTTAACATCAAGATCCTAGTAAGACCTTGGAAAATCTCAGTAGTTGTTAAAGCCACCTTACGTGATCCTAGTTTTTGCTCTCATGGAGGTTCTTTGTGGTTTATCGCCTTTTTGGTAAATTGCATGTGAAATTTGAAACAGAAGAAATGCTTGAGTGTCTTCATATTCCAACAGTTCTGGATTAGGTATCATTGTACATTTTTTATGATGATACCTTAACATTTGCTGATTGATATGTCTTTCAATAATGTTACTATTGACACTAATAAATAAGTTTGGTCCAACTAAATTCTATTGTTTTAGTATCCACTGTCTTTAATTTTTTGAGTCACAAAGGAAGGTTTGCATCTCCCTTTCAAGACCCTGCCTTGCAGGATGAGCATTGAGCCTTTGGGTGATGATCCTTAAAGGAAGGTTTGCATCTTCATTTTTGAAGATTGCTCTAAATATTGATATTGATTGAAAGCATATTTGCACATCAATACCATCCAGACTCTAATCAAGTCTATTGTCAAATTAAAACATACAGCTGAAACAAAAAATTGTAGACAGTAAGTCACACATGATAGAAGCATAGGTAAGCCTCTCATATCCAGGCTTTGTTGAATTAACTAGCATTCTGTTTAGGTGCTGGGTTCCTCAGCAGGGAAGGCTTGGCTTTAGTTGTAATCAACTTCTCTACAATTAATCCCAGCTCCACAACAGTCATAAAAGGATCATTACCCAGAGCTACAGTGCTCATCCCATTAAGCAGGGTCCTAAGAAGGTTGGTAGATGAGTGAAAGCCTAACCTCTTTGAGTGGCTACACCCAGGGTTGAACCCAAGTTTTCGACTTGAGAGACAAGCACCTTACCATCTCTCCAAATGATGGTCCCTTACATGGATGGCTTCACCTTAGTAAAGACCAGGATTTGAATCCTTTTAGAATGGAGGTGAACCAACCCTGTTTGCTAGAAACAATGAATTGAAGAGAGCTTAGCCAATCCAGCTCCACAACAGTCATAATTCTGTAAAAACCAGAGCAAACTTTCAATGATTTAACAGAAGCTCTCATTTTGTTTCTGGCTACTCAATCTTAGTTGGTGATTTTGTTGATTTGTCAACTTGTAAGTTACCATTTTTGGCTATGAATGAGGTTCTTTTATACCTATTTTAATATCCAAAATTCTCTGAATATTTCAAATAAGGAACAATATCACTTTCAGATATAGATGTTTCCAGTGAAAGTTTTCATTTTTTGGTAATAGCTTGCATTCATCCTTAACACTGCAACACTGCATTTCCATCCTTGGAAATAATATATAGAAAATGGATAATAATTTAACAGTCCTGTATTTGTATTTGTTTGTTTTCTTTTAAGCTAACCAAAATTTCTTCAGCATATTTCAATTGCATATACTTCTTTATTAGGCATCTAAAATACATGAAATTTGAGCTTGTGTTACATCTTCCTAGATGTATTGGAAGCAAGTTTTGAGAAGGTTATTGCAGTTTCACCATGTTTGAGCCCATCATCTTAAGTAAAATTTATTTAATTACTTATAGAAATGCAGACCATGGTGTCATCTGACAGCACGAGATTCTTTAATCCTACCATTACTTTTTCACCTAATTTGATTGTCTTTAGTTTATTGGGCTTGCCTGTGTAATGTTTCTGACTTCCATTCCTTTGTTTTGCAATTTCCATTGCACTGTAAGACATTATGGACTGTACAAAATTCAGTGTACCTATGGAAGCGCTTGAGCACTTTCAAAGCTAATCCACAGATAAAATGGGGAAATTTCTTTCAATCCTGCCAAGTTTTGTGTGTGTTCCCAGACTGGTTGGAGGATAGTCACATGAAACACTTTTAAAAAAAGATTTAAAATGGGAAATGTTTTACTTTTCTTTATTTTCTTTGTTTCAAAAATTGATAGACATAGGCTGTGTTTCTGAGAATTCGATTATTGAATCAATGATGGAAAGGTACTTTTATGACTAGACTGGGTTCTAATAATTTTCATCCAAATTGTAAGACCTGGGTTTTGGGCGGAGCCACTTGAAAGAGGTTAGGTTTTTGCTCATTGACCCCCTTCCCAGGACCTGCCTTGGTAGGATGAGCATTGAGCCTCTTGGTGATGATCCTTATTACTGTATATATGTTCAGGTTTTATCCTGAAAAAGGCTTTTAATAAATATTCATATTTAGTATTTATCCTGGTTCATATAATTTGATCTGTCTGGCTACAGCTTTACAAGGGCATCATTTTCTTTTTTGAAAATTTCAATTCATTTTTTATTTAGATTTTTGAGATAAACTAACCATAGTTTTGTGGATTGCACAGGTGATTTTGACAAATTTACAAAGTCTTCCACCAGTTTATGCTAAAACACCGACAGCAGCCCAGGAATTAAAACTAGGAAGTAAGACTTGGTCATTTGTTTGTTTGTTTGGTTGTTTTTTGTTTTTTTTTTTTCTAAAAGAAAAATAATTTCAGTTTTTATTATTTTCTTCAGATCTGTATTATTAAATTTTAGATGCATTTTTTCTCACAGGAGACATTTTTGAGCATGCTGTGGTTTTGAGTGTAAAGTTGGAAGACCAAGACGCATTTGAGAGGGATTTCTTGCAGCTCAAACCTTACTACACAGACACAAGGTATCGCTATTTATTACCATACATCAATGTACGTGAAATATTTTGTCAAGCCTTCTACTTAATTAGCTTAATTCTTAAATACTGGCATTTCCCTTTTTTGAAAACATTTGAACCGTTTTCTCTGTCATTACGGAACATGTTGATCTTATTCCATCCTGCACTTCTTATGCAGGGAGCTTATTGAGCCGTCAGCAGAAGAAAATCCAGTTCTTGGGTTAAATCTTCTCCGCCTTCTAGTGCAAAATCGGATTGCAGAGTTTCATACCGAACTGGAACTTTTATCTCCTGATGCACTGGATAATCCTTGCATAAAGCATGCAGTGGAGTTAGAGCAATCATTTATGGAAGGTGCTTACAATCGTGTTTTAAGTGCTAGACAAGCTGTTCCTCATGAAACTTATGTCTATTTCATGGACCTTTTGGCAAAGACAGTAAGGTAATCACATAGTTTTCTTTATATGTCAAAATATACTTTAAAACTACTTAATTCTCTATTTACGTCTCAAGCTACGAGAAGATAACCATCATTTTATTGTCTTTGTTGAGTGTTCGTTTTGCCTTTATCTAACGTTGATTTCATTGTATACAGCTATAGAATGATGTATAATTTGCCTGTAATTACTGATTTTTTAAAAAATCGTTTTGTATTTTATTTGCAGAGATGAAATTGCTGGTTGTAGTGAGAAGGCATATGACTTTTTATCTATACAAAATGCAAAAGAAATACTGATGTTCAATTTTGATCAGGAACTGGAGGAATATGTTAGAGAGGTTTGGCTTCATAATACTAATGCATCTCTTTGATTTCAGGAACTAATATAGGTTTGGCTGTACCACCGATGACAGATATAGAGGGTTATTTACTATCGCAATGCATTGAATTTTATTTGTTTCTTATATCCAGGATCATCCAGATTGGGAGATACGAAAAGGGTCTGTGTATTTCCAAAAGGCTAAGGATGCGGCTACATGCAAAGAAATCCCTTCATTGCAACTTATCAACCAAACATTAGGCTATGCAAAAGAGCTGGAACGAATTGTCTAGGGAATGCCTGTGTGGTTCATTTTTACAATTTTGAAGTTTACTTATATCTGCATTTGATAGCCGTTACTACGTTAATGAATCAATTTCATTTTTGATTGAATTTTCTGTACTTGCGTTAAAATGGATCAATTTGATCACTGGTGTAGGAAGATACTTGCAGAAAATTGAAAGTAGATGAATTTGAACTCCATGACATGTTACGGATGAGTTTCAATCGCCTATAAGCCTAATATCTCTGTTTATCGCACAATAGCAACATTGTGTAGATATAGCTGGATAGCGCATTTCAAAATTGTGCATGCAACAACATTTGGAATTGTCATTTATGGTAGAAACAGAATTATTACCTTTGGCTTTTCAAATCTATGCGTAGCAAATTTAAGCATGTAATTTTTTCGTTCAAGGTGTGATGTAACATGGTTGAAATAACAGTCCGACATAGATTCTTAGAAATCATAATAGTGATCTTACAAACAAATTTGTTAATTTGAAACGAGTATCTTAATTTGAAAATCAGTATCTTAAAATATTGATCTCGGCGTTAAGACTTATGAATAAATGCTCAGTCAACCTTTATTAATATGCCCAAGTTTGATCTTCCTTTAAGAAATGTTCAATTAAGACTGGTGTAGCTTGCACGCCTTGTCTTCCTGGTCTTGAATTTCACAATCCAACCAGCTGTAGAATATACACCTTTTCAAGTATACCATTAAGAAAAGCTGAGTTTACAGGTTGGTTATGGAAATCATTAATTTGATTGTTTCAAATTATGCGGTTGGGCGGTCAAAGATTTTTTCATAGTTCATGTGCTTTTTGAAAAAGCCTTTTACAACTGGCCTTGCGTTATCATACTTAATTTTAAATATCCACTTAGCGTTTATCGCCTTACCTGGAATCTTAAGGGTAAACTATGAACTAGCTCGAAAGATCCAAAGGGTAAACTTGGGATCTTAAACAGAAGGAATTAATTTATGGGTAGTTTCACAAGCAGGATTCAAGAAAAAACACTCTACACTATATCATCTAGTTACTATTGAATCCTACATTGAACAAGCAAATGGCAAATAAGTTAAAACATTTATTTGTTTGTTTAATTTTACTTAAGCATTTGACTCTATTGTGAGAACACAAATAACTTAAAGTTGACGTTGGTTTACTTAATGCCATCCAAAATTTATACAGAGAAATAACTTTTGCATTAAAAGATGAAATTACAGAATCTTGTCAATTTTTCGCCAACATAAGAATAAATCATGGTTGTCTTCTTTTACCAACATTGTTTGACATTTTTATTGATAAACTAGAAGAGTAGATTAAAAAGGTACTGATGTGGATATCAAATAGGCCAATGTACCATCTCTCTAATGATGGAGTTTTTTCCTAGAGTTTTGGTATGTTTGGGGGTGTTTTGAGCCTATTTTGATGAGTTTAGGGGGTTCTGGGATCAATGGAGACTTGTTTGAAGGTGTTTGGAGATTCTAGAACTTAAAACAAGCATATTTGTTTTTCACCATGGCAAGTGAGATGTCTTAGCCAAGACATCTAAACTAACCCCAAGATGTCTTAGCTTGATTCAAGACATATCCTTTGTAACTGCCAAGTCTTAGGGTAGACATCCCACTGTCCTCCAAGACGTCTTAGAAAAACATGAAACATTTTCCTACAAATTTTAAAGATTCAAATTTTGAAATTAAGAGGGAAGATGAATAGATAGGGGAGAAAAGATATAAATAGACCTCTTGAGCCTTCAATTGGGTTAAGAGAGTCTAGGGAGTGAGTGGTGAGTTGAGAGAAGAGAATAGAGAGATAGAGTCTTAGTCAATTGCCTTGATCATCATCCTTGTATGAGTGTGATTTCTTTGTTTAAGTGTGGTGTGAGAATTGGATTGAATGTTGTTTGTCCTTGGGAATGTGTGCTTCTTTTTTGTTGTAAATTTCTCATTTGAGCAAGAATAAAGCTTTGATTTTGTTTTGTTGTTCAAAATTGCTATTTTTGACATTGAGAGAGATTGGATTGTGGAATCCAAGGGAGCTCCTCATTAGGTACGTACAAATCATGCCATTAAAGTGGATTAGTTATGGATATGACTTTTAATATTTGCACATGATATAGTACTAATTGCAAATTTAGAAATAGGATTAAAAGCAATGTTGCATCAACTATAAAAATTTTGCGAATACAAAAATGTAGGTGAATGTTGATAAAACAAAAGTGCAAATTTATAAAACTAATAAGAGATACTACACTTTCTAGCTAACTAATAATAAACATGAGATTGTGGATACATACAACCATTTGGGAGTAAAATGCTCTTAATATTATGAGTGAGAGTAATTTATATGACAAGAAGTTGCAAATGGTTGGAAGGCTTTATATATAATGAAGAACAAATGTAGCAATTACAACATTTACTTGGTAATGAACTTAATAAAAAAATCATCTAGCTTCTTTTTAATGAAGAAAACTTATGCCAAATTGACATATGGTTCTCAATCACTCTTTTAAACATAATTGATAATTGTTGAAAATCATGTCTTCATGGGGATGCATTGACACATATGTGCTAGTGCATCTCCATCCATGCATATGCACCAATGTATTTATTACTTTTACTCATATATTTGAACAAACTATGAAGCATTAAAGATATCTTTTGTCAATAGTGTAGTTGAACTCTTGTAGTTTTTCTTTTTCTTTTTGTGATTTTGTAACAATCAACTAGAGTGCCACAACATATGTTTGAGCCCATTATTTGGAGTTTTTATTTGAGTTGTTTTACCTAGGTGTAACCATGATTGATAGTAAAGACCAAGATTGATTCTTCCTCATTACGACACTTTGATTTACATTAGATTTTTATTTTAAAGCAATTATTTCCCTTTATTAATGTTTATTAGCACAATGTTTATGTTGCTGTGCACCATAGTTTTGTTGTAATAAGCATGTCGAGACCTTGAGTGTTAAATGTAAATTAACTTGGTAATTCCAGTAGTTAGTTTACTTGGTTCACTTAGTTGTTCATTAGCTTTGTAACGTAGTGATTAGCACATGAATCTAAGAACATTCTCAATAGGTTGATAGAGTAGATGATTATCATTTTAGGTTAGACTATGATTTATTTCTATTTTTATTTAATTTTATATAATTAGTAATAATGGCCAAAGCAACATCATTGATCATACACTTCAGTTATCCTTAATCATACTATCCAAAGCCCCTACAAGTATAATAAGGAAGATAGCGATCTATGATCTATCATAACTATGCTAGATAATCCGTTGAGTCTATCCACAGATTATGACACAATCTACTGTGATGTTTGTAAACTATATGGTTGGGCATTGGGCATACTCATTGTTCATTATTTTGCACCATTGCTAAAAATGATGCTAGGTGTTTAGTGCTAGTTAACATCATATAAAATCATTGTAGGATTTTAACAATTTATCTTTCAAGATATTATTATATTAATCAAGATATAAACCTAACTAATTATAAAAATGGATATTCTCATAGGTTGTATAATCCACATATAAAAACACTGAATAGAATGAAAACCATTAAAGCTAGCAAGAGCCTTAGCAAGTCAAAATTACTTATGCCAATTATGATCCTTTCTATCCAAAATATATCTTTTTCTTTCATCAAAATGAATATATTTGATGAATGAACATTCATGGCAATGTTATGATGCATCTAGATATATCAACTCCCTCCAATAAGGGCTGGAGTGGGTTATGTCACTACTTGTTTTTATTTGGACATGGAAATCATTAGAACCTATGTACCTAATAAAGTCTAGTGCAACCTAGATAGATAAATGGGCTTGTAGCACGATTTGAGGAAATGCAAATACAATGTGCCATATACTTCTCAATCAAAATAGGATGTTATAATTAATTAGTTTGAGAGATCCTCCCAACCTAGATCCACACCAAGGGATCATTCAAATTCCTCTTACAATATGAAGGATGTGTTACAAATTCTAATAGTGTGATCTTCCTTTGGGGAATACCTAGGATCAAGATATAAGGAGGCATACCAAGCCTAGGGCCTCTAGCAGGGTAAGGACATATATGAAAAGAGAACCTAGAATGAGAAGATAAAGTCAAGGAAACTTCTCTAAAGATTGCTCAAATTAAAAGACTAGCATATCCAGAAGCTTATTGATCATGTGGCCAAGAAAGAAGGTGAGCTTAGAAAAAGAGACAATGTTAATGAGTATAATAGGGACTCATCCTTTCAAAAGAATGATGTATAAGCCTACAATGCTAAAGAATATAACTTTCTACATAATATGGTGCAATAGAAAAAACTTGCTAATGCAAAAATTATTTTTAGAAATTATGGCCAAGGTGAAAAATGTGGAATGCTATTGACGAGGAATTTGCAACTACACTAAAAATCATAGAGTAATGTAATGATCAAATAAGAGTAGAAGTAGCAAGACATGGATAGGGTAAGAAGAAAAGAAAAGAAAGAAAGAAATGAAAAATGTATAGTTAAAAAGGGGTAGTAGCTATCATGAAAAAAGTTTATGGTTTTGAATTTGAAGGAGATGTTGATTGTAAGATTTGTCAATATGAACATGCAAGGAGTGCATGCCTTGTTATGTCACACATGATCACATTAGTTTAAGAATTAGGATTTTGCATTCTAAATCCCAAATTCATCAAAAGGAGATGCCTAGAAGATTGTCATGTCCATAGGGTAACTATAGGAAATGGTACCAATCATAATACTACTTAAGTGAAGCATCACCATAGCCTTACAAGCAGTACTATTAGCAGTGAAAAAGGTCATAATTGTGGAAGATGCCACCACCCAAGTAATAATATTTCTACTACTAATCCACTTATTACCGATACTATGTATAATAACTTGTTTCCTCCACTAGCCTTGATGCTCATACTACCCATTACTACTAATCTTCAGATTATCATTAGCCTACCACATTACATGCTAAATCTCCATTCATGCTTCTTACTCATACTCTAACTAGTTCAACCATCCTCTTCCTCTAATGCTACCAACTTCCATGGAGGATGAGTTACCATCACAACTATAACAAAAAAATGTCACATGTGCTGTAAACATGTAGGTGGATTAGAGAGCTAGTAGTCCAAAATGTAAGCCTAGGAACCATAGGTGGCAGTAATAATAGAATTTCAAGTGCCTCCATGTACTTAACCATATTAGCCAACTATGTTAGTCAATGCTGAATTAACTACTAAGATGCTCATGCTCATACATGCAATCTCTAATGAAAATTTAGTACTCTTTCTAAGAAGAAAATAAAATCAAGAAACTCACTCATCTATTTGCATATTGTAGGGAACTCATCATGAAAGGTTCAACTAGACTTAGGTTTAGACATGAATCTTATCTTACAAGAAATGTGGAATGCCTAAAATGTATCATTGTTGAAAAAGAATAACATTTGGTTTGATCTTGCAGATCAATCTATCATGGTAGCCACTATTAGTAAGTGGTCATACATAGTAGATTTCCTAGAGACTCATGTTGGTAACAGTAAATGTGAGTTTTCTATTACAATGGAAAGAACATGACTTATGATGAGGACATTAACCTACCTCTTTGATGTATTTTGCATTTTCAATGTTTGTAAAAGTTATAAGACTTATGTATTTATATTTGAATCTTTTATTTGAGTCATTTGTGTGATTTTTCTTAATCAAGAAGGCACTTATGAGTCATAGGAAGTTGTAGTTTACCACTATGAATAGTTGTGAATCACAATTTGCCTTAGTTTGTGATTTAAGAAAAAATCATGGATGTTCAGGCAAGTGCAAGGACACTACATATGTAGGAAGTCGCAATATCAAGATGCAAGTCACAATTATTTCATTTTTGTAAAATTTTAATTGTTTTTTTATTTTATACTCATTTTAGGATTTGAGATCCTTCTTTTGGCCTAGTCATGAGGTCAGTTAATTTGAGTATTTATGATTTCATCCATTTGTGATATCCATTAATTTAGTTGAGCTAGGGTTTATTCCATTTTGTTTTATACTTACTCCATTTTGTTTTGTGTACATCATATATTTTGTGAGTACTCAATGTTTGGTTGTACACAAAATATATAGAAAATTAACTAACCCATAAGTAGAAGTTGAAAAAATTTGATAAGTCCTAGCATAGGCAAGAAAAAATCCAAAAACTCAAGTATTTAAGAAAAGAAGATAAGAATGCAAAGGATTACTAAGAATTTTGTAAAGTTTTTCATCAAGAAAAGATGCAATAGTCAGAGTCTAGAGCAAGTTTACTCCAATCTTGAATCATCTTCCAACACTAAATCCAAATATTATGAAAGGATAATTAATTGATAAAAAACAAGAAAACTAGTTATCTTCAATTATTCTAGAGAAGATTAGATTAGGATTCCAAAATTCACAAAACATCCAAACCTTTCAAAACACTTAGACAATGTTGTAGAGCATAAGGCTCTACAACCATACAATGGTCGTTCTTAATTTAAGACACAACCAATAGAGAGACTCTCCCATAACATGGGACTAAGATCTCAGCTCATAAGAAAGACTAGAATACATTGGCCAACATGCAACGCAATTGACCTTGGAGTTGCAACACCTATGCACCCACTCAATGTTCATTCTCACACTCTTGGCTAAGCTCAATATAAGAACTTACATGAAATATCCTCTCTCTAAGCATGAAACCCAAACCTTTTTTATTAGAAAAACAAGATAAAAATCCTAGGAAACCTTCATCAAGATCAAATTGAAGTTGCCATGCTATTTCTATCTTTTTCCACCTTCTCCTACTATTTCTTAAATTGGAATGGACAATTCCAAAAAAAAATTTCGCTATACGAGTTATATTTGGTCTCCTCAAGTCATCACTTGGCAAATTACAACATTTTGGAGAGATGTCTCCTGAGTGTGAGAGACATCTTCTCCTACATTAGATGCCTTCTTCTAAGATGTCTCCCATAGTTTGGGAGATGTTTTCTTTGAGACGTCTCCACTTCGGAGAGACATCTCTAGCAATTCTAAGACATCTCTTATGAAGACTCAATTCTCAATAGAGATGTCTCTTACATATCTCAAAATTCTTTTATAAAGTCTTGGATCTAAATAAGATGTCTTGTTGACCTTCAAGACATCTCCACAGAGCTCAAAACCTACAAAAACACGCATGTAGGAAAGGAACAATGGAATTCAAAGAGGTGTCCCTATACTAGAGTGTGAGTAAGCCTCAATCTTTACTGTTGGTCTTAAGAGAGAGTATCAACAAGAGCTTAGCTTCTATAAAGCTCAAAGATTGGATGAGATATTTGAATTATCTCTTAAAACTAAGAAGAAACTACAAGGATATTCTAAAGGTGTTCAAAGAGCTTCTTCCAAGGGTAGAGACTCCAAGCCATTCAAAGGTGAAAAGAGATTCAAAAAGAAGGAAGAAATACAAGAGAGGATAAGAGAAGATTCCAATAAGTATTATGAAGGATTCATTTAAGGAAAAGAATGCTAGCAAAATCCAATGCTTCAATTGTGAAGAAATAGATCATAAGTAATAAGAATGTAAGAAGATAAAACCCTCAAAGGGAAAATAACTTTAAGCTATAAAGAGAGAGTCTTCAACCTCTAAAAGTCAAGGTAATCCTAATGTACCTATGATTCAAAACATCATTGAAGTTAATTTTTGTACATTTATGAGAAATATCAATGTGGAAGATGCTAATAGAAGAATGCTTTTTAGGCTAGATGTTTATCTAGTGGGGAATGGATTCACATTCCCCTTGATGGTGGAGCTTAAGAAATGTAATATCTACCAATGCTATTCATAGATTTGGTTTATTCAAATTTCCTCACCCAAGATCCTATAAGTTTCATTGGCTTTTCAAAGACTATTATTAAGAAGTGCAAAAAATGTGTAGCTTGTATTATGATATTCTTCTCATAGATTGTGCTAATGTAATTCTTGGTAGACCTTAGAACTTTGATAATAAGGCTACTTTTGTTAGAGATAAAAATATTTGGTGTTCCCTATGGTATATGGCATTCATAAGTTGATTTTCTTGTCATTGTTGTAGTTCCAAGAGAATGTTCATACTGGGCATTTTTTATTTTGTTGAGTGAGCAAGAGTATGTTCAAGCTTATGAACAAGTTGGCCATGGTTTCATCATTGTGTTAACAATTGCAACATGTGAAAAGGAGCAAGTAAGTGAACTTTCAACAATGGTACAACATTTTACATAAAAGTTTGTTTATGTGTTCAAGGGAAAGTTGAAAGGGCTTTCTCCTATTAGATCAATTAAACATTAGATTAACTTCATTCCAAGGCAGCCATACCAAATGAGAGAGCCTACTAGATGACTTCACATTAGAGGAAATAGCTTTATAAACAAGTAAGTGAATTACACTTAAATGGTTTTATTAAGAAGTCAATATCCCCATGTGTAGTACCAACTATTTGTTTTGTAGAAAAAGTAAACTTGGTTTTATGGTGGCCAGGGAACACCTGATAATAAAAGATTATACATGAAACATACCAAAAAAAGATTACAGATGCTAGTAATAGAATAATCCAAAACAAATGTAGTATTAAGCTAGGAAAGCATCACCATGGTGTCTTAGAATAATAGAACAATCAATGATGAAGATTTTAGTAAGTACAATAGGGTTACTCTTTTCTTGTTGAAAAAACCCACCTATTGTGTAAAGCCCACACTGTATGTAGTGTTGTTGTAGTAAAAGTTTTATTTCAACATCACTTCCATTTTTCCTAACTTTGAGGAAATTGATTAATAAAGTCATGAAGGGAACTACTAAGATACCATAAGCTTGTGATGCACTTAAGTTCATTCCAAAAAGATTGATAATGCACACACTTATCATTTGTAATTAATTTCTTGTGAAATAAAAACATGCTTATAGGTAATTTTCCATGTAGATAGTTTGGCATAAAAATTTTGCATTTTGATATCATCATATCATGCAGCCAAGATTCTTTATTTGGATCTTTAATTCTTGGCACTAAACTTGTATATGATTCATTGAGCTTATATTGACAAGAATCACCCCATTGTACTATTTGATCATAAACCTAAATTTTTCATTGGAACCAAGGCTTTAACTTTTCAAAACTTCTCCATGTTAGACTAGCACAAACAATGGATAGAGCATTATGGAAAAGAAAGTTGTTATATAGGTACATAGCTCTCATGACTTGTATCCATGGTTTGTTACCTACGTAAAATTGCCACATAAGCTTCCCCAATAATGCTAAATTTATATAAATTAAATGGTGAATACCCTATCCACCCTCTTGGATGGAAAGACAAAGATCATTCCAGTTTATTAAATGAAAGCTACGTTCATTAATATGAGATGAAAGAAAATATTGTTCTAACTTCTCCAGTTTATTCAAAACTAATTTTGGGGCTTTAAAACATGAGAGATAATAAAGAGGGGTTGCTTGTTATACAGAACGAATCAACTAGATCCTTCCTGCTTATGTTAGCAATTTCTCCTTCCATGTTGATAATCTTGTATTAAATTTTTCAATGAATTATTTCCATAAATTGATTTTCATTCTACTAATGAAAAGTGGGACCAAATATTTTGTAGGCAATTTATCTTCTTGAAATTTTAGTTTTAGAAAAAAATCTTGAAATACTGTAATAGACATACCAAAATTTAAAATCCTATTCTTTGGGAAATTGATTTGCAAGCTTAATGCCTAAGCAAAAGTATAAAGGCAATTAAAAGCATTATTAATGACAAATGTAAAACCTTGTAAAAAAAAATATAAGTATCATCAACAAATTGGGAATGTGTAAAATTTGGACATCCATGGGCTAGAGTGATGCATTTACAGTACCAACTGTATTAGGGCCTAAAAATGAAATTGATGAGATAAGATTGTGCATTGATTCTTGGGATATTTATAGAATTATAATCAAGTACAGTTTTTCTATTCCTAGAATGGATGATATTCTTGATGTTCATCTAGAGTGTTGAAACTAATGTTGAAGTCTTTTCAAAGATTGATTTAAAGAGTGGTTATGATCAAATAAGGATTAGACTATGGGATGAGTGAAAAACTAGTTTCAACACTCTAGACGAGCTCTATGAGTGGTTACTCATGTCATTTGGCCTAACCAATTCTCTTGCCACTTTTATGAAATTAATGCATGATGTCTTGGAATAATTAATTGGAAAATGTTGCATTATTTTCCTTGATGATATTCTCATTTATAGTTCCAATGAAGATGAGCATGTGTAGCATTTTAGAAAGGTATTTTCCAAGTTACATTAGATCAAATTAGTGATAAATATATAGGAATGTAACTTCATGAAGAAGAAAATTATTTACTTGAGTCATGTCATCTCCAAAAATCAAGTGAAGATGGATCCCGATAAGATCAAGAAAATTAGAGATTGGCCATCATCAAAGAATGTTAGAGAGTTAAGATCTTTCCTTGAGATACCAAGTCTTTATAGTAGATTTTTTAGACATTTTAGTTCTATTGCATGGCTAATGCTTTTTGTTTAAAGAAGGATACAAATTTTGTATGGGGTGGTGATCAATAGAAATCATTGTGAATCTTGAAGGCTAAAATTTTTAGTGCTATAGTGATTACCATTCCAAATTTTACCAAGCTTTTTGAAGTGGAGGGGGATGCAGTCAGAGTTGTGCTTGGAGATATTTCTTCATAAGAGTTGTTGAATCGTGTTTTGCCAGGCCCCCCCCCGATATCAGATCCTTGATATTGGGTATGCGATATCGTAGCCTAGATAACAATATCAAATACACGATATTGTGATTCCTGTGTAGGCCTATAAATAACACATTCGGATGCACAGGAAGGAGGGAGTTGGTAAGTGTAAGTGTAGAGTCTTTTTTGTCAATTTTCAATTCGTTTTAGTTCTTTCCCTAGTGCATGCCTGTAGTATGATGATTGTAATTGTATGAAACCTTTATTCAAGTGTGATGTACTTGGACACACACATGATCAGCAATAAAGATTGAGATTACTCCATCATTGCAGCATTCACTTAACTTTTAATTATTTTAATTGTTAGTTGTTATTTATTGTTTTCTTCATTAATATTTCTTTATCATCATTTACTATTCCTGTTATTAAATGCGGAATGAGTATGACTTAATCACGAACATTTAAGTGTAACGACTTGGTAACCCAGTAGTGTGTCTAGGAGTGCTCAAGTAATATGTGCTTGGTAATCCTAGAAGTAGTACACGAGGTCCAAAATGCACGCGGATGATTAAGGATGGATGCTCATTACACTTAGGCTAGTTTAGATTTTGCTTCTTATTACTTATTAGCTTAAAATAAGATTATTTTCCATTGTCTCTAGGAGTAGCACTAGTTTAGGATCACATCATTCACCTCACTCTGGACTAAACCATACGTGACCAAGTAAATACTAGTCTAGATGGGAAGATAGTGAACTGCGATCATCGTGTAACTATCTAGATACCACAAC
>MNCI01032974.1:388741-406500 GCA_015680685.1 Gnetum montanum | reverse complement strand
TTTGATACTTCCTTAGCCTTTGGAGTACACAAATTGCTTCCTTAGCCTTGGATTTGCAATCCCATCGTAGTTTATCAATTGTGAGATGTTGCAACCTGTAAGTATTCTTAGTCTAATTAAATGTTGAAATTTTAAAAGATAAGAATTCCAAGTGGGAGACAAAAGATCATTGGAGACTATAAAAGAGCTATATGAGTCTCTAAAGTGATCACCTTGCCTTGTCATAGAATTGAAAGCTTTAGTGAGAGAGAGTATGTATCTCAATTGTGGGACTAGCTATGATAATTTACCATAACAATTTTAATTGAGGATTTTGAGAGTGAGAAAGGATTATCATGGGTTTTGCTTGAAATCCTTGTTGTATGTGTATTCTAGCATTATATTCTAATTTTGACATTGAATTAAGAAGTTTTTTTTGTTCATTTTTGGGTTCTCTTTGGATTCCATCATTGTTGATCTCTAAGGAAAATTGGATGCTTGTTGGGAGTGGTCCTTACCAACTCAACACCATTAATTCTAACCTAGGTATTAGAGATCTCTCTTTGGAGATTGCCAAGAATGAACAAAGAGTTGTAGAGAGGTAGTAGATTCCAGCTATAGCATATAGTGATATAGGATGTAGTTACATGTAGAAGGTTTGAAATGTCAAAGAAACTACCATTTCTCCATATAGAAAATGTTAAAAACCTATATATGTGTACAAAAATTCCTATATGCTAAAACCATCAACTAGGAAGCCATCTACTGGCTAATGAATGAAAATGATATAAAATCAGGGATTTTCATGGAAGCAATAGAATAAATTTTTAGTTTCTATATGAAAGAAAAATTAAAGAGATGGAAGAAATGAGGCAAGATTTCTTATTTTCATTATATGGAAAAAATTATTAATTTGGAAAAGTTATAAATTAATGATGAACCAATACTAGAACCTATTAAGCTAAAAATGTTGCTTGAATCTCTAGAATGTGTGTATCCAGAGAATGGGAAGCTTGTGATCATTATATTAAATAAAATAAAATATGAAAGCCTTCTTGTGAGACATAGGAGACTTAGATGCATGATAGAGAAATTTTTATTTTGAAATCCAAGACTTCTTATGGATATTGAAAAGCTTGTGATCCATAGGAGACTTAGGTACATGCTAGCCTTCTTGTTTCCATGTTGATGCGTGGAGTGGAAAAATTGGTTAGGTTAGATTTTGTTTATGATCATATTGATGTGTACTCCATGATGCTTTGAATGGTTCTGCTTACTAACTTGTATTGCATGCTAGCATGTCTTCACCTAGCCACCATGAGGCTTGCCCTCAATTTAGTTAAAGGAGATGTCAAGGGTTTTCACTTAGTGTAAACTAATCCCTCTTTTATTTTCAGGTCACTAGGGCTAGGTGGAGTAAGAAGATTGATTGGTATTTGATGCTATTTGAATCTCATGCCTCTTTTAATTTCTGGCATTAGTATTTTATGTCTTGAGATATTTATGATATTTTAGAGACTTGTATTAGATTATTGTCTTTCATGTTTCATGTGTTTGGATTATGAATTTTATGTATGGCTAATGTTTTTGTACTGTTGGATATTTATAATTATATTTTAGATTTTTAGATTCACATTTCTTTATCTCTTTTTAATTGAGCTTTTATTTTCAGTCCTTTATATATTTATATTAATATTTTATATTCTCATCTTCCACTATTATTATTTCTTCTTTTTTCTTTTGGTCAAGCCTTCATCATATTTTCCTTTTTCCTCCTTATCACTATAGTAGTTCATTTTAACTTCCTATTTTCTTACCATGACTAATTATTCATTAGGAATTCTATACCCAACATAATGTTTTTTAATCTAAGGCTAGGAAGAAGGATGTTACATTATCATTTTGAGGTTCTTAGAAGTCCTAAGAGATATAGAAATTAAAGATATCTTCATTATTATCCTATAGGAAATGTGTAGTATACATGGATCTACGACTATGGTATGCTTTATAAATTTTTTAATTTGTAAATTTAAAGTGGTAAGCTTTACTATGTATATCGGTGACTGAGTTCTATTTGTGTATTAATTTATTTCCATTTCAGTATTTAAAGTTTTAGTTTTATATTTCTATAAAGAACTCATTCAATCACCCCTTTGAGTTTATCAATCCTCAATATATTGATCATTCCATAATTTTTTGAATTTTCCATCTAGAGTAAATCTAGTCGTTTGCTTAAAATTTTTTTCATTATGTACCATCCTTCTAGATAAAAAATTTGAACAGATCATATGAGCTAAGAAAACCATGTATTATTACAAATGATTTTATTTACATTAACAATTTTATGTTTAGAATATTTGATTTCTCTTAAATAAAAAATAACCTCTTTGCCAAAATATGGATATAGACAATAAATATATAGCTAAGCTAGCCCTAGATATTCTCAAATTTAGTGTAGTAGAGTGCTAGAATTTTTTAACCACCCCTTAAAGAAGTTCTATTTAGTGATAATGTGAAAGTAAAATACTAGTTTATATATGTAAAATTTGAGAGCTATTATTAAACTTTAAATTTTTATATTAAGGTGACAATTATTCAAGGAAAAGTAAAATGAATTATCAATTTCTATTGCCTTCATTTCATGTTTGTGTCTTAGGTAAAAAATTGTAATTAATAATTAACATTGTAGGGATAATTTTTTTCATGAGGATGTAGTATTAATATATCAAAATTGAAATAGTAATACATGAAAACATTGATATATAAATTGATAATTTATATATGTTTAATATAGATGTAACAAAATTTTAATCATTTAATATAATTTTAGATATTTTAATTTTATAATAAGTGAAGAAGTTAAAAATTTTCTTTCTATAAAGGATGTTTTAATGCATATGAGTTAATGCATTAGTGTTTATAAATATGCATAGGTGTATTGGGATGTGTAAATGCATATGTGTTGATGCAAACCTAAATTTTAGCCTATAAATACATGAACCATGATGATGAACATCATCAATTTTAGTCATTTATAGCTAAACTCTTGTAGTTTTATTTTGTAATTTGTAGAAATTAGCAAGTGCATATAATGTAGATCTAAGTTACTTGTTCAAATCCTTTATTTAAGTGTTTATGCCTAGATGTATGTAGGAATGAAAATAAAGATGAAGATTGATTCTTTCACTTAGAATAGTTTTACATTTCATGTAGCTTTATTTAATGTAGTTAAATAGTTAATTTTCCATAATATTTGTACTTACATTTCTTGTCATTATTAACAAAGAAGAATGCATATGTTAAAATCTTGGGCATTAACTATGGTTGATTTAGTTGTCTAGTAGCTAGTTAACTTGGTATGCCTAGGAGTAACTTGGTACAAGTTAATGGAGTAGATACTCATTGCATTTAGAACTTTACTTATACTCATAGTGTAATACCCTGCTAACCATGCTTAAGTTAGAAAGATATTACTTATAAAAATAAAACTTAATCAAATATGCATCTTTACAAAAAACAATATGCTAAGGAAGCTAAAAAGTGACACACAAAATAATATGCATATATAAAATAGGCATATTGGAAGACAAATCAAATATTAAATAATAGATTGAAAAATGATACACACTGCTAATAACCTCTTTTATACAAAATCTAACATGTTCACTAAGTAACAATAATTTGATTTACTATTACTTAATCCAAAAATTTGAATATTCAAAATAAAATAATAATAAAATTAATACATGATAATATATAATCAAAAGAACACTAGGATAGTGAGCTCTATCATAATAAAAACTTTAAATAAAAAGTAGAGTTAAATATCAACATTGCCAAAATACATATGATAAGCAAAGTTAGGCTTGCACAAAAAACAAATAAGTACAAAATCTACACTATGAACCAAAAACCATTAAATAGTACAAAGATACCAGCTAAACATTATAGCTTAGAAAATTACATCAAGTTGAAAACTTAAATGAAATTCTATAAAAAAACATCAAAATATAATCTAAAGTGTTGGCTTTTCCATCTATCTCATCCTCAAAACTATTTGAATCACCTAGAAGACTAGAAACAAAAGGAAATGCCAATCCAAAAATAGAGTAGGAAAAATTAACTAGAAGTACTTGAGAATTTTGGAATTAGACATTAGGTAGTTGAATAGTCATGCATAAGGGTGTTTTTTGTATCCAAACATTTAGTGCCAAAACATCCAAAACATAAAAATATCAAATAATACTCAAACATTAAATAAATAAGTCAAATTGCCAAATAGAACAAAAAGGATTCCAACATCACCTAATCCCAAATTTATAGAAGGTTAGTAGCCACTTTCAATTTTCAAATGTTAAAGTTAAAATGTTTACTCATTGTACATAATAAGATTTCTTCCAAAAATAAAATATGCGAGCTGGAGTTATTTAATGTTTTTAAATCTAGTGTCAAGGCCAGCTATGAACATCCCATTAGTTTTTGTCATTAGTTGGGGTAAGAAGCCCTCTGTCTTCTACTCTCTTCTCCTCTAATAGCACATTGTTAAAGGTAATGAAACATGGACTTAACTACTGTAGATAGTGAAGGATTCAATGATACTTCAATGTATTTAAAAACAACTAGCTAACTTCCTCTATGCCAACTTCTTGAACAAAAAACCAAACTTCACCAAAAGGTACTTTAAATAATCAAACATTGTTAGTAACTAATATTAAAAAAAATCCAAAACCTTAGGTGATGTGAAAAATGTGATCAAATCACATAATTGGAACCCAAGATTCAATCTTATGTTGAATGGTTTACTACTAAACAAATATTCAATTCATTGCTAAAATTATATTTCAAACCTTAAAAAAATACTAAAAATACAAAAATATTAAATAACATATTCTAAGGTTCAAGAACCATTGAAAGTAAATATAAATCCTAAAAAGATGATCAATTCCTATTTTCAAATTTTAGTCATGCATAGGAATTGGGTTTTCCACGAAAAAAACGGATGTCGGGTCAACGCTAACTCCTCCATAGAACCACTCGAGGGGAGCCCTAGAAGCTAGTTTTTTGGTCATTTACATAATTTTCAAGAGTTGATAGAGGTAGTAATGTATTATAAAATTTTTTATTAACACTAACCTTAAGAAAATAACATTAGAATTCATTATGACCTTATGATAGGTTGTGATGCACTAGTAAGAATGTCATGAGGTTCATGTTGTGATGTCAAGCAACTTTGCCTTCTATGCTGCCTTCGTCCATTATCATCTTGGGCCTTAAAATTTGGTAAAGGTAGAAAGGAATTAAAAAAAATTGAAATTGAGTAAAATCAAGTCATAGTATTCTAGGCATGATAAAATCAATATTATGTTCTTATATCTTGAAACATGTATTAATAAATCAAATCTAGTATAGAAATGCCCTAAATCATTTTGCTAAATAGTTGTAGAACAAAACAAAAAAAATAAATCAAATTTTCACATAACCAAATATTTTAAAAACCCAAAAGATTAGTATTGTAATAAAGTTTCCTCCTTGATTGACAATACCACAACTAAAAATCTTCATGTGGTTAAAATCTCCAAAATAAGCTTTAAATGCTAGGCAAAGTCAAAGGTCAATGATAGGATCCAAGCAAAATCTAGAAGAAGATCTAAAAGCATTGCACTTACAAGTCTCCTATTTGAAAATGTCTTCCTATAATAACTCATATTTTCAAATGTTACGGTTAGTATGTTTTCTCCTTTTGTTTGGTGCTTGGTGATGTGTGGATGATATGTCATGATTTGGTTATGCCATTGGTTAGTTAGACTTTATTCCTGTTTATATTTTAATCTTTTTTGTATGATTTTAGTTATGTATTTTAATTATACATCATTATCATTATTTTGCATTATTATTTATTAGTTAATGTGCATGAACCAGTGGATGAGTTTTGGAAATTCCTCATTGAGGCGATGGTATGGGCATGTGATGGTATGGATGATTTTTTTGTGAGATTGATATTTGATTTTATTAATTTTATTATAGTATGTGCTATTTCCTTATGATGAGATTTAGGCGTGTTTTTTTATGTTGAGGAAGGTTATGTACATTATAAATTTTTTTTTGAGGTTTATTTTTTAGAAATTAGCTAGTTGTGTTACAATGAAGTTTTTAGGTATTTTTCCATAAAACTCCCACACTTGATTCAACCAAGAATTTTGAGTTCATGAACATTATGAAACAAGAGTTCGTGGTTGAGTTTTGTATGTTGTTAAGGATTTGTGCTTGGATTTTTGGGTGTTGGCTTCTTTTTCTATTTGTTTTGTTTCATAAGATTTTTACACATTCAATGTGGGTTTGGTATTGTTTAATTTATACAGATTTATATGAATGTTTACTAAGAGTTGATATTTACCTTGCTCTATTAGAATTATGTAATTTTGTACTATGATTAGCTATTCTTTTCTGCTCTAATTTGTATACAAATCACCTATTTTGGGTTTTCAAGGTTTTTTGTAAGATTATTCTACCAATATTTTTTGGGGCATGGGTATTACTCATTTGATTAATGTTTTGATATCGTTACATTCATCTCATCGTAGTACCTATAAGGTTTCAGTAGTCTTGAAAGATTTCAAGTCTTGATAGTCTTTTGGGCTTCTGAATATTTTCTTCTATTGGAGATTTATGTAGTGAAATAAGATCCTTGAGATGCATCAATGGCCAAGGTTTTGGTTTCAAATTCCATTGGAAAAGTCATTAGAAGCTTACCATGGATCTTGGAGAAGTCATAGCATTACAACATGAGTGGTGGTATTTGACCAAAAGTCATGGTGTGGTTAAAATATAAGGACATTTAAAAAATAAGAATACCACAAGACATGGTCATAGATCATGAGTTAACCATGCATCATGATTGAGATAAAAAGATTACTGGACCTAGAGGTAAGGTTAAAGATGTAACCACGAGTCATGGTAGTCAACCATGAGCCATGGTGATTAACCACAAGTGTACCATGTGTTATGATGGTTAATGATGAGTGCAACACAACCTGTGATGATGTTATGATCTTGTAGGAATCTCACCATGTGCCATGGTAAGATTGTGATGATGTAGGCACCTTGAGAATGATGAACTTTTGTTGCGATTCTTCAAAGATTTGAAATAAAGGACCTATAAACACTACAATGATGACACTTAAATTTACATATGAATAAAATCTAGGCCTCAAACTAGTTAAATTACTTTAAAAAATACTTCAAAACAATAGATTCAAATCAACTCTAGCAAATCCTTGAAACTAAAAAAACTTGTGAACTTAGATAATTAAGAATTGATAGAATATATTAAGAGCATGCAAAATAATTGAGAACTTGAGAGCTTAAAATGATTAATGATAGAAAAGACGAGAAACGAGATCAATTTATGAACATGAAAAAAAATTGAGAATAAATAAAAATACATTGTAATTAAAACATTAAGAACATGTAATAAGAAAGATAAAAATACTCTTGAGAGACTTTACTAGAGAGAAAATGGGAGTGAACACACAAAATTTTAATAAAATAGATGCCTTTCTCTTAAGATTTCCAATGCAAAATGGATCATGATTTATACAAGTATAAGAAGATTATTGTGCATGGCCACTATAATTACTTCATTTCTAGAGCATCTTTTTACATGTTTGACACTTTGTGACTCCACTACTTAACTATGAACATGTTTGAAATCACTACAAATTTTACTTTGACACCTCACTTCATTAACTTTACTACTTTATGCATATTATTTTACAAAGTTCATTTTTGAAAAAATAAAGCACTTCATCATATAGACCTCATAGTTCCACAAGGTACATGAACTTTGAACTTCAACACATAGGGAAAGAATAGGGAACACATGGGCACTTGAGATAGTTTTCAAAAATTCCTCCTTTAGGATGTAATATGTGAAGTGATATTGATATTTAATCATATCAATGATATTACAAGTAGCCAATTTTGAATTTTTCGAGTGACTTGATGAACAAATAAACCATTTAATCATTGGTGAAGAGATGATTGGGTAAGATGTTAATCTCCTTCACTTTAGCCTTTATGAGATAGAACTTTATGTCTATATACTTGGACATTTTATGCATAACATGCTCCTTGGAAAGCAAAATCACTACAATTTTTTCTATGTAGATCTTAATGAACAAGGTTACATGAAAGTCTAATTGAGTCATAAGCCTCTTCAACCAAAGACAATCAATCAATCATGGCCATATATTCTGCTTCATGTGATGAGAGTGTAATTGATGTTTTTTTTTTTAGCTTTTCTAATAAATAAGATTGATCCCATGGAAGATTATCGTACCACTTGTAACATTTTTTCTTCTTTATCATGACATCTCATGAAGAAACAATATCTCATGATCATAAAAACATGAAACACACATAATATTTATTGAAAAATCAAGATAAGAAACCTAGAAAGCCTTCTTTAGGATCAACTTCAAGATCTCTAGTTCTTTCCCATCTCTTTCTCCTCTTGTTTGACTATTTCCCAATTTGAAATGGCTAATTCAGAATATTTCCTAGTCAGCTAGATCATCTCTAGTCTTTTCTAGACATCTCATTGATAACTTGGAATGCAAGTGGGATGTCTCAACTATGAATTGGGATGTCTCTGTTGAGAACTCTGTAGCATAGTCTAGATGTCTCCACTAAATTGGGACATCTTGAGCAAAGTACCTACACTTAGCCCAAACATCTTTCTAATTCCTAAGGTGTCTCTCCATCCTTTTGAAACCTATAAAGATCACTTGAAAGAATTAAAAAGAAGATAAGAAGATATGTCACTACACTAGCTTTCCCACCCTTCAAAAAGTGGACTCATGTGAACAAGGGAGTATGGGTAGAAGTGATTTCCCACTTAAAAAGTTTGGTCTCATGGATCCATACAACATCATTAGTAGATTGATCCTTTCAATGGATCAATTACTCATGCCTCTTCACTTCTTGAGTGTTTGAAAATTCTTTCCACTTGATTATGATTATCTTTCTCTTCATAGAAGGATTTGACTTATCAATAGCACCCTTCAATTCATTGATGCTACCTTGTATGGTTTCCTCATTTGTCAATCCATGATAGTGCACAAGATCTATGACATTACACATAAAAGACATATTAACAAAGTTAATCTCAAAAGCATTATTATTAATTTTAACCCTAATTCTGAAAGGATCCATCTTCTTGGGTTTTAACTTGAAGAAGTTGATACCTCTCAATCTCTTCTTCTACAAGTGAACCTACACGAGGTTACCAATAGAAAAATTTGGCTTCCTCTTACCCTCATTCCTCTTGAGGTCTCTCTCTTCAACCTTCTACTTCTTTGTGTTTGAATGTCTCGTAATCATCCTTTACGATCAATATGACGATGTAGATTACCTTCCTATTGCTCATTTGTTTCATAGCCAAGAAAATCAAATTCATCACTTTCAATGTCAACATCAACATCAATTATAATCTCCTCATATTGATTGCTATTGTAGCCAACATTATCAATTGCAAAATTAGACATATTACCATTATTAGTCTTGTTCTTACTAATGATGATATCAAAAGTTACATTGATTTAATCATTCACAACATGACTCATAACTTTATCACAATCAACATAATGATCATGATTCTCATAATCACAACTTGAAGTCAAAAACTAGCATCTATTGTACTAGCTTTAACATGAGAGACATTAGTACCATTTGTAAGATAAATCTTAGACTCACTTACCTCTTCTTGGCTTCTTCCATCTATCTTAGATTCAACTTAATCTTCAACATGTGGCTGTCCAATCTTATTAAAGATTAAAGCTTTAAAATTGCACATAGAAGCTTCCAATTTTAATGGTTTCTCCTCTTCAAATGATTCATTGCCACATTTATACAAATAAAAAAGATCATTCATACCTTTTCCATGAAGTATGCTAAAATCTACCATAGGCATTCTAGACAATCAATCAACCACCACATTGGCTTTTCCATTTTTTGCTTCTCCTTTAACATAAGCATTACTAGAATTGCACAAGGTGAAATGGATTCCTTCATGAAGCCATTTTCAAGTAACTCCTCTACTTGTCTTTGCAATTTTTCCTACTAATGCAATGTAATTTGGTATGCTCTCTCATTTGGAATGTTAGCATTAGAAATGAAATCAATTTAATGCTATACATTTTTCAATGATGTAAATTCATTTAATTCCTCCTTGAACATCTTTGAACATCCATTTAATTCCTCCTTGAACATCTTTGGAAGTTCTACTTGTATATAATCATGGTTAGAAGCAACTATTGATACAATAATGCAATTAAAACTAGTTTCATAATGTTCCTTAATGTATTTCCTCTCTTCTAGAAGGATTAAGGAAGCATTAAGTGAGCTTTGCTATCTCACTTATGTATTTGTCATAGAAATCAAATCATGAATTCCATTAGGTCTTTCTACACTCCATACATTTCTTACTTTATCAATTTGAGAAACATTGTTAAAATTCCAAGGTCTATCAAGAATTACATTAGCATAATCAATTGGAAGCTCATCATATTTTAAAACTTCATGAAAACTCCCAATTTTGAATTTCAAAACACATTGCACTCTTACCTATTGAGTGTAATCCCTAAATAGCCAATGTATCTTGTAAGATCTTGGATGAGGATTCGTTATTAAGCCTAATATAGTAGCTACCCTTGACGAAATAACATTTTCTTGTGCTCCCCTATCAATTAAAATATGAATCCATTTGCCACTAAGAAAACATATAGCCCTAATTTGAAACAACAATTTTCGACCTGTATGATCTCCTCTATTCACATTCCTCATGAATGCACAAGAATTTAATTCAAAAACCTGCTCAATCTTGGGAGCATTACCGTTACCTCTTTGAAGAGCTTGGTTGGATGTCTCCTTTACTTCCATGATTTGCACATTCTTGTCCTTGGTTGTCTTAAGAAGTGGACATTTCCATTGGTTATAGATGGGTTGCTATCCAAAACAAGGAAAACCCTTGGCATCTATGCTCAAGGGAGACTGACAGAGTTGAGCATCCATTAAATCCCAAAGTTAATTAAGCAGGTAGCTAGGGAGGAGGAGAATTGAGAAAGTGAAAAGTGAGAAAGTGTAGAGGAATATAATAGGGACCCTTCCATTCAAAAAAGGAGGGTTCGATTTTGTGACAGTGAGGATGAGTTAACAAGAGATGAGGTGGCTAATCAAAAAACCTTGCCACTCCAAAAATTGTAGTCCAAAATTATAGCTAAGGTTGACCAATTATGGGACTCCATGGATAATAAGTTTCAAGCTATTTTAAAAATTGCTAAATAGTCTAAGGAACAAAGTGGTGAGCATGAGCGTCAAAGATGTAAGGAAGCTAAACATGCCATATCCAAGGGTAAGGGTAAGATGGCTATGATAGAGATAGTTGCAGATAGTGAATCAGATGATGATGGCAAGTGTGACATCTACCAGTATGAACATCCCAAGGGATGTTATCCAATTATATCACACTTACAAGAATCTAGGATGTATGCCTTACATCCACAACTTACACAAAGGTAAACACCCAAAAGATTACCTTATCCACATGGTAACTGTCAATAGTTTTACCAACCATAATAGTATTATCCAAGTGGAACTCTACCACAACCTTATGAATTGTACCAGCAGTGGTAGCAACCACAATCATGGGCATTGACACCTCCAAGATAGCAATACCCCTACTGGCAACCAGATCCCTATGGTTATTATGTTTAGCAATCTTCATCTCCACAAGACTCTTCTAGTCATGCTGCTACTTACCAACCTCACCACTACCCTCCTAAAGTGTACTAACCCTCATATGTAAGGAAGGATGCCACCTACTATCCTCATGCTCTTCTTGTTCCTGCACCTACTCCTGCACCTCTTGCACAACTACCACCTGCTCCATCCATGCAAGGTGAATTGCCTACCCTACCATAGCAAAGAAATGCTAAGAGGGTGGTTAATCTAGAACCAGTTAACCAACCAAGTGGGTTGGAACCACAATCAAAGAAAAGACCCTTCTTCCAACCTCATAGTCTACCAAAGCCCTCAGACACACTAGTGGTAGGTAGCCTTGCTCCTTCACCTTCCTTTACCTCATCTTTATCTAAGTTCCCTTCAAACCAAAATCTCTCTTGAATCCATACCGCGATGTTGACCCATGTTGTATCTAATTAGATTTGAGCTGGTAACCTACCTAGGAAGTCCCTTCGTATATTTACAAATTTCTGGGAATGAGCCTTGTAAAGCTCTTCTTAACTCTGGTTCTGGTGTTAATCTAATCTCACATAAGATGTACACTACATGGGACCTTCCTCCCTTGAAGAAGAGCAACATCAAGCTAGAGTTGGCAGACTAGTCCATCACTATTCCATTAGGACTGGTAGAAGACATCATGACCACCATTTGTGGGTGGTCATATCCTATTGACTTCTTAGTAATCAAGGTGGAGAACTACAAAGGGAACTTCCCAATTATTATGGAAAGGATGTGGTTAAGCATTATTGATGCTAAAATGGGCATTAGAGATCTTCCCTTGGAAATATCCAAAGAAAATAAATTTGGGAAGATCAAGAAGAAGAGGGTTCCATGTATTATGTACAACGATTCAAGGTGTCATTGTGTATAGAAGCTATGGTAAGTGAAGCGAACCTCTATCTCTGCATGCAAGAAACGTGCACCAAAAGCTAAAATTCAAATATGTCTGTATGCAGCAACCAAAAAACAAGAAGGCACCCAGTGGCTGATAGCTAATTCTAGCAATAGTACATTGTGCATGGAACCTACTGAGGGCCTAACATGTGATTATGTTGCAAGTATGGATGAACTCGAGCAAGTTCATCACTAGCTTTCTAAGGGAGTAAATGATGATATCAACTGGGAAGAGTTGGAGATTCCTAATATTTTTAAACAAGAACCCCTTGAATTAAAGACACTACCGATCAGAATGAAGTACGTGTTCTTAAAAAATGAAAAGCTAGTCATTATTAATGCTAAACTTGCTACAGGACAAAAGAAGATGTTGATCAATGTTGTGGAAAAATGGTCAGTAGCCTTTGCTTGGTCATATTCCTAGCTCATAGGAATAGATCCAAGAATATGCTAGCATCGAACATACACTGATCCTACCGTTAACCTGAAATGATGACCACAACGACAATTGAATCCTAAATTAAAGTAGATTGTCAAAGAGGAGATTGAGAAACTTCTCAAGGCCAAATTCATCTACCTTGTTACAGATAGTGAGTGGGTTAGTCCACTCATGATAGTGCCTAAAAAAGAAGGCAAATGGAGAATGTGCATCGAATTTTGGCTACTCAACATGGCAACTTTTAAAGATCATTTTCTGTTGCCCTTTATTGACCAAGTGCTAGACACCATTTCTGGGCATAGCTACTACAACTTTCTAGATGGTTATAATGGCTATAACCAAATCCAAATCACACCAAAGGACCAGGTGAAGATGACTTTCACAAGTCCTTGGGGGACTTTTGATTACCATCAAATGCCATTCGGTCTACGTAATGCTCCAACTACATTTCAATGATTAGTCCTTAGCATTTTTCAACAACAAATTGGTAGTGGGGTAGAAGTATTCATGGATGACTTTTCTACCTATGAAGCTACGTTCGAGCAAGCCCTAGACCATCTTGAGCAGGTGTTGAGGAGATGTGTTGAAACAAACCTTCGGCTCAATTAGCAAAAGAGCCATCTTATGGTCCATGAAGGCATAGTCTTGGGGCATTGTATCTCAAAAGCAAGAATTGAGGTGAACCCTAAAAAGATAAGGATCATCCAAGGATTAACCCATCAACTAAAAATAGTTAAATAAGTGTGATCATTCCTTGGTCATACTAGTTACTACCAGCTTCATCGAGAACTTTTCCAAAATTTCCAAGCCATTGGTTGAATTAATAAAGAAAGATACATCACTTACCCCTACATATGAAACAACATTTCAACAACTAAAGCAGAAGCTTGTTGAGACCCCAATTCTACAAGCACCTAATTGGTCCAAGCCATTTTATCATATGACTGATGCATCAAATTATGCTTTGGGGGTAGTGCTTACACAACTAGATGATCAAAAACATCCAGATTACATTCACTGTGCAAGTCAAAGTATTGCAGGTGCATAGCTGAACTACACCACTATAGAAAAATAGTTGATGGCAATGGTGTTTGCCTTAGAAACGTTTAGGCACTATGGGCTTCGGTATAAAGTGTTTGTGCACACAGATCATCATGCCATCCAATTTTTAATGAATAAACCAATGGTGAGCCCCCATGTCATACAGTGGGTCATGATTTTGCAAGAGTTTGATCTCACAATGGTAGATCAAAACGGTGTGGAAAATGTGATTGTTGATCACTTATCATGGCTAAGATGGGATGATAAGAAAGAAGAGAGCCCCTTATCTAATCAATTTTCTTATGAATATTTCTGTGCATGGGCTATTAATGCATAAATGCCCAATGAACCAAGATGGTATAACACCATTCTTACTTATTTGCTCAAGAAAGAATTGCTGCAAGGGCTGGACACCTAAAAGAAACAACAATTTCTTCACCAGGTTAAGCATTTCATGGAAATCAATGGGAACCTTTATAAAGTATGTCTTGACGACCTAGTACGCTAGTGTGTCCTTGACACACAGATCAACTATGCATTCTCTAGGATGTTTATGAAGGCCCTTTTAAGGGCCATTATGCTGAGAGATGCATGGCCATAAATATCCTTATTGTAGGATATTACTAGCCAACAATCTTCAGGGATGCACACTAGTTCATCTGCGCTTGTGATCATTGTCAGAGAGATGGGCGAATGACAGCTTGAATGAAGGGGCCATAGTAATGGATTCAACCTCTCAAGCTATTTAATATTTGGGGTATTAACTTTATGAGTCCCATCACGCCTATGTCAAATGAAAAGGCATATATAATAGTCGCGGTTGACTATTGCACTAAGTGGGTAGAAGTCGCAACCGTCACTAACTGTACATCCACTACTACTGCTCGATTTGCACACCAAAACATCATAAATGGGTTTGGTGTGCCTCGTGCATTAATTTTTAAAAATGGAACTCATTTCACATGTGCCACTTTTTGAAAACTTATGCAGCACTTGGGGGTTGAGCACAAACTCACAACACCTTATCACCCTCAAGCCAATGGTCAAGTTGAAGTCACTAATTGAGGGATTATGAAAATTCTAATGTGCATCATTAGCAAGTACCAAAGGGATTGGAGCATCAAATTAAATGATGCCCTCTTGGCCTATCACTTCACATGGAAGCTTCCCATAGGTTATTCTCCCTATGAGCTCATGTATGGAAAACTACCAACACTGCCAATTCAATCTAAGCTCCATACACTCTCTACAACCTATGACCTTGATATGGATCTAAGTCTAACACAAAAGGAAAGATTAATAAACCTCAACTTGCTAGATGAAAATTGATTAATGTTCCTATCATCCAACAAAATGCATAAGTTATTCAACAAGAAACACCATGACCTCAAAATAAGGAAAGTCAAGTTTCAACCAGGAGACAAGGTTCTCTACTAGAATCCTACACATGTACCTCAATGAACCAAGTTTTGAACATTGTGGGAAGGATCTTACATCATCAAAGAAAATTTTCCATCTGGGGCCATGATTATATATAAACTTGATAGCCTAGACAAGAAGCAATTAGTCAAAATCCAACAACTGAAACCTTTCCATGAGCCCAAGTCAACCAACTTGACAAACACCTTGCCAGATGGACTACCATGCTCAATCTTTTAGATCTCCTCCTTCCAACTTAGTTATGGGGGAGATGGCCATCCATACTAACACTTTAAGTAGATCCTTAGTCTTTTGACTTTCTGTTTTACACATTTTTTGGTTTTACAACTTTTTGTTTTCATATTCTTTATTTTACATCTTTTTATTTTTTAGATTATTGATCTTTTCTAAGTTTTTTTTTTACATCATCATTAGTATATTTAATATTTCTTGAATAATCTTTTACTTTCTTTTATATTTTCTTATGTTTGGTATCATTCTCTACTCTTTTTGCTAATAAGGTGCTAGGTACCATGGTAATGTGCTACTCGGTGATGGTATGTATCAATTGTGATTTGATTGTCGATGTCTAGATTCTAACTTTGAATGTCATCACCAACAATTAGGATATGTTTTCTTTTTATGTAACAAGTAGTGAGTCCACATCATCCACCCATCCACATACTCTATGGTTTTTCTTGTTTTGGAAACATGCAGTTCCTTTTTCATTAATACAACCTTAATAAATTTGTGACTTAAGTAGTTTCTAGAATTGGAAAGTAATCAAAGGTTTAGATAGGGTGTGACTTCAAAGGGATGTGGTATTCTTCATGCTTTTCCATTTTCCTATGTGTAGGTGTTGGCACATTTGGCCATTACATGGAGCAGTTAGAATATTTTGTTCATTTGGAATGTTTTGTTCAAAATATGAGCAAAATCCCTGGTTGAAAATTTGCAGTCTAGTATTGTGAGTAATGGGTATTCTTGGAGAAGAAAGCCTGGTAAATAATCTTGATGATTAAAGCCTTCTTGAGAAGTAAATTAAAGTGTCAAGTTATTTTCTAAAGTGAAGGTTGGAATAAAAAGAAGAGAAGGATTATTTACCACAAGAAAGCAATATATGGACAAAATAAACAACACCGTGGGTAGTGAATTATCCAAAATTGGCTAAAGAGTTCAACTGGTTTTGAATTTGTAATTGTCAAAAGGTGTAAAGGTTTCTGTATTAAAAAAAATCCGAATTCATGTATGATTTTGTATTAAAAAAAAATCTGAATTCACGTATGATTCGAGACCCATACGCTGCTGGAAAAACGAAACCAGAGAAAAACAAAAACAAAAAACAGAACTGAATGCCGCCGTATTGAGGTTCTTCCTTCTGCTTGTTGGTTCTGGACTGCACCCACATACCCGCTGGAGCTACATTGCTGACTCGTCAGATGCCAAATCTAAGTTCGGGAAGTGCGTGGGAGGCCCTTCTTGCACCAATGAGTTGTTTTCATAAGAGTTTGAGGCCGCAAACACATAAAAAAAATCAGATAGAACTGAGGCCAATAGAAGGCAAGGGCAGGAATGTAGGGATTCAACAACAAAAAACGAAATCTTCTGTATACAGTACATGGAGAAAGATGCCCTGTTTTGTTCAGGTCCCAATTTTATTCACAGAACGTTGTAGCAGTTTCAACAACCGATTCATAACACATTCAGCAACAGCAATGGCGGAGACAGGCGAAAAAAGAGAACACAAAAAACGCAGGAAGCCCTAAACTAATTTTGGGGGCAAAACAGAAAAATTTCTAGCAATTGAAACCCTCTGTTTGGGGTGCGTTGTTCTTAAAAAAAAAACCCCTTTCTTCTCCAGCACGCGACGGCAGAGTCAAATTACAGTTGCAGAGCCTTCCCCCGCGGTGATCGTCGGTTACGATTTTGCAGGGCTTTATTGTGCGGAGGCAGTTTGAATCTTCGGTTTTAGATGATGCTGCATTTTGAATCTTGGTTCAAACATGTGTCGGTTCTTACAGGTTCTATGCAGAAATAAGAGAAAGACCATTGTCCTGGAACTGTGATGGAGCCTTCACGCAGAAGACAAGAAAAATCATTTAAGGACATAACTTTGTCGCTTTTGATATCTTCTGCTGCTCAAAGCATATGGTTAAAATGGAATATAAATTAACCAACAATATATATA
>MNCI01032974.1:369426-380170 GCA_015680685.1 Gnetum montanum | reverse complement strand
AGAAAATATAATAGAAAGTGTAAAATTTTCAAGAAATAGCAAATGTACTAATGATGATGTAAAAAAAAATTTAAAAAGATTAATAATATGAAAACAAGAAGATGTAAAATAAAGAATGCATAAAACAAAACATTGTAAAACAAAAAGATGAAAAATTGAGGAGTCACTTATATGGTTAGCATGGATGGCCATCTCCCCCACGACTAATTTGAAAGGAGGAGATCTAAAATATGGAGTGTGGTTGTTCATCTGATGAGATGTTTGTTGTATTAGCTGGCTTATGTTCATGGAAAGGTTTGATTTGTTGGATGTTGACCAACTATTTCTTATCTGGGCTCTCAATTTTGTAGATCATCATGGCCCCACAAGAAAAAGTTTTGTAAATGATGTAAGGTTTTTTCCACAATGTTTGAAACTTAGTTCGTTGAGGTACGTGTCTAGAGTTCTAGTAGAGAACCTTCTCTCCTGGTTGAAATTTGACTTTTCTGATTTTAAGGTCATTGTGCTTTTTGTTGTAGGCCTTATGTAACTCATTAGATGATAAGGCCACCAATTGATTTTTATCTAGCAAGTTGAGATTCATTAGTATTTCTTTTTGTGCTAGACTCAAGTCAAGGTTGAGGTCACAAGTTGTTGAAAGTGTATGAAGCTTGAATTGAATAGGAAGTTTTGGTAACTTTCTGTACACAAGCTCAAAGGGAGAATAGCCTATAAGAAGTTTCTATGTTGAGTGGTAGTTCCAAAGGGCATTGTTGAGTTTTGTGCTCCAGTATTTCCTATATTTTCTAATAGTTCTTATTAGAATCCTTGTGATTTCCCTATTGGTAACCTCAGCTTGACTATTATCTTGGAGGTGGTAGGGTGTTGTAAGTTTATGTTCAACCCCTAAGCATTGCATGAACTTCCAAAAAGTAGTGCTTGTAAAGTGAGTTTCATTATTAGAAATTAATGAACGTGACACACCAAACCTATTTACAACATTTTTTTGTACAAACTAAGTTGTTGTAAAAGATGTATAGTTGATGACTGCTGCTACTTCTATTCATTTCATATAATAGTCAACAGTGACTATGATGTATGCCTTTCCATTTGACATGGGCATGATGGGACCCATGAAGTCAATGTCCCAAATGTTAAAGGATTCCAGTGATTGAATCCATTGTTGAGGTCCCTCCATTCAAGCAGTCATTGCATCATCTTGTTGGCATTGTTCACAAGAGCAAATGTAATGGTGATCATCCTTGAAGATTATTGGCCAATAGTACCCTACCATCAAGATTTTAATGATTGTGCATCTCCCAACATAGTGTCTTCTGCAAGGACCTTCATGAGCATCTTGGAGAATACATAGTTGATCAGCATCAGGAACACACCAATGAACCAAGCCATTAGTGCACATCTTGTAGAGGTGTCCATTAATCTCCATGAAGTGTTTTACTTGGTGAAGAAATTGTTGTTTATTTCGGTGGTTCAACCCTTGTGGCAACTCTTGTATGAGAAGATAGATGAGAATTTCATCATACCATTTAGGCTCATTAGGCAATTATTCAATTATAGCCTAGCAAAGAGGAGTTCATTAGGAAACATATTAGATAGTGGATTTTTTTCCTCTTCATTGTTCCATTGCAACTAAGACAAGTGATCAATGATCACATTCTCAGTGTCCTTTCAATCTACCAACATAAGATTAAATTCCTACAAGATCACCAGCCACTGTATGACATGGGGGCTTACCATTGGCTCATTTATTAGAAAGTGAATGGCACTATGATCTGTGTGCACAAACACCTTGTATCCAAGCACGTAATGTCTGAACTTCTCTAGAGTAAACACCACTACCATCAATTATTTTATTGTAGTGGTGTAATTTAGTTGTGCACCCACAATGCTTCAACTAGCACATTGGATGTAGTATGGACATTTCTTATCACCCATCTACATAAGCACAGCTCTCAATGCCTAGTTAGATGCATCTATCATGATGTGAAATGGTCTAGATCAATCATGTGCTTGTAGAATTTGAGTTTTCACAAGTTTCTCTTTCAGCTATTGGAATGCTTTTTCACATTCTACAGTCTAGACAAATGGAGCATCTTTCTTTGTCAGCTCCACCAATAGCTTTGTGATCTTAAAGAAATTCTTTATGAATTATCGGTAGTAGCCAGTATGTCCAAGGAATGATTGAATATCTTTGACAATTTCTAGTCGGTAAGTGATTCCTTGAATGACCCTTATTTTCTTAGGGTTTACCTCAATTCTTGCTTGTGATATTTTGTTCCCCAATATAATGCCTTCCTAGACCATTAAGTGATTTTTTTGCCAATTGAGTCACAAGTTGGTTTCAACACATTGTTTTAGCATTTGCTGAAGGTGGTCCAGGGCTTGCTCAAATGTAGCTCCATAAGTGGAGAAGTCATTCATGAAGACTTCCACATCACTACCAATTTGTTGTTGAAAAATGCTTAGAACCAAGTGTTGAAATGTAGCAGGAGCATTACACAAACCAAAAGGCATCTTATGATATGCAAAAGTCCCCTAGGGATAATCACCTTTCTTTGGCACAATCACAAGTGGACTAACCCACTCACTATCCACAATGGGATAAATAAACCTTACCTTGAGGAGTTGTTTGATTTCCTCCTTGACAATTTACTTCAGTTTGGGGTTCAATCACCTCTATAGCTATCTCTTTGGCTACATGGCTGGATTAATGTAGATGCGATGCTGGCATACCCTAGGATCAATCCTTGTGAGTTCAAGATATGACCAAGCAAAAGCTACTAACCATTTTTTAACAACATTCAACAACATCTTTTTCGATTTAGAGTAAGATTAGCATTAATTATGATCAACTTTCCATTTTTTAAAGACACATATTCCATTCCAATTGGTAGCATTTTTAGTTCAAGGGGCTCTTGCTTAAAATTTTTAGGAATTTCTAACTCTTCCTAATAAGTATCATCATTTGCATCATCAGAGAGTTAGTGATGAACTTGCTCTAGTTCATCCATGCCTACAACATATGTGCATGTCAAGCTCTTGGTCAATTTCATGCAAAGTGTGTTGCTCTCAAAATCAGCGATCAACCATTGGGTGCCCTTCTATTTTATGGCTGTTGCATATAGACACCTTTGAATTTCTACTTTTGGTGCACACTGCTTGCATGTAGAGATAGATGTTTGTTTCATGGCCCAAAGTTTCTACACACAATTGCACCTTGTATCGTTGTACGTGATGCATGGAACACGCTTCTTCTTGATCTTTCCAAATGCATTTTTCTTTAGATATTTCTAAGGAAAGATCTCTGATGTCCATTCTTACATCAATGGTGCTAAGCCATGCCCTTCCCATGATGATCGGGAAATCTCCTTTGCAATTCTCCACTTTGGTCACTAGGAAATTAGTAGGATAAGACCATCCATAGATAGTGGTCACAATGTCTTCCACTAGTCCCAATGGAACAGTGATAGACTGATCTACCAATTCTAATCTAATATTTCTCTTCTTTAAAGGAGGTAGGTTCCATGCAGTATACATCTCATGAAAGATCAATTTGACATTAGAACTTGACTTAAGAAGGGCTTTGCATGATTTATTCCTAGTGATCTACAAATAAATCAAAGAACTTTCTAGATCTGCTAACTTCCTGGAAAGGTTTCTAGCATAGTTCCAATCAAATACGACATGAGTAAGCATAACAATATGGATCCTAGGCAATGTTTGGCTTGAAGGGAACTCGAAGGTATTTAAGACAAAGGAAAACAAAGGAACAAGATTGTCAACCGTAGGTCTATTTAAGGGCTTCGGTCAACTGCATGGTCAAAAAGAAGGTCTTTTCTTTGATCAAGTGTCTAAACCACTTGGTTGATGAACTAGTTGTAGATTAACAACCCTCATAGTGTTGTGTTGTTGCAATTGAGTTGGTAGTTCAACCTGCATAGATGGAGTAGGTGGTAACTATGCGACTAGAGGATGAAGATGTGCAATAATAAGAGAAGGATATGGGTAAGAGGTGGTATCCCTCCTTGCATGTGGAGAATGTGTTCAGTAATTATCAAAAGGATAGTAGTGAGGTTGGAAAGTAGAAACGTGACTGGAGGAGTCATGTGGAGATGGGGGTTATTGAATGTAGTACCCATATGGATTATGTTGCCTGTAAGGGTATTGTTGCCTTGGTAGTGCTAGTGTCCATGACTATGATTACTTCCACTATTGATACTGCTCATATGGTTATAGTGGAGTTCCACTTGGATAATATTGTTGTTGCTAGTGGAATTGCCTAAAATTACCTAGAGGGTAAGGTAATCTTCTAGATGTTTGCCTTTGTGTTAGTCATGGATTCAAAGCATACATCCCAGACTCCTGTGAGTGTGACACTATGGGGCAACATCCCTTAGGATGTTCATACTAGAAGATGTCACACCCACCATCATCATTTGATTTTCTTTTTGCAACTTCTTTTATTGCAGTAATCTTGCCCTTACCTCTTTGATAGGCAGGTTCAACTTCTTTGTGCCTCCTGCACTCATGATCACTACCTTGTTCTTTGGACTCTTTAGCAAATTTTAAAATAGCTTGAAATCTGCTATTCATGGAGTCCCATAACTAATCAACCTTAGACATAATTTCAGATTAAAATTTTTGGAGTGACAAGGTTTTCCTATTTACCACCTCATCAAGTGTGGATTCTTCCTCATCGTAGAATTGAACCTTCCTCTTACAAATGGAAGAATCGTGGTCGTACTCTTCTGCACTTCCTCTTTTTCTTAATTCACCCTCTTCTTTAGCTACTTGCTAGATCAGTCTTTGTATTTGATGGGTGCTTAATTTTGATAGTTCTCCTTAGGCATAGACACCAAGGGTTTTCCTCATTTCTGATCGAAGCTCATCTACAATGTGACGAAGTTGATTCAATTGAGAATAACCATGGCCAAGACATTTGTGCATTGAGGAATAGTATCGACCAATGATGGTATCCAAGGGTTCATGTATTCCTTGTTTCCATCCTTGGATCTACCTTCCAAGTTGGACACTCTGCAGTACATCTAATAGTTGTCATTGAACAATTCAAGAATGGTACTCGATCGTCTAATAGATTTTGGTTCTAAGGATTGGTACCAGTTCTCTACTTCTTTAATAAGTGTTCTTGGGAACAACTTAAGTTTTTGCCACTCATTCTCTATGTTCTACAAGGCACATGCATCTTGAAAATCTTGGAGATGGTTCTACAAATTAAAGTTATATTCCCCTTCAAATCTAGGGATATTGTTCATATCTAGCCTCTTGATTCAATTATCCTTCAAATGCCTTGTTGGAATTTATATTGCCTCTACAATGTTGAGAATACTTTGGGTAGCAAGGAAAGGCTCATCAAGGCCTTGATTATGGTGCCTACAATGCCCTCTACTACCCCTTCGTTTATGGTGATGTGCCTCTCTTGAATATCCACACCCTTGATCTTGCATTTCCCGAAAGCCATTTTGGTCCTCTCAGTCATTTTGGTCACCTCCATCACAGTCTTGCCTCCTACAGTTACAATTATCTCTAGAAGAAGAAGAAGATGATGATGATGAAGGTGAAGAGGAAGGAGGACTAGCACCATCATGATGCCTGCTACCACCTCTTTAGTGATTGCAACCACAATCACGATCTTGTTTTTTGTTCACATCCTTGCCTTGACTTACCTCTTTGGATCCTTCTTTGTCATTGGATCCATTCTTACCAGAACTAGGATTGTGAATTGTGGACTACAAGTTTTGGTTTTGACCTCCATCACCGAAGTCAAAGAGAGGAATTTCACTGAAGGGAAAACCCCCAAAGAAGGATTCCCCACCATCATTTTGGTACAGCAAGAATGGGGAATCATTAAATTCTTTTCCCTTCCCAAATTCATGGTGTTGCTTTAACTGGCGATCCCAGGGACGTTGTGCCTTAGTGGGACAATAATCCCTAGCATCACTGTCTTGCACAACATACTTAGCATGATGTTCTTGAAGACCCAGATGAATAAGTACTTGCTGAAGCATTGTAGGAATAGATCAATTGAGTGGCAACATAATGTTACCCTCCATGTCACGCCATCACAGCTATTCATCCTGATGTAGGATGAAGGCAAAATTCAATACATACTCATTAGGATGAGCATATACCATTCAATATTGTTAAGGCACCGGTTGATGAGCTCCATCAAACTTGGGTGGAGAAGCACTCATGTGAGAAGAAGACATTTTCAATTCGAAGATAAAAAACGTTGTGTGCTTTTAAATTTTGTTGTTGTAGTAATTGTAAAATATGATATGACTCTTAGGTTCATTCCAACGATTTTGAATGATTTCCACTAAATTCTAGATAGCACACAAAACAACCAAAAGATCTCCAGCAACCGTGCCAATGATGAGTAGCAAGGTACCTCTACATCCAACCATACGAATCACTAAGAAATTCACATGCAATCTAGCATAATTCTATGGACCTATAGTTCTCTAGTGTACTAGTTCTTCTAGGAAGTGAAATGGGCATTGAGAATTTTCATTGTCTTCCCATCTACACTTGTGAAGCTCAAGGATATGGTTTAAGTGTAATTGAGGTACATGATTTTTATCATTCTATGTTTTGTAAGTTTGATCGTCTACAACAATAATGAAAGGTAGAGTAATTTAAGATCTAATTTATCTACTGCCTAGCTAGCCTAACACAAGTACACATCCCACTTTCCTAGACACATCCTAAATACATATAATGCTATTGGGTTATCAAATGTTAAGCGTTGTTGGGTTACCAAGCACTATATGTATGCTCAAAGTGGTTATGCTTGTGTTCATTAACAACTGGAAATTAATTGCTTAATTTAAATGCATTAAAGGAAATGTTAATCTATTTTTAGTGTTGCAAGGATTATCAAAAGAGTTTGTTCTTATTCTTGTCACACTGCTGTGCTTAGGTACATCAGTGTTCAAACAAAGATCCATACATACTTAGACTCCTGTTGTAGGTAGTTAAAAAATATTCTACCTCTAGAGAAAACAAATTGCAAAAGTTTCGCTACTTTTACTAAAAAAACTATATAAAAATCATGAGCCCAGGCGCTATATTTATAGACTAGTGTATACCCCTCGACATTGAATATCCAACATCACACCTTGGCTCTGACGTCGAATACCCGACATCAGAGCAAATGAAAACATAAGATTCATCACCTTTGTCTAGCCCATATCCTATGACTTTTGGCCTAGAACCTTTATGCTCCATAAAGAGGAAAATATAATAACCTTTGTTATTTGAGGGGTTTTGACTCCTACATTTCGATGCAAAAAGGGTAGAGTAGGTAGCGAATCTTCTAAAGAGAGATGTGGGAAAGGTGGATCAATTTTGTACAACATAAAAATAATTTATGTATAATTTGTATTTTTGTAAAATAGAGACCTTGTACACTTTTAGATATTTGAGCCATGTACTTATTTTTCTGAATAAATAATAAAGTATAATAGATATGAAACTGTCGCCTATGTCGTTGGAACCATAAAATTGTAAGGAACATTTTTCCTTTTAGTGTGTGCAAGTTCAAGAAAAATTAAATATTATTTATCATATATTAATATTTTATTATTTAATTTAGTAAACTTAAAACATGAATAGCTTTATTTCTAGATGTCCTATTGAGATGAAATAAGTGTTTTTAGGATGATTATTTTACTTATAATCTTATGATATAACTAGTGAAATTTTTAGAAAATTATATTTTTGTGGTTGTGCAAAAATCAAATTTAAACTAAATAAATTTTATTTAATTATACATGCAAGTATTATAAAATTTTGCTTTGGTATATTGATCTACTATATTTATGCTCATAATTAATAATTTTTATCTATTTTACCACTTCCTTTTGAGTTAGTAAAGCAATGTTAAATTCAACTCCTTGGGGTTTTGTAACAAGGTTAAATTAATATGGGTGTTACAAATATGGTCCCACCAAGTACTTTTTAAATTTTTTAACATTAAAATCGTAAAATCTAGGGCTCGAATTGAAAAAAAATTGTAAATCTATACTCTAAGTGCAATTCTAACGTATTTTAATTAATTAAATATTTAAAAATTTACAAATTCTAACTAAATGTCAAAATAAACCATGAATCCATATCATGTTAAATTTTTGATATTATTCTAAAATAATGCTAGAATTTGCAATGCTCATTCATTTTAAAACTTAAAATAATAAAAACTAGATAAAAATTAGAAATAAATAGTAATCTTGATTATGTCATCCAAACAAAGGTCTTCAAATTACTAAAAAGCATTAAGCACATCAAATATATATATAAGCTTTAAAATAAATTAAAGTCTAAGTATTTAATAGAGTATTAGAGTCACATGTATGAATGTGGGGCATTACAAGGTTGCCTTTCAAGTGAGTGTGTTCTTTAGGTATGTGCACTTGGGCTTTTGAAGGTGGTATTGTATAAATTCTACTACATTGTTTCTTACGGCACTGTAGTAGCACCATTGTTATGTGACTATTTACTTCATGTAACATGTTCTTTGAAATTATTCCTACCGTAAGTATTAAGAAGTAAAAACATCAAATTTAAAAGGGGTGTTGGAACCCCAACATAATTGTAATTGAGGTACCCCCAAGATATATAGTTTAATTAGAACTTTATAACTTAACATTTTCCACCAAAATTGAACCTATGACTTGGAGCTTTCAAATCAAGAGCCTTATCACTATGTTAACACTAAGCATCAAATTTAACGACAATTATAAAGTAACACGCTTCCAAATTAAGTTGCTTATTCTACAAGATCCAAGTTTAATCCCACTTGGTTAAGTTGCTCTTGTTAATATATATCAAATCAATTACTTAAAAAATTTGTTATTTAAAATGTAAAAGAACTTATTTATTGAAATTAAAACTAAAATTTTTTACTTCTGTCCATTGTGATCCATTGGATCTATCAGACTGGTTTCAAAATTCCTTTTACAAAATTTTTATTAATTTATAACTCAATGCAAACTAGTAGAATCAAACCTGCTGAAACATCACCAAGAAATCTCATGTTGCAACTTGTAAACCTCACCATTAAACTTAAAGTTGGAATTTTCTTATAAAATGTGAAGATTGTAATCCGTGAGATGCAATTTAACGTATTTAAATTGTTGGGGTTGAAAAAATGCCTCATAAGTTGTCATAGCCTCACTCTATAAGTGAAAAAAAGTCATACCATGTTTATATTTGGACTTGGGGAGGTTAAAAATGCATTTTGGACTAAAATTCATGTTTTCATGTGGAGGTATAGCCTCAACTATACTGAAACCATCTACTCCCAATGTTGGAGATGTTCAATTTTCATTTTCCCAGCAATGGCCAGCATAGTTACCATGATTACCAACAGTGTTTCATAAGGCTAGCATAGGAGCTGTTGGGTTTCCATTTTTTCATAAAGCCAATGTTGAAATGGTTGGGGTTTTCACTTTCCTAGCCATGGCCAATGTAGTCACCATGATTTTCAACAATTTCTCCATGGCTAATGTAGTCACCATATTTCCCAATGTGATTGCAACAAAGTCAACATAGATGCAACAAAGCCAATGTAGTACCAAAACTTTGTTTACTATTTTTAGTATTTGATGTGGTTTTGATGGCCTTGGGTGCATCAAAACTTATGATAAATGGAAACTACACTTAAGTTGAAAGCTTGCCACATTTGCACATGATTTCAATCAGCAATCATGGCAAAAAATTTGCAGCAACAAATTAAACACTAGCAATCTATTTAAATCAAATTCTAACACTTTGAGAAGACTTTTGCAAATTGGCAATCAGCCGAGCATTGGAGACTATCAATGCATTGCCCAGTTGCAAAAAGTCAAACATTTTTTTACCATTTTTAACTAATTGATGAGACGCGGTTCGCACAGGCCGCGATATCGCGTACACGATATCGCAGCCGATGCGATATCACATCCCCCGCGATATCGCGTCCTTCCCTACGATATCGCGTACACGATATTGCAGTCCACCGCCATGTCTATAAATAAGAGGCGGCTCTCCCTTGTTTGGGGATCCCAATTTTAGAGTAGCGAAGCTCTGGTAGTTTGATCCCTCCAGAGTTAGATTTTTTCCCGTGTCTGCCTGCAGTGTGGTGAATGTAATTGTACGGTGTCTTTATTTTTGTGTGCCGTACTTGGACATGCACATGACCGGCAATAAAGATCGAGATTACTTCATCATTGCAGCATTCACTTAGTTTATTTATTTGTTATTTATTTAATGTTATTTATTGCTTTCATAGCACGGTGTGAGTACGACTTAACTACGAGCATCTGCGGGTGTGTACGGCTAGTTAAGGAATCGGTTACTCATCGCGATTAGTTTCTCACCCTTAAACTCCTAGAAGCGGAACGAGTACGACTTGATTACGAGCATTTAAGTGTGACTGCTTGGTAGCCCAATGGTGTAGCTAGGGGGATCTACGCTTGGTAACCCAGTGACGTATTTAGGGTCTACGCTTGGTAATCCCAGTGGCGTACCTAGGCCTATGCTTGGTAGTCCCAGTGGCTGTCGTGCACGAAGTCCAAGATGTGTACGGTTGATCAAGGAATCGGTTGCTTGTCGCACTTAGGCTAGATTAGGTTTTTTTACCCTTTTCCTTCTAGTTTAGTTTAGTTAAATATTATTTTCCACGGCCTTCAGGAGTAGCGTAGATTAGGAAACACATCATACACCTCATCTAGACTAAACCATA
>MNCI01032974.1:323844-355687 GCA_015680685.1 Gnetum montanum | reverse complement strand
GGGGGGGGGGGGGGGGAGGGGGATGCGATAGAAGTTGTAAACCTTGTTGCTGCCATCAGGATTGAAGACACCAGCAGTATCTTCCCTTTTTGGGACAAATATCGGTTTGCCCATTGTCCCATCCTTTGCTGCAGTTTCTACACTAGATTGGACCACATTTGACATCGATTCCAGTCAAAAATTGGCATTCCCAAATAAGAGTCGTGCATCACACCTAGAAGGATACCCAATGCTTGCACAATTTGCCTGTTCGCCCGGTCATCTGTGTTCACCAGATATATGGCCGATTTGGCCCTATAAATCTCAAGGCCCAACTCCTCCCCCATCCTCTCCAAAGCACGGTTCAACACCAAAGCTTGCGGAATTGCTGCATGTGAAAACAGAATGGTATCATCTACATAGTGCTTTGCTAGACAATGTACCCCTAAAATTTGTAGTCCCCCTCCGATTCATTGTAAGTCTGCAGAGTGTCCATGGCCATAATGAACAACAGCAGGGATAACAGATCTTCTTGCCAAAGTCCTTGTCTTGGGGCAACGAATTCCCATAGCCGCCCTTCAATATCAAAGGAATATTGGCTAGATTCTTGTAGGTGGATGCAGAGCTTCACAAATTCAGGATCAAAGCCTTTGTGCATCATGATCGCATGCAAAGCCTCCCAACTCAATGTATCATATGCCTTAGTGATATCCAATTTGACACATGCCAGGGAACTTGGTTCTACACAATGAGTGAATAATTTCCTGTAAAAGGATAACTTGGTCTTGTAGGAAACAACCCTACATAAAACCAACTTGATGCCCTCCCACAAGTTTAGGCATCAGCGACACAAGCCATCGAACAATCATTTTAGTAAATATTTGAAGTAGAGTGTTGCAAACCTTGATTGATTGAAAGTGTGTTGGATACGTAGGGTTGGGCCCTTTTAGAAGAAGCACAATTAGTGAGTAGTTTATCTCCCTCTGCATTTGCTGCTACATAAGCATGCAATTGAAAGCTGCCAACAAGTTTTCTCCCATAATATCTGCAAAATTTTTTAAAAATTATATCGGCCATCCATCAGGCCCCAATGCCTTGTTGGATTTCATGGTCCCCATCATTGCCTCTAGCTCCTACATAGTGAACGATCATAGTCGTGCATGATTTTTTGCTTCTCCAATGATCATCTTCATCTGGACCGACATTGGCTTGGTAGGCTTCCAACTCCACACCTCAGCCCAATACTTCTAGAAGACTGCAATTGTCTCCTTGCCATCCCTTGGGGCTGATCCTTCCTGTTCCAGCAGCCACTTTTTCTTAGTTTGGCCCCTCCCCTTAGCTATGGCAAAGAAAAACCACGTGTTCCTATCTCCCTCCCAGAGCTAGGAAATACTTGCACATTGGTGCCAATAAGGTTCTTCCTCCAACATTAGATCTTGTAGTTCCCTTAGGATTGCTTGCTCTTCCCTTGTCAAATCCTCCCCATTTTCTTGATGCCCTTGAACTTCTCTTAGCTGCCCCTACAATCTAGTTTGATAAGCCCAAAAACCAAATTTTTCTTTACCTAATCGAGCCCTCAATTGCAACTTAAGATGATGTAGTCCTTGCTTTAGGAATTCCTTGGGATCTTGTGGTGTAGAGTAGTCCCCCCAAATGTCCTGCACCATCAACTGGAGCCATGGCTTAGACAACCATGTATGCTTGAACTAAAATAGTCTAGGAGCCATTCCCTAAGTTCGTTGCAATTGACAAACAATGGATCTATGGTCCGAAGCTTGTTGATCCTTCCCATACACCTGGATATCCAAAGTAAAAACTAGTCTAGAACTTACCCAAACATGATCAATACGAGACTGTACTCAATCTTTGTCGTGGCATTTGTTGCTCCAGGTGAACCTGCATCCCTTAATATCCATGTCCATGAACTCGTACTCTTGGATAAATGCCAAGAATTCATGGCACCCTGGAGGCTCAACATTATCCTCACTAGACTTCTCCCACAGAAATAAATTTTGGTTGAAATCCATGATAGACATTCATCACGTCTAATTAGGGACCAACTGGACCACATGTCGCAACTCTTGTATGCTGGCTTCCCATTTTTGAGCACCGTAAATGTTTGTCAACCATATTCCTTCAAACACAATGCAGGTAGTCATGCTATAGGTTGATGCATTAGCTAATGTTAGGGGATACCTAGATAAGATAGGTGGTTCCCCAACCCTACCTCTGCATGGAACCACCTCCATGTGCCATCCTTCCCATTGCAAGAATCTAGATTTCGGTTGTTGCAACCTTGTTTCCTGCAAACACAACACATCACATCCTTCTTGTCTAACAATCTCTTTCAAGGTACTATGCTCTTGCAATTCCATGATAAAATCTTCATGGCCAACTGGATCACTGTTTCTTATAGACCTCTTGCAGGGTCTGTTGGCATCCTAAATCCAGCTTGAGCTGTGGCTTTTTCCACATCGCCATTGGCGTGTTGGGGTGCCTAGTTTTCCCATTGCTCGTTGTGGTTGGAGAAACATTAATTGGGGATTCCATTAGCCCCATTTTGGGCTCCACAATCTCCCTCATTGAGGGCCTCGGCGAGCCTTAGAGGACCAAAACCAACTCCCCAACGACAGCTCACCGCTAGGAGGTAGCTCACCACTAGGAGACTCCAAGTCAGGGTCTCATTTTTGGGGTGTCTTCGCCTTTCGTAGGAACTTGCTCCCTGTCTCCACATTCACCGTGAGGTCCTTTACCATTGGCATCATCTGGCCTTTCCTGCCAACCTTAAACCAACTTGAATCTTGTTTGGCCAACTACTCCATCTGTTTGGCAATTTGTTGGCCCTTGGGTTGGACCTTGCATGTGTCCACCAGGTGTTCGACTTTGCCACATATTGAGCAACCCTTCCCTTTGCTTTGCGAGGATTTCCTTGTCTCCTCGAGGTTTTCATACTCAATGCGAATGATCTCCTCCCTCAAAGGGAGGTCCAAGACCACCTCGTGGACTAAATCCTTTGAGGACAGTGGATGCCAGACACAAAAACGTGTGAACCCCATCCATTCCATGGAGCGTGAATCTATCAAACATGATAAACTCATCGAAGAATTCGGCAAAGGTCCCTAGAAATTCCTTTGTCCACATTTTCCATGGGATGGCAGATGCTTGGATCCACACTGGTGCTTTGGCAAAAAGGTCAGCCTCTTTGTGGGTCCCCAGGCACCATGATGTCAACACTAGCTCACGAGCACCATAAAACGACGGCTCTCCCACCAAAATCTTGTCACGATCTTCCATGGACTGAAAGATAAAGAGCAGCAAATCTTTCGTAAGACTGTGCACCACAACATCCATCAGCCCCTAGGTTGCCTGAATCCACTTCTTGATTAAATCCAGCCTAGGTCGAGCCCTGCTAGAAACAGACTTCCTTGTTAAACTCCACTCCATAGTCCTCACCCCATCTAGAGGAGGGCCTCGCACCTGGAGCCACATCCTACTGTCCTGCCTGGTACAGGCCTCAATGCCTTCGGCTCTAGGTAGCCATCCCCTAGCTCTACACCCGTTCACTAGGGATCCTCTTGTTGCTTGCTTCCCTAAGCCATTTCCCAAGTCCCCGAGCAAACCATCCCCCCGTGTTGCCCCTTTTGGGTGATTGCCAGCCATTTGTGTCCCCCCATCAGCATTAGCATCACCCCCACTGAACATGCTGATCTATCTGATGCCCACTACCACCTTTGTTCCCCCACCCACTCTTGCTCCGCCACTCGTTCTCGCTTCCACACCCATTTGCTTCCAATCTATCAAAGTCCAAAGAAATTATAATTGGAACAATGATGTTGTTTAGTTATATGAGCATTATGGATGACAGTTTTATGTTTGTTTTTTTGAGATCAGTCCTTTATTGGTATTTTCTTTTCATGACCTGGCCATTATAGATCCAGAATGTCCATTTGATAAAAAAAAAAAGAAGAAGAAGATCTTTAATCAATGTTATGGTCAAAACTTTTCGCCTGATTTACTTCCCCACAAAAAGGTAGGAAATGACATAAATGTCAAAAATAAACAGGAATCAACAATGTTTTAAGAGCATACACCCAGAACGAGTTAATTCCTCTTAAGTAGCATATACAACCTTCCTCTGTGTTCTTGCCTTGTTTGTGTCCTAGAATCTGCATTAGTGTTTGAAATTCTGCTGGTTTTGCCTTCTTGTACTTTGACCAGGCCTGCAGTGCTAGGTAACTACCTAGAGGAAGATGTTTGACCATCTTGTGGTTCTCTTGCGAGACCTCAATAAATTACATGAGCTGAATTTTGGATCAACATTAAGGCCTATCCAAGCAACTCAATCCATATCCACAAGTTTGATGTTGATTGCCCTCAATGCCATGCTGGGAAGAACGGCCCCTGCAAGGACATCCAAACGATCATAAAATAATTTTCTAGTCCAAAAATTGTCTGGTGTCCCAAATTCTGTGACCATCGTAATAATGCCCCATAGCTTAGAGCACTGGTCTTATCGATCATTTTGTTATTGAAGTCCTTTTATTGAAAATCAAAAGCTTTGTCACTGCCCCATTTGCAGAACCAGCAATCACACCAACTAGACACAATTCTGTGGCCTTGGGAAAAAAGGATTGAACTGTTTTCTGTAAATCAAATTCTCCAAGAGGATAGCTCTTTTCTAAAACATTTTTTGGAAGTTTTTGTATTGTATTTTGCAGGTCATACTGAAATGTATGACCATATGATCCACAAGGAGCGAGTGACCAAACAGTTGCTGCATTGCAAGCAGCAGCTGCCAACATGTTTAACAAAGCTAGATGCCGCTGTTGTTTGATCCCTTCCTGCCGACAATATATTTCCCACCATCCAGTGCAACAAACAGTGGCAGCTTTTCGGTAAAAGAAACTTATGAAGAAACCCTGAATCTGCAATCATCCTTCCCACAAATTCCCTGGAAACAGACTGTGGCAAGCTCTGAGAGAGTGCCTAAGCAAAAGTTGCTCCTAACCATCTATGTTGAGCGTACTAAATCCAATTCACAGTTGAACTTACCAAACCCAATTCCAATTAACAGGCTTGCGGTAGTCCAGCAGGTAAATCTGCTATAATCTTATACGATTCTTGGAGTACAGCCTCTACTATTTTTCTGTCCAAAATCTCATGATTATCCATTCTCTTCCTAAACAAGCCACCTTCATCCCCTTCGTCATCTGCTTCATCAGAATCTTCAAAGTAGTCAGTATAATCTCCACCATTATCATATCCATCACTACCTCCATTATATATTTTCTTTTCAATGCCTCTGCCACCAGCATCATTTTCAATCGTAGGCATATGTTCCTTCGCCTTCAGCTTGGTGGTTGGAAGGGGGCACATCGATGACCTTATATAATTTCACAGTTGCATACTTTTAATTTAAGGTTTTTAATGCTTGCTTTTACGTATCCTTTCAAACATATTCCCTGTTCTTAGAAATCAGAACTCAATTCCATGATTAGATAATCAAGGCTTCTTGTTTATGGTTGACATGATCTTGATTTATTAGAAAATGAACATTTATTCTGTTTAGGAAAATCTGAAATTGTCTTTGGGTGATTTTCGTGTGAATACTCAGAATATATGTTGTTCATTAGAAAATCTATAGCCCCTATACCAGAAACTTCAGTTTTTATGCAACGGTAAAAGAAACTCAACATTTAAATTTTGCATAGCAAACCATCAGAATTTTTAATTTACATTCCATATGAGTAATTAAGAATAGATATTTTATTCTGTTCAAATACAAACACTACTTTGTCTGAAAAATCTATTTTTAGGCTCAATATCAGAACTTGAGTTCTATGCTTGATGGATTGAGGTTTGTACAAATGGTTGAAGGAACCAGAGTTCATTTCGTCTTACTGCTGTTGTATATTTTTTATGACTATATTTCTCTGGTTTTCAGTATTTAATATTAATTTCCATGAATGCTTTTGTTCATATTCCCGCTTCTTACAAACTCGGAGTCTTGTCCTTATATTAAAAAATTCAGATGTGTACGCAAAATCATAATTTGATGTTTAGAATAGGCTTGTTTATGGTCTTTCTGTGATCTTTTGTAAGTACTTTGTTGTCTGGATGTCAAAGTTTTGCAGGACCAATCTCTGTTTCGAAGGTTTTGAATTTAATTTCTCTGCCAAATTTAGAGTTTACTGGAATTTATTGAAAATCAAAATATTGTTAATGCTTAACATAGCTAGGAAGGTTTTAATCCGCTCTTTGTACTATATAGAGGAAAAGGTAGTTGGTTCTATGTTATATTCATATGTTATAGTATACTAGTAATTCTGACATTATGACTACTAAATGCAGCAAAGAATTAGAAACGATTTTCTGTGATCGAGAAATCAGTGTGTGCATATTGTGTAAACGACTTAGCATTTATTTATGCTATAGTATGTTATTTGGAGATGATAAGGTTTGACAACGACATCAAAATAAGTTGATTGATGAACACTAATATATTGGACTTTACTATTTATTGTAGTTTTTGGGTCCCTTGTTCTGTCAATACGGTTATCGTTGGTAGTCTTCTTGTCGTTAGGAAATAAAATCTTTGCTCTGTTTATCAGATTAGATCGTGTGCTCTCTGTTTTGGAAACCTGGATTCGTTTTCTTTTTTTAATTTTTGTTTGGGTTGAAACATTAGAACTATTCATTTCATGAGAGTATCAGTAATCTCTATGTTAGAAACTTAGACTATATATACTGGTTGAAAAGTTAGGATTTTTGTTTCCTAACGATTATAGGTGTTGACCATGAAAAAGAAAGAATTTTCTTTTTTGCAATAAAAAGGGTCATGACCCAGAGGTTTAATTCTTGTCCCAACAAGCGTTCTCTTGGGAGGACCGGTAGATGCGTGAAAGCTAAACCTCTTTTCAAGTGGATGTGCTCAGCTTGAATGCAAACTATATGAATTAAAAATAAGTACCATACGATCATTTCAAATGATGGCTTTACAATTTTCTTTTTTGTAATAGTTGTAATAGATTCTCAGAAATTGATGACATGGCATCGTTAGGGAAAATGTTGTGTATGGTGTTTTCTATGTTGTATAGGCATTTGATCAACATATAAATGTTAAGGTTTTCCTTAGGACATGAGTAGTTGTTAGTAGCTCCTTATATATTTGTTCTGCTAGTAAATCTAGGAAAAGGACATTTTGCAATGGGTTTTGAAAGGGATCTTACACGTGGCTATGAGTACTGCATTTCCTTGAGGTAACATAGTATTTGAGAAGGATTCGTGTCATGCAATTTTGTGCCAACAACTTGTTAAGATGGACAAAGGTAGGAGGTAATGTAGGGTCTTACAAATATATTGAATTATTTTTGGGTCTGTTGGGTTGTGTTGAATTTGAATATATTCTCTTACCTTTTCCAAATATAATTTGTTATTTTAAATCCAAAATGATCATGGCACTTTTTTTTTAAAGAGTGATGTAAATTTAAATGATTTGTTGCTTACTTGAGATTGTTCTTCTGCAGACTGGAGTTGAACAGCATGTTTTGGGTTTGTATATTATAAGGGGTGACAATATGTATGGAATTTAATTTATCTAACACTCCATTCTTTACATAATTACAATCTTTTATATAATACATATAATTTCATTAGGAGATTCTCTTTTTCTAACAATGTTGGCTTTGCAGAAGTGTTGTTGGGGAGCTGGATGAAGATCTTGATGCAAGTTTGGATTTGTCAAAACTTCGGGCACAACCTCTTAAGCCTGTTATACATTGAAGTATGGTTATTTCAAATCTTTTCAATATGTAAAGCTGATGTCATTGTTTGTTAAATGTGAGAGCAAGTATCCTATGTTTCTATGTTATATAGAAATTGGCTATTTATTTTCTTCTAATGTAACAGGCGATGCAGGTTTATTTAGAGAAGTCAGAGAAGTTCTGTCGTCAAAATAATGTGTTAATTTTTGACCAAACCTATAGATCTATTGGCAAGGAATGAATATGTTGCCGGTATTAAATTTTTTAAATGGTGCAAAAGGATTTGTTTTAATATTTTAAAAGTTGTATGCCCAGATACTGTAGATATTTGTTTTTAATGTCACCTAGACTTGATTTTTGGTTAAGCCTCTTTAACAATTAGCTTTTATATAAAGTTTCAATTGTTCAAGCTTGTGATTGAACTTAGATTTTGGGAATTCAAATATGAGTTTCACAAAGATTTTAGAAATTCAATGATAGTTATATTGCAAGAGACTACCACTTAGAAGTGATGGAAGGTGCTTATTTCTTAAGTTGTGAGATCCAGGTTGAAGTTTGGGTAGAGCCATTCAAAAGATGTTAGGCTTTTGCTTATTCAATGACCTTCTTAGGAATTCACCTTGGCTTGCTCCTTTTAAGAGTAATATTTCAAGAACCCTTTTCTTGTTTTTTTTTTAAAATGAAAACAAGGAAGTCCTAGTTTAATTTTGGCTGGTTCACAATTTTTTTGATTACATTTTAAAAAGTAAGATATCAAAATTAACATCCAAATTGAAAAGTCATCTTTGTGTTTCCAAATTTTTTTCATACATGTAAAGCTTTAAATCACACAAGTGAAATATAAACTTGCATTGCAAGTTCCATGGTGTTATTGTAGTGTAGGATAAAATAACTTTCAATAGCTTTCCATATCAATTTTGTGAACTAACTTTATAAAATTACATTGTTTTGCCAAATCATTAAAAGATACAAGATACTAGATAGGATATTAAAATATGATGAAGATTTTTCAAAACCCTGCCTTACATTTGGGATATTTATGATGGTCAATAATGTCTTGATATTGTAATTAGGAAAGAGTTGGCAATTTATGAGATACAACCTTCATAAGTAATTTGAATCCTAGAATTAAAGCTCTAAATAATTTGAGTCCTAGTATTAAAGTATTATAACGCCATTCAGCATAGATAGTTTCATGTTTACTAGGAGAACAAAGTTGATAAATGAACTTTGTTGTATAATTGGTTTCACCAATGCTTATGCATTGAATATAACATTCTTTATGCTTTCCATGGTTCTTTGAAAAGGGATGCATTGATGATTCTTGGGGCTAATTGAAATGGTACATTGTTATACAAATATTTCACTTTTACAACTTGAATCCAATGCTTATTTTTATTTTCAATTTGCTAAGCGAAATATTTTGATGAACATTAAAAGTTGATTGCAAAATGTTGTATTCTATGACATATTGCTATCAACCTAAGGTATTGGGATTGATGTTGTAGCATCATTAGTATTTTGTGGTATTGGTATGCTTGCTTTATGGATGTGATTTCATTTTCTAGTAAAAATTAATGGCCTTCATAGGGTAAGAAGGAGATCCTATGAGCTATTTGATTTAATTATACAATTCATTTGAATTATTTGATTAGATGTACATGCAATATAAGGCTACATGTTGAATTTTGAAACATTATTAAGAAAATCAGTAATTGTTTTTGGTAACATTTAGAGTAAATTAACCCAAATTTGTAATTGTGATATCCTATTGTTTAATGTTCTTTAAATACATGACATTGTAGGAAAATGTGGTTTTCATGTTCGATGCTACCTGGTATTGGTATTTGTTTTTCATGAGGAATTTTCAGTCATCTACTTGATGATGATCTCCTATTTGTGTTTTGCTAATTATGTAATGTAAATGGTAAGTAATAGTAGCAAATAAATAGTTAGGTAATGTAAATGGTAAGGAATTGTAGCAAAAAAATGGTTTGTCTTTGCATTATGGTTGCTTTTTTTCTACATTTTCCAAGTATTCTATGTTTCACTATTTTGGGAAGTTGTAAGATTTATCCATTTATTAAGTTACAGAACTCTTTTATGAAACCATGTTTTATCTTGGGTTGATAGCATTACATTTTTGGGCATTTATCCAAAGAGAATTCACAAAGGTTATGAGTGTGGGGTATATGAATTAATAAATAGTTTAAAGGGTTATCTCTACTTCAAGAAGCATAAAATTATATAGTATTTATTAAGTCGATGCTCATCCTACTAAGGAGGGCTCTAGGGAAAGTCAATGGATGAGTGGAAGTTTAACATCTTTTCAGTGGTTGTGCCTAGGCTTAAACTTAGGTGTTATTGGGGGTAGGTGGCTTGGGGTGGGATGGTTGGAATTTGAAATAACATAGATGCATCTTAAGATTTATAGAAGTTTATAATTCAGTGCTACTTAGTAGAATCAAACTTGTGACTTGGGGTTACCAAGTCAAGACTTGTACCACTGAGCTCAAACCTAGGTCTTATGACTTGAGAAACAAGCACTTTAGCATTAGTCCAAATGATGGTACCTTTTAAAATTTCTTCATAGGTTGTCGAAACCCAAAATAATTTGAACATAGGTACACCTCAAGATCTATAGAAGTTTATAACTTGGTGCTACCTAGTAGAATTGAACCTATTACTTGGGGTTACCACGCTAAGAGCCATACCATTAGATTAGGATTCCACACTATATGCATGAAGAATAATTGGTTGGACAATGGCATTATAAAGTTACTCTAGTGCATCCTAAGATAGAATAGATTCCTTCTTACATTTGTTTTTTCTTAAGGCAAATAATGTTTTTATACTAAATTATTTGAGCAATTTATTTATACCATTTGTAGTTGCATCAACATCTTAGGCAAAGATATTCTAGAAGAAAGTAAGACATAATACATGGAATGTTATTTTGGTAAAAGTATAATAGTTGAAAGGTCCATTTTTCAAATAATTTTGTTACCTAGGATCAATTCTCCAATTAAATGGTGAAATTGATAAGGATATTAAAAATAGGAGTAAGGTAGGATTGCTAGTTAGGATCCATGCTTCATTCATATGGTGAAATTTATAAGAATGTAAAAAATAAGGTAAAGGCAAGATGGTTAAAATGAAGATAAGCTAGTGGTGTTTTATGTGATAATAGAATCCTAATAAAGTTAAAAAAAAAGTTTCAGAATATAGTAATCATGTTCGCTATTTTATATGGTGCTAAATATTAGGTTTTAAAAAGGAGGCATGAATAAGAAATCAATATGGTTGAAATATAAATACTTAATGGATGTTGAATATTATAAGAAGAGATAAATGACACAATACAAACATTAAAAGAAGAGATAACTTACAAAAATGACATTTTAGATTGTTTGGTTATGCTCAAAAAAATAAAAATAAAAAAATAAATAAATAAAAATAAAAATGATTGAAGATGATATAAAGAAATTGCAAATAGATGTGAATTTAGCTCTTAACAAATTGCAATTAATAATAGCTAATCCCATTTTGTTGTTACAAGGCTAGCATAATAATGATGATGATTCCAAGCTCAAATATTTATAAAAGGAGGTTGCATCCACTTGCTTGTTTGAATAAATGTGCATTACTTGTTTTATTAGAACAAACTAAATACTATCAAGTTGTAAATAGAATAAAAACCTAGGATACTTGACCCTCACATTTCATGTGCAATGGCTTTTTTCAAAAAACCCAAGGAAATAATCATGCCTCAATGCAGAACAAACTTAAGAGGTTGTGCTCTAAGCTTTGGCAAATCCAAACTTACATCATTGTCTTCATCCAACTTTTCCATAACACTTCTACAAACCCAACATTATTAGAGAAGGAGAATCTTTGAATTGAATTAAATTGATTACATGAAATATTTTAAAGATATAAGGAATGTAGCATTATAGAAAGAAAAAGTCTTGGCTAAAGTTTGGTTAAACACTTTAGGCGAAAAGCATCCTTATTTACATATTTTTGCAAAGAGGTTTGTTATCGAGTACTCAAAAGTATATATTCTCAACTATTCCTATTCATTTAAGGAATCAAATTGCTAGAGCAAGAATGAGCCCTCATCATCTTGTTATTGAGATAGGTTGTTGGATCAATTTATCAAGAGAAGAGAATATTTGCAGACCATACAAACACAACATAAAAGATGGAAAACATATTTTTTTATTTTGCCCATCTTTGGCTCACATTCGAATGAATTATATTATTAATTGTACTCTGTTGATTGGTTGCTTTCAAATTGACCCTATTTGCTTAGGGCATTGTATTAATGATGTTTTCAACTTTTTTCAAAAATATGTCGAGGCTTTGTAACTGTTCAACAAATTCTTTGTGATTTCTTGGATCTAATAAAAAAAATTCTCATATTCCTCAAATGTGACTTGAACTACTAACCCTTTACATGCAAATCCTTGTCAAACAATGAGTTAACCCCTTGAACTACCTCATTGGTGAACAATATTTGCTAATGATTAATTAGAAGATATTAGAAAAGAATGCAATAATGGGGATATACACCTTTTTGGTTAAATAAAAAAAATAAAATAAAATGCTTTTTTAAAACTAGAATTATAAGACCGAATTTAAAAACAAAAAATGCAAAATAGAGAAGACTAAAAAATTATAATAGCAAGTCAAGATTAATAGAGGAATGTTTGAACTTAAATTTTTTTTAACAATATTTATCTCTAAGTTATATTAGGGATGTTGGATAGTAACAAATTTTTAAATTTAAAAAAAAATTTAAAGAACATATAAAACACCAAAAACATTATGGCAAGGAAAACTTTCCAATTTTAGGTATATCCACTTAGGTGTACTACCTTAAAATTTATATTTTGAAAAATCAAGTGAGAAAAATTAATTGTTGGTAGTGAGGAAGAGCCTAGCTCTAACAACATTTAATTCACTTTTAACATTTTGTGCTTTGACTTAACATAGCAAAAGGATTTGAGCTGGTAATAGAAAAGTATGATGAAATATCAACATTTGTAAGAAAGCTAAATCCTCAGGAAAATGTTAACACAAAGTTTATCATGATTACTTCATCACTTAATGTTAACATTACATCAAGAATCTTTGTCATGAGCTATAACATGCTTGTGAATATTAGTTTTAATCTTTGAATTAATATTATTCTTGTTGGATAAAAGCTGTGTTTGGTTTGGTCAAAACTTTCTATGGTACAAGTAAAAATATTCATGGAAACTTATGTCTTCTCTAATATTTATATTGCTATTTGATAATTTTTATTGTTAACATTAACTTGATTTTTTATATCTTTAGCTTTAAATTATTTTTTATATCTTTTAATTTTAACATGTTTTTTTTGTTTGGTAATTTTTTTCTTCAGTAGAAAATGACAAATGTTAAACAAATAAACAAATACTTTCTACAATAGTTACAATAACTAGGAAAATTATAATATATAACTAGTGCTATAATGACAAATCTAACTTCATTAACATGACGAAAACCCTATACCAACTCAAGTTCACTTAGAAGCACACAGCGAGGAGAGCTCATTTGAGGTAACAGGAAACTCTCCCAACAAAAAGAATCTAAGATGATTCTTGCTGAACTTCAACAACTCTATCTGGATGAAGAGGAATAGGAATATTGGCGTCAATGCTTGAGAGTACAATGGTTGCGGAATGCGGATAGAAATACACAAATTTTCTTACAGACTACGAAAACGCATGCCCAGAGAAATAAGATAGCTTTTTTTCAAAAAGTTAATGGGTTACTATGAAGGATGGGAGGACCATTTCCAGAATGCTTGAAGACTATTTTAGAACAATGTGGTCTGCTCAACCTTTCCGTGGGATTTTGGCTCCGATTCAAAAGTTGGTCCTAGATCAAAACAGTAAGATGGTCATGCTCTCAGTTATGAAAATGAAAGACCAGATCTGGAATGCTATCCTCACCATGAAGCATAATAAAGCTTCTCAGCCGAATGGGTGGTTGGCAGAATTTTACAAGCATTTATTCCACGTGCCTAGCGATATCGTTTTTCATATTGCACAAGAAATGTTTCATTTGGGTTCAGCCTAAAAAAGTCTTAATAACATTAATATTTTGCTCATCTCAATGAAACTTGACTCCTCACTGCCCCAAGATTACAAGCTAACAAGTATACGTAATATTGTTTATAGAATTCTTGCTAAGGTTGTTGTTAATAGGTTGGCCTCAATTTTGTCAAAGAAACATAGGCTGGGTTCGTGTAGGATAGATACATTTATAATTAGGTTTTTTAAACTTGATATTGCCAAGGATTATGACTTTATTAGTTGGGATGCTTTATAATGGACTATTCTCATAAAAGGTTTTAATTCAAGATTTGTCAATCTTTTTATTAGCATAAAGTCCTTGACTATGTTTTCCTTGGTTAACTAGGGGGGACTATGGGATTTCTTTAGGACCTTTATAGGAATATGACAAAAGGATCCATTGTTGTCCTATTTGTTTAACATCATCATATATACTCCCAATTCATATCTTAACATGCATGGAGTTGGAGGCTTGAGAATGAGGAATATCAATACAATTATCACTCGCTACGTAGATGATACTTTGATTTCTATCAAAGCGATGGTGGAGGAGATGAAAGCTATCAGGAAGGCCCTAGGTATTGTACCACCCCCCCTTCCTAGCATTAGGTTATAGAATAATATGTTGGGTATAGAACCCCTAAATGAATGATTGGTCATGGTAAGAGATAATTAAAAATTAAAACAAGCTAACTTAGTGATAAGAAAGCAGAAGGAGAATACGGTGATATCATGATCAAAAAGGAAAGGAAAGATACTACGAGTGGAAGATCATACGAAATACTAGATAATGCAAATATAATAATAACTAAAACTACAAATATCTAAAATTGACAATGGAGTATATAAGTCTAAAAATAATGCATAGTTGTAAATATCCAACAGTACAAATATGTGCAATCTACCATAGAAATATCTAGGATCCAAATACATAATGCATGATAAAGAAATAGACTAATACATGTCTAGAAATTTTCATAATATGCAAAAGAGATAATAGTCCAAAGCTATAAAGTAAACATGCATAATATCCAAAAATTAGTAGCAAATATTAAGAGATCTTTGTACTCAACCTAGCCTTATTGACCTAAAAAATAAATGAGGGAGTCAATATAAATTGAGTGAAAAACCTTAGCATTTGCTTTGGTTGATTTAAGGGCAAGTCTTATGATGGCCTAGGCAAAGGCATGATGACTTGCAAACACATGTTAGTATAGCATAAGAATACCAAATGTCATGGATTACACATCATACATAGATTTTGATATCAACCAATCATCTAACCAAATTGAATTATTCACTTTGTCCCATCAACCCACAAACAAGGAAGCTAGTACACATTGTACTCAGTTTCAAATTGTGAAGTGTTGTCATGAGTACTCAACTAAAGCAAACCACCTAAAAAAAACCAAATGTTAAACTACCATGTGCATGGATTTATTTATTAATCTAACCAAACTATCGATGCTAGAGGTGCCACTCAAGACTCATCTTTAATATTCTTGAGGCATTGAACAAAGGACCAATAAGCCCAAAATTACGCTCTTCTATAGGAGGAGGGGACCTACAAAAAGAGCCACACTGATGCATCCTAGTGGGGATCAAATACCAAATATCACTAAGGAGTACATCTCTAATTGGCCATGCAACTTGGTGCTAGTTCCTAATTGATGAGTGGTGGAGCAATTCCAACATTCTACCATACAAGTCACTAGTGCTAGCACGTGACCAAATGGACAAGGTAATTATGCTAATAATTGATTTTGAGTTGGTGATTGTTGTATTCTCACTTTGAGTTAGTGAAGTCTAAGTGTATGGTTTAACTCACAGCGAGGCATATGTTATGTGATGTTGTAGGGCTCATTTTACTCCTAAGTACAAACATAATGAAAATGAAGTTAAATGTTAAATCTAAATAATAACAGAAATGTAAATCTATTCTATTCCTAGCTTGTTGGACACACCTTGGACTCACATAATCATTACTAGGATTACAAAGTGAGTTCGCCACTAAGCGAATCAAGTAAAACCACTACTAGGTTACCAAACGATTACACTTTAATGCTTAGAACTAGTCATACTCATTTCGCTTTATTAATGAGCAAGTAAAATAAAGTGCTTTGGAGATGTAAATGATTAAGCTAAGAAAACATAGAAATTATGCTAATTAAAGAATAAAAATAAGTGGATGCTACAATGATGGAAAGTAATCTCAATTTTTATTTCCATCATGAACTGCATCCAAGTACAATTCACTCAAATAAAGATCCTATTCAATTGCTTAACATCACACTACAAGGATTCACTCTATTGCTAACTAAGAAAACAAACTGCAAGAGATTTTCTAAGACTTGGAACGAAAAGTTTTTGATTGGGCATCCAAGTGTTGGTATTTATAGGATTGTATACTAATGAGCTAGACAAAATTCGGTGCTGGATACCTTTAATATTTTTCTTTTGTTATAGAGAAGTCATCTTGTCTGTAATTGACCCATAAGTCATATCTCGTGGAGGAACAATTCAAAAGTCAAAAGATGATCAAGATAATAAATGGTCAGAATCAAGTCTAAACAAATTCCACACTTATGACTGTCACTCATAAGTAAAAACATGAATCTCCATCCTAACTTCTAATCACAAGTTCAAGAATGAAGATTTATGATTAAATCAAATTAAAGTCAAAGTTACAAGCATAAATGATGATTATTACAAGGGAGACTTCACCTAATTTGTGATTTTTCCTTGTTTTCTTAACAATGTACTAACCTCAAAAGCTCATCAATGGATTCTAATGGTCTATGGTTGCCACAAGGTTTCAAGAAATCCTCACTTAATAGTTTCAAAGGGAATTAGACTTCAACTTGATGTGGGTTTGCTTGGGTATCAATTCTCTTCCTCCCTTTCTCTCTCTTACTGTCTATCTCTATATATCTATATATCTCCCCCCTCACTTGAGTCAAGGCATGTATTTATACTATAAGGATATTTAAAATTAAATATAGTATAAACGATCCTTATCGTGGGTATCGATGTCAATCGATGTACAATTTGTTGATTTTCATTGCAGCATCGATCTTCCTTGATCATCACCCCAGGTTGCCTACTTCTGCTTCAATCGATATTCTGATTGTTCTTCTTGATCTTGTTATGCAAAATCTAGGGTATTGATCTTCATTATTATCTTTGTGTGGATCAATATTATCCATATTGATTTACATTTCTATGGTGATTACTTGCGATAGCAAAAAATAAACATCATTATCTCACATCGATTTATGTAGCAAAAATTGATGATCTTTAATATGTCAAACAATAAAAAAAATACTTTGTTTATACTATATAAAATTAAATAGTTTACAAGGTTTAACATAACCCTCGAATAGCTTGTGGTGAGTGCTTGGTCATAACAAGTGAAAACAAAACATAACACCCTGATACAAGAGAGATACAATAACAATATATACAAATCAAAACATAACATAAACATAACGTAGCTGGCTGAAAATAGTCTTAGCATTAAAAGGTGGCCATGAACAAGAACAAAATTGGCCATCCAAACACATAGTTCAAAAAGTAAAACAACATAATTTTGAGGCTATATCAAACCTCTAAGCTTGCTTCCATGTCCATGTCCTCCTCAAACTAGGAGGGTTCTTCTCCTTCATCATCATCATGGATCTAAGGTTGGACATGTTTTTCAATTTCCACCACCCTCTTGTCTAGAGTGTTGATGGTAGAGCTAACTTGTTGTAGAACTAAAAGGATTTCTTGCTAGGTGGATTGAGCCTCATGAAGCTATGATCAAACTTCCTCATGGAAGCCGTGGAGCTCATTGGATTCAGGTGCCAAAGAAGAGCCAGGCTCCTAGGACTCTTGGATGAATGGCCCAAGTTTGGTATAGATCCTGAATGACTGGGCAAAGGCATCTTTCTTTAGAACAAAAAGATGTACCTTTGTGGCCATCTGCAACTCAGGAACTCCACACTTCCATAGAATTTCCAAGATGATGAAGGGAAAACATAGCTTCAGAGCATCATCATTATAATGGTAGATGAGGTACCTGATTGGAAGGTAGGCAAAATATGCCTCTTTCCCATACTTTAGCACCTTCATCACATGGAGTGTAGGGTTGAGTACATAAGTGGTATAGGTTGATGGTAGGATGTTAGTAACAATCATCCTTGCCATCACCTTATGCTTTGGTTGGAGGTTTAGAAAGTGTAGGCCCTAGTTTTACAACTAGCCATTGTCACTCTCACCAATGAACTAATGGAATAGTTCATATTTTTCCTTGGTGTTGGCTTTTGATCTGAAGATGTCATTGCCTTGGGCTGGAAGTCTGAACCATTCTTGCAGCTTGGCTGCTGTGACCTTCATGCATGTCTTCTAAACAAAAGACACTAGGTAGCGCTACAAAGGATCACTCTTGGAGAGGTGGCACTTGAGGTTCTGGTAGAACTCTAGAACCTCCTACTATAGGTACCAATCTAGGGGTGGTCAGATACCCATGGCTTCCAATTGCTAGAGGACTGCTATGTCAGTGTGGTTGAACCACTACGTAATCAACCTCTACATGCCATGGAGTGATTTCAATCACTCACTCTTGGGCATCTATAAGTACACACAACTTTTTAACAAATAAAAATTATCCCTTGAATCTTCCATTGGATGCATACCTATACCTTTTCTCTGGTGCTACTTGGTTTGGCCATTCTATGCTGCAAAGTTAAAAAACTAGATTAACTACTTGTACGATTATTGGGGGAAAACTCCAAAGAAAACAACAATCCCTTGTTGTATTCAAACATAGCTGGGAAAAATGAGGGCTTTGGTTATTTCAATAATGGGAAAGGATAAGGCTAAGAAGAAAATTAGGCCCTCAAAGCATACCCTAACTGACATTACTATCATGACTTCTCCTTGTTGTCATGGCTCGTGGTGCTTTCGTTGCCTAGTCATGCTACTGCCCTAACTCATGTTGCTACCCTAGCCCTAAGCTCATGTTGTTACCCTAGACCTAAGCTCACGAAGAAAAATGCATGTTTGAGGTGGTGGGACAGTGATTTATAATAGAAATCACCACCTCATAAATATTTTACTATATATTTTTTAACTTTTCAAGTAATTAATCCACAGTGCAGCTTTGATTCGACTCAATATCTTTTAGGTTGATTTATATCACTACCTCGACATAGATTGATATAGTGCAACTTTAGGTTGTAGACATATTGATACTCATTGAAGCTATGCTGATAAAAATTGAGGCATTCAAGAAATTTTGAGAGATATTGATTCATATTGATCCAGCCTACAAGGATCGATATGTGTATCGATTAACATTGCCATCACATTGATAAAACTCGAGGCATTCGGGAAATCCTAAAACATACCGATTACAATTGATCCAAGCTACATAGATCAATATGTGTATCAATTTGCATTAATGCCATGCTATTCAGATATGAAATATTTATGAAAATTTACTCAAGTTCTAGCTCAATCAAGTGGATTGATATCTATCAATATACTGGTGTTGAGTTTCATTGATAAAGTCAAAAGGTATGTTGATAAGCCCTAGTTCATTACCATCTTATTGAGCCTAGTCATTGAGATTAACAATTCGTAGTTTATTATGATAGCGAGACATCAAGACTGCGATGTCTCTTGATAAAGGAAAAACTAGGATGTTCTTATTTTATCTATAAACATTGATAGTTTGATATTATATTGATACTTATATATTTCCTAATCACCCTAAATCGACTCTTAATATCAATTGATATTATTATAATTTTATCTATAGATTATTTATATGTGCTTATTCCATTTTTTGATTAATAAATTCTTATTCTTAAATATGAGTCCACATATAACTTGGTTAGGAAGGCCCTTTCTAGGATTACTTGGGCTTAACATCACCTTACAAGGTTTGCTTCATTAGATGTAAGAATGTCTTATAACCTCAAGGTCTAAATCTTTCTGATGATTTAATGATTTGAGATGCATTACTTACATCTAACTCATTCCTTAACTTGTTCTTGGTTTGACTTCTAAGTTGGTTATACCCTACTACCATATCCTTTATTAATTTGTTATCCCCCATAGCACCCACCCTCCAATTAAGTTAAGGTATCGATCATACTTAGGTTAAATAGCAAAGAAAACATAGTAAGTTGGAAGATAACTTAAAAATGAAAAGAGAAATTTAACAAAAAATGAAAGTAAAAAGAAAACAATTTTCTAAAAATTAAAAGAAGAAAAAGCAAAGTAACTAAATAGCGTAGTAAGAGAAATGATTAGAAGTGAAGGAGTCCATTAAGATACCAACTAGGAAGGAGTCACTCCTTTGCTGCCAGTGTTATACCCTTGTTCTAAGGTAGTGGTATCTTTAGTTGATTGGTAATTGTTGCCTGATTGTTAAACACTCTACTTACCAAAGGGGATTTTGCTAGGATGCCTAAAATTGTGAGCTTGGAGCATCACCCCAACTATAAGGTTCTTGTGGGTGTGGGGCTCGGCTCATGAGTGAAGGTTCTTGTGTGACAATTTTTTTTCTAGATTTTCTTTTCTTGCTTTCCTTCTTTTTGTTTTTGTTTTTTTTTCATAAGAAATTTAATAACGAATCAATTTCAATCATGAGGTTCTTGTGGGAGCCAAATTCATTTTAGAAGGATTGCTCACAGGGATTGAGATTGATAGATGCCTTTACCACCAAAGAAATTAGGTCCAATATAACACACTCTTTTCGCCTTAGTAACTCATCCAAGCAAGTATTTAATAGAAACTAGACACAAATAAGTATTATCCTATATTGAACAATTTAGCCACCTTGACTTATGATCATTGTACTTAAAGAATATTATTTAAAACAATAAATTTTATCTGTAAGACATTTATTAATCTAAGGCTCACCCTTAGTTGGATTTTGGATTTAAACCTACCTATCTCAAGGTAGGTGGAGTTGTCCTTCTTTCTTGTATTCTAAGCATGATGCTACTTAATTCTTTAAAGTCCCAACTAATAATAGAAAATACTATTTCCCTTTAAATTTTTCAAGGAAAAAGTTGTAGACTGTAAATACCTCCTTATTAGTTTATTCTATGACATAAGAATCTTGTTGAGGGGTACATTTAAGAGCTAAGACTTCTAAAGGATTGTCGATATGTAATTCATCTATAGTGGGACAAGTTGGGTCACTTAGCTCTACTAGTTTATCCTCTCCAAGTTTCTTAATGTGGTGTTGATGATATAACTTAAGCCTTTGTCCATTGACTAGGAATGTAGTTTAGGAATCATCAATAGTAGATATTAAGACACATCCATTTGCATGGGATTGGACAACTAAATAAGGACCTTCCCATTGAGTTGTTAATTTCCCTAGAAATTTATGTAATCTAATATTATAAAGAAGGACTATATCCCCTACTAAAAAGTGCTTTTAAAAATATATTTTTTAAGGTTTTCATTTGTTTTTTTTACTATATTTTGTTTATCAAGAGCACAGAGTTGCATTTCATCAAGTTTGTGAAGTTGGTTGATTTGAGTGGTCTGGTTAATGTCTTCATCAAAGTTGAGTTGTTGGGCTAACCTAAGGGATTGATATTTTAGTTCAACTAGTAATAGACATAACTTACCATAAACCAATTGATAGGGTCAGTATCCTAAACTTGGTTTATAAGTAATTCTATAGGGCTAAAGTGCATCTTGCAATTTTTTAGAGTAGTTTTTCCTTTTAGTACATATAGTTTTCATTAATTTATTCAAGATAATTCTATTAGCATTTTCTACTTGCCCATTTGTTTGAGGATGAAATGAAGTAGTTATCTTATGTTGGATACCATAAGACTTAAGGAATTTTTCCATGATTTTATTGACAAAATGGGTTCCTTGATCACTAATGATTGCTTGTGGAGTTTCAAAATGTGTTAACATACTTTTTCTAAGAAATTCTACAACTACATTAACATCATTTGTTAGAGTGGCTTTTGCTTCTACCCATTTGGTGACATAATCTATACAAATCAAAATGTATTGACATCCATTAGATGGTGGAAATGGTCCTAGAAAATCTATACCTCACACATCAAATGGTTTTGTAATTAGAATTGGTTGTAAGGGCATTTCATATCTCTTTGTGATGGCTCTCATTCGTTGACATTTATCAGATTCTTGCACATACTTATATGCATCTTTAAAGATTGAGGGTCAATAAAATCCACTTTGTAAAATTATAATTGCAGTACACTTGCTATCAAAGTGGCCACCTCCTAAGTCATCATGGCACAAATGTAGAATTTGTTGTTGTTCATTCTTAGCTACACATCACCTTGCTATATTATCCTTGCAGATTCGATAGAGATATGGACTACTCCAAATATATCTAGATATGATGTGTAGGAAAGATTTCTTTGCTTCCTTAGTCCAATTGGTTAGGGTTTTCATAGTGGCTAGATAATTGGCTATATCAGCAAATCGAGGATCCTTTCTTGTGGAGAAAAGTTGTTCATCAGGGAATTCATCATGAAAGACTCCTTGTGTTCAATTATCATTGGTAGTTTCTATCCTAGAAAGATTATTTGTTGCTACATTTCCTACCTCTTTTATCTAAAATATCTAGGTCAAATTCTTGGAGTAATAAATACCATCTCATTATTCTTGCATTTTCTATTTTTTGGGTAGCTACGAATTTAATGGTTGAATTATCTATATATATTTTGGTTTTATATCCTATTAGATAATGTCTAAATTTATCTAGAGCATATAAAATGGCCAATAATTCTTTTTCTATAGTTGTATAATCTACTTGGGCTTGGTCTAGATTTCTGGATACATAATAAATTACTCTGGGTTTATTATCAATGTATTGTCCTGAAATTGCCCTTACTACTATGTAATTAGTGTTACACATTAAATCAAATGAATAATCCCAATTAGGTGCATTTAATATAGGGGCTGCGGTTACTCATTTTTTCAATTCCAAGAATGCTTCTTGATAGTCATTAGTCCAAACAAACGAAACATCTTTTCCTTGGAGCATGTACAATGGTTTAGCAATTTTGGAAAAGTCTTTGATAAACCTCCTATAATACCAAACATGTCCTAGAAAAGATCAAAGAGTTTTTAGATTAGTTGGAGTTGGAAGTGTAGTTAGGGCTCTTACTTTTTCGTCATCCATCCTTATCCCATTTTTAGAAATAACATGTCCTAGCATGATGCCGCTTGTAACCATCAAGTGACTCTTTTCCCAACTTAATTTTAAATTATTATCTATACATCTATTTAAGACATTTTCAAGATGTTTTAAAGTTTCACCATAAGTGTTCCCATAGACTAAAGAATCATCCATAAAGACTTGGACATAATTTTCTAACATATTAGAAAAGACTGAGATCATGGCTCTTTGGAAAGTTGTTGGTGCATTACAAAGGCCAAAAGACATTCATTTATAGGAAAATTTTTCATAAGGACATGTAAAGGTTATTTTATGTTGGTCTTTAGGGGCAATAGCTACTTGATTGTAGCCACTAAATCCATCCAAAAAGTAGTAATATTCATGTCCCTCTAACTTTTCTAGAATTTGATCTATGTATGGTAATGGAAAATAGTATTTTTTTTGTATTATGATTTAATCTCTTATAATCCACACAAACTCTCCATTTTTCACCTTTCTTGGGAACTACAGTAATGGGGCTTACCCATTCACTATTGGCTATTAGGTAAATGATCCCTTCTTTCCAAAGTTTTGAAATTTCATCTTTAACAATTTGTTTTAAGGCTTGATTAATTCATCTAGGGGGAATTCTTACTAGTTTTACATTGTTCTCTAGATAGATATGGTGTTGGAAAATGTTGGGTGAGATTCCTTGGTGAAGGTCCTCATAACTCCATACAAATGCCTTTGACTTCCTATGCAAAACTTCTAATAATTGTCTTTTTTGTTCATTAGTAAGTTGGGATTTATTATTAATAGTTTATTATGATCTAAAAATATATATTTAAGTGTACTAGGTAGTCCTCTATGATCCAAGGAATCTGGTTGATTTATTTCTCTAATATTCCCTGAGCCCAAATTCAAAATCTGGTCAAGGAGATCTTGTTGTTCTTTAGTTGAGGGGTTTAAAGGTCCTTCCTCAAAATAAGGTTTTCCTATCTTGTGCCATTGTTGAAGTCGGTAAAGTGTATATCATTCGTGCTTTCTTCAAGTTTGCATCTTTTTTTACCTTATTATATATATTTAGTGTAAAAGTAAGGTTGGAAAAAGAGAGTTGAAGTTGCCCTGATCTACAATTAATTATTACTTTAGATGTTGCTAACCAAGGTCTACCTAATATAATAGGAAAAAAATTAGGATCTTTTACTTCCAAAACTACAAAGTCAAGTGGATATTTTCCTTTTTTCACCTCTATTATCAATTCCTCAACTATTCCTATTAACTTAAAATTTGATCCATTAGCCAATGATATGGTCATGTTTACCTCTCTAATACCCTCGATATTAAGCATCTTAGCCATTTCAAGAGGCATGATATTATTGCTGGCCCCTAAATCTAATAGTACATTTTTATTCACTTGGCCATTTATTTTGATTCGAATGGTATGGACTCTTGGGTCTTGATACTTTGAAATCTCATGACTTTGTATGAGTTGAGAAAGATTATCCACCAGATAAACCCACTTAAGAAAGTTTTTCTTTCCTTTTCTTACTACACAATTCCCTTAAGTATTTAGCATAAAGAGGCATCTTTTACTGCTTGTTCTAAAGGAATATGCAAATATAATTCACTATAATTTTTTTTCCAGATGGGATTTAGTTGTAAAATCCTCTTGTAACCATTTAGGGAAAGGAGGTAAAACTAATTATTTCAAGAATAGTGGTTGTTCTCTTTCCCTAGTTGGTTGATTCTTCTCATCTAATACTTGTGGCTGTATTTCTTCTTGTGTCCCTACCTCCTAAAATCTCACCTTATTTTGGGGTTTGGGTTCAATTGTTTTCCCACTTGTAGTAATAGAATGTAATTGCTCTTTTCCATTTGTTTGAGATGTGGGATCAGGTTTACGGTGGGATTGTAACTCGTTTTTAGTTAGGTTCTAAAATATTCTTCTAGTCTCACTCATAAATTGCCTGCTTTCTTCTATGAAGAAAGTTAGGCTTTGGATGAGTTTATCCAAGTGTTCATTGGTTGGATTTTTAAATGGCCCAGAATGATTTTGAGGATACTATTGTGGGAAAAATGATCATTGAGGAAAGTTCACTATTGGTTGGTTCTTATATTGTTGGAAAGCCTTCATGGATTCTTGAATTTCCTCTTAACAATAATACAAGTCTAGACAAGTTGTTTGGTCATGTTGGGGGCTACCACAAATATTGCATATTTCATCTTGAATTACATGAGCCTGTTTCTTAATCAACTGTGTCAACTCATCCACTTTTTTATTTAACTATCTTGTTTGTTGGCTCATGCCTTGCATAATGTTGGGTTTTGGCCAACATTTACTTTGATCTACTAATGAATCTATGATTTTCCAGCCATCTTTAGGTGTCACGTTTAAGATATTTCCTCCACATGCAAAGTCAACATTTTGCCTATAATAAGGTAATAAAGCTTCTACAAAGATTTGAATTAATTGATGGGCTAGAAATCCATGGTTTGGATTTTTTAAGCACAATCCTTAAAATATATCAAAGGTACTTTCATATTCTTCATCCTCATGTTGCATGAAACTCATTAATTATTTCCTTAATGAATACAACAGATCATTAGAAAGGAATCTTTGTAGGAAAGCATTCTTAAATTCATCCCATGAACTAGTTTGTGTTCTAAGGGTTTGTAGTCAAAAATTAGCTTTGTTCTTTAGGGTTGATTTGAAAGCAATCATCTTAGTCCTATTCCCACTTTGAGGTGCTAAAATGGCTAATGTTGTCTCAAATTTCCTTATGTGGATAACTAGATTTTTATCATTTGTCCCATTAAAAATAGGTAATAGATGAATGTTTTTAACTTCTACATCTCTCCCTTGTGGAGAAACCAACGGTCCTTAAGGTATGATGGATGCTCTTTGATTTAATAATTCTCCAAAGGTTTGTTTTGGGTAGGGTTGATTAATTGTAAGATTGGCACTTAAACTACTAAAGGAGAAAGGAATTGAACCTAAGGAAAATGGGGGAGGTGTATGTTGTGAAGATGATCCCATTGTAGAAGTTACTATTAGGGTTACCTAGGACCTGGTATAGACATAGAATTTGGTGGTGGATTCTGTAAATTCAAAGTACTTATTAGTTGGGTAGTTCCTCCAATTGTGGTCACATAGGTTGATATTGGGGTGGTATTTTGAGATCCTACTCCTGTAGTTGAACTTGTGGTTGATATTGTAATGGTCGGAGTATCAAATAGAGGATTAATAGATATGAAAAAATTATGTTGTGTTTGTTGCTTGGAATTTTGCCTTGTCAAAAGGATAGAATGATTAGAGTTTAATTGTATTGGTTCCTCTTGGTTTTATTTCTAACTGACCTTTGTATCTTTGTAAAGGCTAAAAGTGTTCCTAGAAGGTTGAATACATGTGGGTTTCTTAGGTTGCTTTGCTAGTTATGTTTAATAAGAACACTCTTCATTGGTACATTCATGGGCTACCATTCCTAAGATTTTATAAACTGATATAATAACTCCTACTACTGCAACTTTAATTGCAACTTTTTAATAGTTTTAGTTGGTTGTGCAAGAAGAGGAGCTAATTCCTGGGACTTTTTTTATTTTTAGATTTTTTTAATGTAAGAAAAAAAAGTAAAAGAAACCATGTATTAAATTATTTAATTGAAAGAAACATAAAATAAAATAAAATGGTTCTGAAAAATAACAAAATTAAACATACAAAACCCTTGATGAAGATTGACTCTATAGGCCTCCCTAACAACGATTCCAAGATTAACAAGCTAAACAAAATTCAATGCTAGATAACTTTAATATTTTTCTTTTATTGTAGAGAATTCACCTTATCTATGACTAACCCATGAGTCATATCCTATGAAGGAACGATTCAAAAGTCAAAAGATCATCAAGACAATAAATAGTTAGAATAGAATCCAAATAGATTCCATACTTATGACTATCACTCATAAGTAAAAACATGAATCTTCATCCTAACTTCTAATCATGAGTTCAAGAATGAAGATTTATGATTAAATCAAATTAAATTCAAAGTTACAAGCATAAATGATGGGTATTACAAGGAAGACTTCACCTAATTTGTGATTCTGCTTTGCTATCTTGACAATGCAGTAGCCTCAATAGCCCATCAATGAACTCTAATGGTCTATGGTTGCCACAAGATTTCAAGAAATCATCACCTAATAGTTTCAAAGGGGATTAAACTTCAACTTGATGTGGGTTTGCTTGGGTATCAATTCTCTTCCTTCCTTTCTCTCTCTCTGTGTCTATCTCTATATATCTATACATCTCCCAGCTCACTTGAGTCACGACATGTATTTATACTATAAGGATATTTAAAATTAAATGTAGGATAATTGATCCTTGTTGTGGGTATCGATGTCAATCGATGTACAATTTGTCAATTTTCATTGTTGCCTCAATCTTCCTTGATCATCTCTGCAAGTCACCTACTTCTACTTTGATCGATATCTCGATTATTCTTCTTGGTCTTATTGTTCAAAATCTAAGGTATTGATCCTCATCATTGTCTCAATGTGGATTGATATTATCTATATCGATTTACATTGCTATTTTGATTACTTAAGATAGCTAAAAATAAAAGTCATTAGCTTAGATTAATTTATGTAGCAAAAATTGATGATCTTTGATATGTCAAACAATAAAAAAAATAAAAAACTTTGTCTATACTATATAAAATTAAATAGTTTGTAGGGTTTAACACACACATCCTAAGATGTCATATTAAGGATGATGTAGCATGGGTTACGACATCATTGCTATGATATCATAGATATGATATCGTAGAGTAATAAAAATTAACTTTATCATATCTCCATGACTAATTGGAAACTCATCCTTGAGTTAAAACAAAATGATGATAGAGTCCCTTACAAAATTGAAAGGTAGACTTGACTTGACATGACTAACTAACTATTTATATAACTTAGAATTCTGCAGTGGGGTTTTTACAAAATGACATAATTACATGATAGAATGAAAATAAGATTTAAAGTAGCATGATGTAATTCATGTTCTAGGTTATGGAGGCTCTTCCATCAGCTTCTTCCCCTTGTCATCAAGTTTTTGAAATTGATATCTAGTTAAGATTGCGTGAAGCTTTTCTTCTTCTATCTTGGGATCATGTACTATCCATGCTTGTTGAGTAATGTTGGATAGAGCAGGTACATCCCATGGGCATGGCAGTTGTGGAAACATTTTGTTGGCCTTTACATACCTAAACTACCCTCTCTCCTCTTCAAAATCTTTGGTTGTCTTTCTAAGTTCTTAATAGTCCAACATTTGACATGCCAGGTTTGCTGATACATCCTTCTATCCTTGGTAGATGGCCTTAATAATTTATAGCTTTGAGTTCTCCACATGTAGTTTTTGTAGTGCATCTTTCCTATTAGCAAACTCCTTTTCATACATTACATATACAACTGCTACTTGCTGCTTCAACTCATTTCTTGGCCTTCGTGCTATTAACATGTCCAAATTAGCTTATTGGAGGTTTGCTAATCCCATGTACTCTATTATGTCTTCTATTTGTAGGTCCTTATTCTATATTTTAGCTTGGTAGACATGGGGTAGGCTATTTAGAATTGGTTGCCAGTCTAGGTTTTGAGCTAAGATAGAGCTAATTGTGGCCTTTGCCATCTGGATCTCTTTTTCATTTATTTGTTTGTACATGCCCACCTAGTCTTTGAAGTGTTCCTTTAGTTGTTCATGCTTCTTGGCCTCATTCTACCACACCCTAATTTCTATTGGAGAATTTTGATGGATGGTGTAGAATTCTACCATGGATAGGTTTTTATTTTCCATGGCCAAACAACTCATATCCTGGTTGACTCTTATAAGTTATTCTCTGGGTTGATGAATGCTTTCTTCAATAAAATTTTTCTTCTTTTCAATATTTGTCAACCTGGTATCATCAACAACAAATTTTTTATTCTCTTCTTGTAAGACTATGAGTGCTTTGACATGTGCATACGTTTGGGCTTCAGCCATTGATGCATCCCACACTATCTTCTCCTTCTCTTTCTCCATTTGTATGTTGTGAGTAATTAGTTGTCTCACATGATCAGTTCTGAACTGTTCAAGTTGGTTGGATGCTATGAATTGTGTAGGGTTTCTTCTTTAAGCTCTTAGAGTGGTTGGTTCTTCTTGCAACCTCTACACCTCATTTGCTACATGCTCAGCCCTGGATTCAAACATGACCAACTTTTCTTTTGTGGAAATAAGATTAGACTAAACTGTAGTAATATCACTGGGGATATTGGAAAGATTTTGCGTAACCTAGACCATCTATAGTAGTCTATCTAGAATATCTTGATTTTTTGTAGAAGTTATCAAGGTATCGATAATCATTTAAGCATCCCTTGCTCTAGAGATATTGGCTGGTGGCATAACAGGCACATTGAATGATTTCTTAATATGATCAGTGATGACCTTTGTGGCTCCTACTATATCTTGGTGTTGCTTGACCACAACTATGGCAGCTTCACCAGTTTTAAACATGACTTGGAATGATGCAGCATTCCCAAAAATTTGTTGTGCCTAGTCATCCTCTCCTCCTATTTGCAATGACACCTACCCACTCACTGGATCTATGGAAATAGTGTGCCTAATGGAGCTCTCTCTTACTTCGTATAGATTGGCTCCCTTCCTTGTTTCCCCAACTTAGTGTATTTGCAATTTCTTGCATATGGCTCATTAATGGTCTATAATCTTATGATGGTGGTGGCGGAACTTCTTGTTATTTTTGTTGTCTAGTAGGTGGCTAGCTGTTGGATCTTGCTTGCTCTTACTATTTTGCCTGCTATTGTTGTCTAGTAGTAGGAAGGTTACTAGTAGGAGTGGATCTTGAAGTTCCCTTGGTGATGAGTAGCGAGGTAACGCCCAACCATACAAATCACAAGCATTCATGCTTGATCTGGTCAAATTCTATGGATAGGACTAGTTGTAGCATCTATATTGTTATGCCTTGATTGTAGTTTGTTGTCTTCCCACTTAGACTATGGTAGCTTTGTCACGTATGGTTTAGTCCAAAGTGAGGCATATGATTCTTGATGTTGTTTCGACCTTATGCTACTCCTAATGATAATAAAGAAATAAATTATTTAAACTAATTAATAATGGAAATTAAAGTCTAAACTAGCCTACAGGTGATAAGTGTCCATTCCCATTTTTCCATACACATCCTAAATCCACGTACCCACTACTGGGATTACCAAGTGCTATGCTATTGGGCAAACCAAGCAATAACACTACCGAGATTACCAAGCAAATACGTGTTTATGCTCAAAATTGGTCACGCTCATTCTGCCAATTTATTAACATGCATGGAAACATAAATATTAACTAAGTACATGAAATGTAAATTTCATGGAGGGTGTCTAGGTACATTGCCACTCGAATAAGACATTGTACAACTAAGTTAGATCCACACTACGGGCACTCATTGACTATTGTCTAAGAGTACAGAATAAAAATACAAGAGTTTGACTACTCTATTGATAAAAGAATGTCAATACATGGTGGGACCACACATATTTATAGGCAAAATTAGACACTGTGTCGACAAGGCCTTGTTAACACATCATTGCATGCGTCGATAGGGCCTCATCAACGGGGCCTTGTCGATGTGGCTGCATTGACGTAGTTGCTTTGAAGTAATTGTGTTGAAGCAGCTATGTCAAGGTAGCTGCATCAAAGTGGCTACATTGAAGAGGCTATGTTGACACAACCAAATGATGCTTCATCATATTCCCATGATTGAATAAAAACTCATCCTCGAGTTAAGAGGATAGGACCAAGCTTTCTTTACAAAGGAAATTGGAAATGATGGGATTATTGACTGATGCTAATTACTGATTGACTATGAGTGCCACATTACAAAATTTTATTTGAGTAGATGCATTATAAAATGACAACATGATAAAAATATTGGATAGACATTGAAGATTACAAAATTTACAAAGATCTTCAAAAATCTGTTGAAGATGATTCTTCTTGTTGCTGCTAGTGGTGGCAGACTTCCAACCTTGATTGTTATGTCGATGCTTCTATGGGTATGTGGAACATTCTTGAAGGATGGATTAAAATTTCTTCTCATCATCCCGTGGATCTAGCAAACATTCTATGCTTGAGTTGCTATCTTGTATGTGCTATGATTTGTCCATGGACATATCCTCTATTGTTCCCCTCTTAGCTTCATGTTTATGCTTGGCAAAAGACCTTTTTCCTTAGACATTCTTTTGGCATCACTTATAGTCACCAAAGGATCAACATTAGTTTTGGTAAATTTTCCTCGATAATTAACTCTTTTTGAATCCCTTAGTTTTTGTTTAAGCACAAGGTGATGACAGCATACTATGCCCAAAGCTATGAGATAACTAAAATCATCAAGCTGTTCACATTATTTTGATTAATTACTGTTAGTTACCATGATGTTTGAAAATAGGATGTTAGAAAAATTTCAAAGCAGACATCCCTAGCCCCCATGACTAATAAGCATAACTTCAGAAGCACACAAGTTTTTGAACAATTGAAACCAAAGGTCTAATTAAGAAGATGACCAAGAAATATTAAACTTGAAGGATATTTTAACATAAAAGTAGGAAAAAGTAAAAACTTCATTAAAAGTGATGAGAAGTAGTTCTAAAATTTTGCATAAATTTAGAGAAACTGTCATTGATGTTCTAGAAGACGTGAAGGTTAGTTCAAAGCCATGATCAACAAAAGTTATGCAAGTGGGTCCTTCCCAAAGTAGGCTCCTTCCATAATGCCATTGCATACCACTTCATAGATGACCATGGAGACCCAAG